>JAOPSE010002359.1:0-89824 GCA_029449295.1 Zea luxurians
GGAAGCTTCGTCGCAATAGTGGAAAGGGGAACCGACTTAAAGATGAAAAGTCTACGTGGGCCTTGACAGATTTCCATAAGTCATTAGCAAATGTAATGGACATGGATGTAATTTTACGTGGGCTGCGTCCCGCGTCTATAAATAGATGAACAGTACTCCCGTACTGTTCACGCTGACTTGGCATTCGCTTTTGCGTCACGCTTGTACTTTCTACCTTCTCTTAGGACCGAAGGTACATTTGTAATTCGAAATCATTTCTATTTCTCCATGTTAATAAAATAGAAATGATTCTATGTTGATGTTTATATTTCATGCTTTATATGAATCCTTCGTCATTACTTATTATATTTACGAAGGTACGTTTCTTATGACCTTCGTCCTAAAATCATTATTTCCCGAAGGGGCATAATGTTTCGAAGGACGAAGGACTTTAGCATTTAACACTTTTATGTTGCCTTGTTCTTAATCCGAAGCATTTGAGATCAAGTCCCCAACATTGGCGCCCACCTCCGGCACATGGACCAACACGACACAAAACTAATAAATAAATAACATAATTAAACTAACCAAATATTTAATAAGAATAGTTCAGTTAACATTAACTACGCTGATGTTGATTTATAAATGCACAATTCGAAATTATAACCTAGATTTAAATAAAATGTCGTTCTATTAACCTTCGGTCAATAAAATATGCAACCGTAGGGAAAATACTTCTAACATGAAGATAATTTTAATATGAATCTAACACAACTTGAATGGATCGAATCGGGTTCATAACGCACAAGTTATCACTGTTTTAAACTAGACTGTAATTCCTGCGTACTAAAATACAAAACTGTCATCTTCTTACTCACTTCATCTTCTTCCTCCTATCCATGGAAGAGAGATGAGGAGGGGGAAGGGGGCTATGTAGGGGGAGACGGCCGAGCCGGCCACTAGCCGCACAGCCGTGCGCGTGCAGGGCGGGGCGTGGGATGGCCGAACCGGCCGGGCCGGCCGCCAGCCACCGCTGGGGAGGGAAGGGGGGCTGCGCTGGGGGGACACAGGGGGAGGGGCGCCGTCATCAGGAAGGTGAGGAGAGGGAGAGGGAGGCCTTGCACGGACAGGAAAACAAAGAAACACTAGGTACAATAATGGAGGTTTCTCGCCGGGAAGAAGACCCTCGCCGGAGCCAAGTAGGAAATCGTTGATTGACGAAGATTCGGAGGTTCGATTGACGAACTGGACGCGCCCAGACGAAGCCCTCGACGAGACGAACACAACGGTACCCTTGGATTCCACAGACGATGCACGGATTGGAGTAATTACTTGTCGGAGTTATCGCCGGAGTTGGAACCGCTTCCGAACTTCGGCGAGCAATTTAGGGAGATGAGAATTGAATCTGGAGAAACCGTTTTGTGCACTAGAACGGGCCCAACTAGAAGCCGGACATGTATATATCTAGGGTTCGGATGAGATGAAATCCGGTTAAAATTCGGATTTTACCATTTATAAAATTCATAAAATCCTAGAAATCTATATTTTGTGCTCAAAATATTATAGATGCTTCAAAAAATTCTAGTAAAATTCCTAGAAATGTTTTGGCACCTAATGAACTCAAAAAAAACATACTTAGAGTTTCTAAAAATATTTTTAAGTACCTTAAATAAATAGATTTTGGTTTCCAGAAAATAGAAAAATATTTCAAAAATATGAAAATTTATCGAAAGCTTTTATAAGATATATTAACATGTTTCAAACACGTTTTGTACTTTGAAACACCATGCAATGGCATGAATGCCACAACCAAAGCGTCCATAGGGCTTATTTCACTAGGTTTATGCTAATATAAAATAAAATAATTCTTCATTTTTAGTAAAAAGAGAAGGAAAACAAAGAAATGAGGGAGTGACAACTGAATTTGGTGGATATTAGAAAAAAATTTATACCCAAATTCAGATGTTACATGAAGCCACTAGAGGGCCAAGGTGGGCCTGGCACCCCAACAACCCAATAGAGTTGGAAAAAAAGCTCGAGCTCGACGAGCTGGCTCGGGCTCGCAGCAGCTCGGCTCGGCTCGGACCGGCTCGACGCTTAGAATAAGCCCGAGCCGAGCTTGTTTTTGTGGCTCATAAAAAGAGCGAGCCAGCTCGGCTCGGCTCAGTGCAGCTCGCGAGCTGGCTCGTGGCTCGACCCAACAACAATTTGTTATATAAAATCATAATTAGCATATAATATTAGTACCGAGTGGACAATTAATTTATGTTATTCGAGATTAATATACAAAATAATCTATTTTCTATATTATATTAGTGGTATATCTATTTTATAAATTTAAATATGTTATTTAAAATATTTTTAAGATTTTATATTATAATTTAGAGAGCAGTTTTTACGTTTATGGCTAAGCTCGTTGGCTCGGCGAGCCGGCTCGCAGTCAGGAGCGAGCCGAGCCGAGCCTCGTTTTGGCTCGGCTCGTTTTCACCCCTACAACCCAATGAGGCCAAAAGTTCACCCAGAGCACATTATCTTGCCGCCAGTTTATTATTTGGTGATCTCAAACCCAATCCTACGCCTACATGACTACACCGCACGACGCCACATCGTCTTCCACTTCCTTGGCGCCGCATTGTCTTCCACTTCCTCGACTGCGCAACCACAAACGACGGAATGATGAAGGCAACATTCAAGTCTATCCTGTCTGGTTGTTTACTCGTCTAGAGTCTAGTTGTTGGCTTGTTGCGTACATCAGAGTAAAAGAATGAAAAGCTAGGTAAAGAATGAATTAGCCAATTAGCCCTGTTGACGCCTTTTCGGAGCGCCAAACACTCAACAAGAACCGTGGCGGTGCCCTCTGCACAGGGGCGCACGGTCCGCGCGCAGGGGCCGGACGGTCCGCGGCCTGGTGCGAGGCGCGGTGGTACTCTCTGCGCAGGGGCGGACTGTCCGCGGCCTGGGGCCGGACGGTCCGCGGCCTGGTGCGCGGCTAGGGCTCCTGCCTGACGACCGGACGGTCCGCGCCCTGGGGCCGGACGGTCCGCGCGTACGCAGGGACGACGGAAGATCGCCGACGGCGCCTGGATCTCGCTCCCGGGAGGGACCCCGTCGGGGAGTAGAGATCCTAGGTGGTGTCTAGGCTCGGGCTGGCTGACCTAGACTCCTCTAATCGACGTAGAGCCGAAGAGAGACGAAGAATTTGGGGATTGGATATCTAAACCTAAACTAGACTAGAACTACTCCTAGGATAAAATGCGAAATAGAAGTTGTATTGATTCGATTGATGATTACAAATCGGCCGTATACCTCTCTATTTATAGAGGAGGGGGGCTGGACCCTTTACAAACTAATTTACGAGATTATCCCATGATTTTAGCTAACAACCGTAGCACAAAACTCGGAACCCTAATCTGTTCTGCGCACGCGCGGACCGTCCGGCCCACAGGCGCGGACCGTCCGGACCGCGGACCGTCCGGCCTCAGGGCCGGACCGTCCGCGCGCTCAATTTGGTGCTCAACATATGCCCCCCTGCCTTCTGGTGGAGCTGAGCGAACCAAAAGCAACTAACTCGATGTTATCACATCGGTTTTTCTTAGGCATCTTGCCACTTACTAGGATGGTACGCAGTGGCCTTGGTCTCGATGGTTGACTCAACGGACGTGATCCCTTTAGATTTGATCGAACTATCAGTCCCAACATCGCCGAGCGTCATACTGGTCCTGACCAATTCGTCACATTACCTTCCTAATTCTCTAAGTGTTCTGGCGTAGCTCCGTAGTCGACCAGGTCTTCTCCTTGCAGGTCGTCTTCCTCCATGGGCGTCGGTACGTCGTCGGAGGTGTCATGGTTTATTGCAGATGAGTCGGCCTCAGGGGTCGGACGGTCCGCGCCCTGTATGGTTGGTCCGGTCTTTATAGTTGGACTGTCTGCTATACCTGCAAAGAGCTGCACAGTTGCTGTTTTATTTTCTGTCTTTATGGCCGTTTGATTTTCCTCAACGGCCTTTGGTCTCCATCTCTTTTGTGGTGGCGGATATTGCGGATGTGTGTCATTGAATATTTTTTCCGCCTCCTTCTCCTGATTCTCCTTTGCCCTAAGGCGCTGTAATTTTCGCTTTTGCGATCGTGTCAATCCCGATGGGCACCATCGGGGCATGGAGTATTTTGGATCGGCTATTTTATTGACAGTCGTACTTTCTTTTTGTTTGTGTTGGTCGATTCACCAAAAATCATCGGCCCTTCGTTATTTTGTTGTACGACGACATCTGTCGTTCCTATTTTAATGACATCTTCCTTTTTCGTACTGTTGGAGGTTGTAGCTGTATGCCCCCCTGCCGGATTAGTCAGCCTTTGGGGCCGAGTTTTCGGCAATCTTGCTGGGCATGTGCTCGTGGACCGGATTGAGGGGCTCTCAATCGGTCTTGTACTGGAGGTGTCAACCTATTGAATACAGATGTTTGGGGTGCCCCCCAAGCGGGGTACTGTGGCATCCCAAATGAGTATGGTGGCATGCCCCACATTTGATTTGGGACATATGGTGGAGGTATGTATGTGTATGGATATGGCATAGGTGGATATGGTGGTGGAGGTGTCCATGCAGGTACGTTAGGTCTTAATTGAACATTATGACCTCTCGTCCTTTCCGATTGGTGTGGTGGTCCAATCGGCCTAACCTGCCGTCGCAACTGGGTGGGTAAGCGAGGTCCCTTTGGTGGCCGGTCGCTGGGGCCAGCCTTCTTTTTCACATATTTAGACAATAATTGATCAAAGGTCGGGCTAGATTTTACCAACCGACCAGTTGCCTTGAACGTGTTAGTTTTCCACGTACCTATTTCTGGTCGTCGTGGTTTGAAGGTACGTGGTCGCCGCGGCTCTTCGACATTGCCGGACCGTCCGTCGGAACGCTTCGGACTGTCCGGTGATGTTACGGACCGTCCGCGCCTAGACACCGGACCGTCCGCGATGCGTAGTATGGGTTCTCGCGCATATCCCTTTGTCTGTGCTTACCCCCCAGCGCTGGAGTTTGTGATGGTTACCTTCAGTGTCTCCCCTCCATCAGGAGTCTTCTCGGCCATCACTTTCCTGCAAGAAATTTTGTTGTTTCCATCGGCCTCCCGTGCGTTGCCGATGATGACTTCTTTGTCTTTGCCCTTATCGGCTGTGTTGGGCCGAATTAGGACCTTTTTGCCATTAAAGTCGATCACATTCATTGGGAAGGGCTCCGTGTCCTCCTGAAATTTCAATCGTCCCTCATTAATGGCCGATTGAATTTGTCGTCGGAACACATTACAATCATTAGTGGCATGGGAAAATGAGTTGTGCCACTTGCAGTATGCGCGACGCTTTAGTTCGTCGGCAGGTGGAACGATATAATCAATTTTAATGTTACCATTTTTTAGTAATTCATCGAATATCTTATCACATTTGCCGACATTAAATGTAAACTTAACCTCCTCCTGTCGTTCCTTTTGAACTGACTGCAAGGAGTAGCAAGCCGAAGATTTGGCCTGCTCGGGCCAAACTATTTCGGCAGTGTAAACTTTCTTTGGTTCATCGTCCGAACTACTTTGATTGTGTTCTACTATAGGGACATTATGATGAACCGTTCTGACTAGTTCTTTGCTTCGGCTTTCACAAGCCGAAGCTCTCTGATGTAATTGTGCTTAGAGTAAAGAACTGGATGCCTTCTAATCTCTCTTTTAAATAATAGCGCAATCCATCAAAGGCTATTCCCGCCAGTTGTTTATCTGTTTAAATGAATTTGAAAGCAACGGTTTCTCGTATCCTGGAATCTCCGGATATAATCACTAACCGATTCATCCTTTCTTGTCGTAGGGTCACTAAGTCTACTAAATCTAGCTCATAATCACCAGAGAAGAAATGTTCATGAAATTTTTTGCTCTAAGTCTCCCCATGACAAAATGGAATTAGGAGGGAGCGTGGCATACCATGTGAATGCAGTCCCTGTTAAGGATAATGAAAATAAACGCACACGGAATGCTTCGGTGTCGGCCAATTCTCCTAATTGTGCTAGGAACTGGCTTATGTTGCTCACGCGTGCTCTTTCCTTGGTCACCCGAGAACTTTGCAAACTCGGGTATCCTGGTTCCCCTGTGGGTATGGGTGGCGATCAAATCGGCTGTCATAAGGCTTCCGATATGATTGCCCCCCAGGGATCATGCTTACTCCGAGCTTATCTCGGAACGCCCCGGCTATTTCTTCCCTCACTATACCAATGGCAGCCAGTGCAAGACCACCGGCTCTCTGGTCAAACATAGGTGGGGTTGGTTGCATGTTAGTATGTTGTCGTTCTCCCCATTGGTTTGAGCTACGTGGTGCATTGCCATTTGCCCTATATGGTTCATATGTTTGATTGTTCCTTTCCGGCCTTCTAGGTGGGGCCGAAAAGTTGTCCTGGGCTCTAGATCTCGAATTAATGGGTTGATGCATTGCATAGCGCGATGGGATGTGTCGCTGGGACGGGTGAGGATTCAGGTAACAATCCTCCTCAAAAGGTCATGCGCGGACTGTCCCGGACATTGGCCCGGACCGTCCGTGATTATATGCGGACCGTCCGTCGTTGTATGCGGACGGTCCGACTTGGTAGTTTAGATTTTGTGGCCGTATGTGGTGGCTCAGGCGCATATCTAGGTAACTCATATAAAATAGGCCCGACTGTTGCTGGCCCGGACGGTCCGCGCTCACGGTGCGGACGGTCCGGGCATGTGCAGATCGGCTGATTTGCTGCCGATTTGCGTCTGCTCAGGGTACGTGTCCATCGGCATCCCATAGAGGGGGTTGTGACTGGTCGTGACAACCTTTAACCGATGTATTACGTGTATTATCTCCTAATTCAACCTCGGGTGAAGGAAAATTTGCTATACTAGATTTATTAAATGCACGTACTAGTCTCCTACAATCGTTTTGCATAACCCCTATGATATTTTGCATTTGTTCTCGCTGTTCGTCTATGTAAGCTTTTAAGAGATTGGAGTTCGTTGGTGCTACTTACATTTGGGGTAATCGTAGTAGGTCGGAGCGAAGCCAGATCTGTCGCTCGTTGCCGAACGACTTTGTTGTTCCTGTCCACTTTGAAGTCAGCCAGGAACTTCGCCTTTGCTTCTTGGATCAGCTGCTCCTGGCGCTCCTCGAACAGGAGCTGTTCTTCAGCCGGCAAGGCTTCCCATGTCGGTGTGATTGATATTGCTGGTGGAAACCTCAGAGCTATCTTTTGAACCGGCCATTAAGGGCCGATTTTGATAGGTCTATATGTGTTTTCCCCAGCGGAGTCGCCAAAAAGTATGTTGACGCCTTTTCGGAGCGCCAAACACTCAACAAGAACCGTGGCGGTGCCCTCTGCACAGGGGCGGACGGTCCGCGCGCAGGGGCCGGGACGGTCCGCGGCCTGGTGCGAGGCGCGGTGGTACTCTCTGCGCAGGGGCGGACTGTCCGCGGCCTGGGGCCGGACGGTCCGCGGCCTGGTGCGCGGCTAGGGCTCCTGCCTGACGACCGGACGGTCCGCGCCCTGGGGCCGGACGGTCCGCGCGTACGCAGGGGACGGCGGAAGATCGCCGACGGTGCCTGGATCTCGCTCCCGGGAGGGGACCCCATCGGGGAGTAGAGATCCTAGGTGGTGTCTAGGCTCGGGCTGGCCGACCTAGACTCCTCTAATCGACGTAGAGCCGAAGAGAGACGAAGAATTTGGGGATTGGATATCTAAACCTAAACTAGACTAGAACTACTCCTAGGATAAAATGCGAAATAGAAGTTGTATTGATTCGATTGATGATTACAAATCGGCCGTATACCTCTCTATTTATAGAGGGAGGGGGGCTGGACCCTTTACAAACTAATTTCCGAGCTTATCCCATGATTTTAGCTAACAACCGTAGCACAAAACTCGGAACCCTAATCTGTTCTGGCGCACGCGCGGACCGTCCGGCCCACAGGCGCGGGACCGTCCGGTACCGCGGACCGTCCGGCCTCAGGGCCGGACCGTCCGCGCGCTCAATTTGGTGCTCAACAAGCCCCTATTATTTTTATATACATTTGGATAATTGTATTATCCACTCACGAGTATTATTTTTATATAGAATAGCAGACAAGTCTGGAATTGGATGTTGCCTAGAGGCCCGACGCCATAATTCAAGTTGCCAGCAGCAGCAATCAACAATCCAATTTGAGGTAAATAATGATTTTTGGGAGAATTTCCAGCCGTCAATTGTGTTGTTTAGGGGCATTCTCGAATCAACAATCCAATTTGAGGTAAATAATGATTTTTGGGAGAATTGCCGGCCATCAATTGTGTTTGTTTAGGTCATTGTCGTTATGTAATTTTACATCTATTTAATTTCAGCCAAGATGAAGAGAAAACTCAAGACAATTGATTGCTTTTTTCCAACGTGGAAATCCTAGAGCTAGTCCAGTCGAAAATCCTAACCTAACCAACATGCAAGATTCTGATCCAATTAATTTGCATGCTGAGGGAGCCGAGCTAAATCAATAAGCGATTTAGCCACGACATTTGAGAGATACCCAAGTAAACGTGTTCAAATCCTAACGAAGGCCCTCCGGAGGTCGGCCAAGTCATGTATGGACCTGGCCGATAGATGCTCGAACTAGGCCCCTCGCTCCTTCCGCGAGGTGGACGGGGAGGAACTCGATGACCAGGTGGTCATCCTTGATCCCCACCATGTGGCACACGAGGCGGTAGTCCCTCTAGCCACATATCGGGGTTCGTGGACCCATCATACTTGAAGATGTTGGCTGGCGCACATACCTTCGAGGGGAACTGCTCCTTGATCTCGCGCCCAAAGGCATGTGGTCTCGACCTAGGTGGGGTGGGGCTGCACCCGTGCCTTCTTTCGCATGGTTGCTTGACTTTTTCCTATTCCTGACGCCTGTTGTCGAAGATGTGTCAGGCGTCGCAAATGCCTCCGATGTGGTGCTTTACGTGGAGACGCGTCGGAGTAGATTGAGAGGCCTGCGCCCCCTTGCTCTAGGACGAGGCCGTGTGTTTGCCATGGCTCTCCGTGTTGGTGTGTTGCCGCCGATCAACCTCGGCCTGTTATACCACAAACCCTCTCCACCAAGTTACGGAGGTTTCTGGTACATCGCCTTTGCCTCGGGCTTGTCCAGCTTAGGGATTGATCGGAGCATCATGGCTGCTGCAGCCATGTTTTGCCTTGGGTTGATGAAGTATTGCGCCCCATCGCTGCTTAAGTGACCTGATCGCAAATCTTCCTCGCCCGGGGCCTTTTAGCTTCGAGGCGTCTCTGCTCAATGTTGTCATAAACCCGATTGAGCCTCTCAACGAGTGCGGTCGAGCTCTCCTCTTGCTGTCGAGGGCAGCCTCGCAGGTGAGGGATGCACGTTGGCACTGGTTTTCTTCTTCTTGGTTGGGACCCTCCAAGTCTCCACCTCCATTGTTGCTGCGCGGTGGCGTGGCCACGAAGCAAGCTCTTTCTTGCGCCTCATCGGAGTCCAAGCTATGCTCCATCGAGGCATTGATTGAGTCGTCCTTGAGGAGGTCGAGGATGGATGCAGGTTTGAAAGCTCTCTTGTGGGTTTTGGTGTTTGGATGATAACTCAATTAAAGGACTAACAAGTGTACTAAGTGTTGAACAGGTGCCTAATGTAAAGCTAACAGGGTTCAACACAAGTGAACAAGTGTGATGGTCCAAGGACTAGATGATGGATAGATAATGGGCATCACAAGTAAGATGGACATTGCATAAAGTGAGACTCGGGTGCGTAGCTCGGAGACAACTGATCAAGCCAAGGATGGAGGCAAGAAGAGCTTCGAGGTATCAAGTGCACGGGAGAAGGTCAAAGAGGCTGAGGAACCCAAAGCCAAGGTGAAGAAGAAGACTTGCAAAGTCAAGGGTGATCGAGTTGAGAAGAGCTATGGCACATCAAGGATCACTAAATAAGGTCGTGACTTACAACCAATGAGGAAACATCTATAGTTATGTGGTGTAAGTCATAAGCTCAAGATCAAGCTCTAAGAAGGGAACAAAGTCACTAGAAGGAGAACAAATGTCAAAATAAGAACTGGAAGCAGCCCTAAAAGAGCTAAGTGCACTCTAACCTTTAGTTTGGGTTGTTCCTATGTTTGGAGATATTCTATGTGACCTTTGCAGGATGTTGGAGCTCAGAAATGTTAGTCTAGATCAAGTTAAGCTGACTTGATGATTTATGAGTCCAACATCAATCTTAAGCATGTCAAATGATAGAGAGGTGAAAATCCAAGAGAAGGTAATATTTCTAGACTTAGTACATTGGTTTTTGTGTACTAACGTATTTGTCTAAGTGTTAGAAACAGAGAGAAGAAGAAAAGAAAAGAGATGCAAAAGGCTTGGCTGTGTACAGCCAAGACTCAGCTCAGTCTGGCACACCGGACTATCCGATGGTGCACCGGACAGTGTCCGGTGCGCCAGGCTGAACTCTGGTGAACAGGCCGCTCTCGGGAGAAGTCTGGCGAAGTACGGCTATAATTCATCGGACTGTCCGGTGGTGCACCGGACTGTCCGGTGAACCAACGGTCGGCCGCGCAATCCGCGCGTGACGTGTGGCCGAGCCAACGGTCAGATGGAGGCACCGGACTGTCCGGTGTGCACCGGACAGTGTCCGGTGCGCCAACGGCTCCAAGACTGCAACGGTCAACTGCGCCAATTTTGGAAGGAAATCGGGCACCGGACAGTGTCCGGTGGTGCACCGGACTGTCCGGTTTGCCACCCGACAGAAGGCAAGATTTGCCTTCCTGGATTGCTTCCAACGGCTCCTAGGCCCCTTGTGCCTATAAAAGGGACCTCTAGGCGCCTCAATCAGTGATACAAGTGCAGCCAATAAGTGTAGACATCACTCGGATCAATTCTCTCTCTCCCTCTCGTGTATATCTCTCTAGTTTGTGTAGAGGCAAAGCTATAAGCCTCTAGAGAGTGGAGAAGTGCTGCTAAGAGCTAGAGCATAGTCTTGAGCATATTGTTTACTCTGCCGGAGTGCTGTCAAGAAGATTGTAAGCAGCCGCGGCTCTGTTGTAACTACCTCAACATAGTGGAAGGCTCTATCTGTCTGACTGACAGATCTGAGCAAATGGAGGAAGGAGTTGAAATAGACTCCAAGCCCAGGTGTGGCTAACTCCAACGAGGACTAGGCAAGCATTTCAGGCTTGGCCGAACCTCGGGATAAATTCCTGTGTCCACGTGCTTTGCTCTGTGTTATGTGAAGATTCTCTGTCTTATTCAGTTCTTACTTCTGCACTTCACTGCTTACTTGTGGTACTAGCTTTCTTTGAAGTGTAGGATATTCTTAAGACAGGAACTTCAATTCCGCTGCAACCTACTCGAAGGGTTCTTCACTCCACTGCGATCCTGTCTTCGAGTAGAGTAAGATTTAAGTTTTAAAAGTGATAATTTTTATTCGCCTATTCACCCCCCTCTATGCGACATCTAGATCCTGTTCCGGCAAAGGGAACTTTCAATTGGTATCAGAGCTAGGCCTCTCCAGTGTGGGCTTAGCCGTCCGGAGATGACGATGTCGTCACAAGAGGTAACTGTAGAACTTCTTTTAGGCAATGGTTCTAATTACAAATCTTGGTCTGTCTCTATTTATAATGCTTTCATGCATGTTGATCCTGATTTGAGACAGATCTTTAGTAGAAGTATTTTTCCCTCTGATATTATTAAAAATCCTTCTAATGCTGAACTAAGATGTTTATCTCTCAATCACCGTGCTTGCAACATCTTAGTTGACTCTCTTTCTAGAAGTGCTTATTTTGCCATCATGAGTAGTGATAGTGATTTATTTGTTGATGCTCATGATTTATGGAATAGAATTAAAGGAAAATATTCTGTGGCAAATTGTGATGCTCCTACTCTCTATATTACTTGTGATACTAACCCTTCAAAGGGAGAAGAAAAGTGTTGGGCACCAAACGATGAATCCACCTCGTCGACAGGTTTGTTCTCCACTAGTAATAAATGTTTTATTGCTAACAATGATGGTGGAGACGAAAGCCATGATGAGGAGGAATATGAGGATGATAGCGAGGATGAATCTTCAGCACCACAAGGTGCATTTTCCTGTATTGCTTCCACTGACATTAATGACAGGGAAAATGAGACCGGCGATGTGAAAGAAGAGGAGATTCGCTGTTTCTACATCCATCTCAACAAAGAGGACAAAGCGCTCTTGGTTAAGTTGTTGAGAAGGAACAAGGAACAAGGCGATACACTTCTCAGGCTAGAGGAGGCACTCATCAAAACAAACAACAGCCTGGAGAAGATGACCAAAGAACATGAGGAGCTAAAGTGCTCTCATGATGATTTGGTCCAACGGTATGATTCAATTTTATTTGAGCAAAGAAATAATGATGATGCTTTTATCTTGTGTTGCTCAACTTAAAATGGAAAATGCCATGCTTGAGAGACAAGTAGAATTGTTAAGTCATGATAAACTTGCTCTAACTAAAAAATATGATTTATTGTCTTGTTATCATGATAATCCCTTGGATAGACATATCATGCTTGAAGTTGCTCATGAGGTTGTAATTACAAACTTAAAGTCATGTGAACCTCATTCTTGCACAAGTGCACATTTGGATAATATATCACCATGTGCTAACCCCTGTCACTCAAAAGGAAGCGAATGTTTGAATAATTAACAAGTTGTAGGGTCAAAAAGGAATTTGCTTGGGAACAAGAAACAGAGACAATTAAGGAGAAGACGCCATGCTCAACTTCCTCAAGATATCTGCGAAAACGTGGTGAAGAAGCTTGAGGAAGGAGAAACCGCAGCAAGGGTCAAACTCCTTGAAAAAGATGTTCCTAAAGCAATAAGTGAAGCAATCAACATGATACAGGAAAAAGGTAATGATTCAATTAATCATGTTATTTGCACTAATAATTTCTCTATGTCATCTAAAAGTAACAAGAGAAGAGGAAAACGGAGATGCTTCAAGTGCAAGGCATTAGGCCACCTCATCGCATCTTGTCCATACAAAGACAAGGACGAAGGGATAAGGAGATGTTTTGGATGCAACAACAAGGACCACATGATCACTTCATGTCCGGTCATGAAGAATCAAAGATGTGCATTCTCCAAGATGACTCTCACCAAGGAAAATGACAAACAACAAGCGTCATGTCAGGTTGAGCGATGTTTTCTGCTACAAGTGTGGTGAGCAGGGTCATCTATCCAAGGTATGTAATAAAGGTAAGGTTCCTAAGCAAGTAAATTTGTCTCAATCTCATTCGCTTAGGAGACCCAAATCATACATCTGTGCTAGATCTATAACGAGATCACCTAGAACTAGCACAAAGACTATTTGGGTACCAAAGGCACTTTTAGTTGAACGTCATGGACCCATCCCGAGATGGGTACCAAACTGTGCTAACTAGACCATGCAGGTGCCTTGAGATGGACTGGAGATCATGGGAGAGCTTAAGACGGTTAACTCAAACTCTATGCTTAAGTTGTTAATTGTTTTGGTGTTTATTCATTGACCCAAGGTTGAATTATTGTGAGACACTAATCCCATGTTCATCTCAAGTGAAATAAGTTGTAGAGGTCCTTAATCATTATTGGTGAATCAAGCAAAGGACCTTGATTATGCATCTGGCTCTCCAAAGGACGGTACCTGTGCTTCTTAAGTACATTATCAGTATTACTCTGAAAAGTTGAATGTCGTGCTATCTGTCCTTGGAGTAGTTAAGCTTGAAGATTGCTTGCGTTGGATTCTTGTTAATAATTGATTCATGATTTCAAAGATCACATTCATGTTTGCTTAATCATGACTAGGTTCTCTATAAGTCATATCTTTTGAATCATTCATTGGGTAGCTTAACATTTGAGATATTTACCATGATTAATCCTTTATGTGTTCATGGATAAACTTGTATCTTTTTGTAAATCATGCTATACGTGTGTAATGGATAACCTATGTGTGCAAGCATGACATCTTGTTTAGTCCATGTTCACATGATTACCCTAATTTGGCACTATGTGTTATGCCTCTAATGCACCCTCTCGAGCTATGAAGTGCATAAACAATAGGGAACTTGTGGTGCTCTCATGGCCATACAGGTAAAAGGCAGAGGTATGGAAAATGGAACTATGCGATTTCATTAAATATCTTGAAGTGATTATAGCTATGTTCTTGCATTTCATTAGTAGTATCTTGGCTTAGGTGAACTTGTGCCTTAAAATGTTGTTTTCTTGGTGCATCTAAGAAAATTTTTCTTGATGTGATTAGACATTGTGCTTTATTTGCATAATCTTGTCGTTTTCAATTGGCATATATGGTGAAATGATTATCATGTATGAAGCATGCCTAAGTTGCTTGTAAAATGTTATACCTCTTGAGGCATGTATTGTTGTATTAAGTCAACCTTTCATTCGGTATTCAATTGGTATCTCTTGTGATGAAATTTGGTATCTCTTGTGATGAAATTGAGAGTATGCCTTGACCAAGATATGTTGTGTCCCCTCTAGTTCTGAGAAAGCTAGAATGTGCAAAGTGCAAGTTATTCAAATACTTAATGCACAAGTTTAGGGGGAGCACACATAACTTGTGTCTTTTGAGACTAATTATTTTTTGAGTAATCTTGTATAGTCTCAAGATGGAAAAGAGAAGATGAGCAAGAAATGGAGTAATCAGGACTTGGGTACCTCCGTAAGTCAAGTAATTGGTATCTTAAGTTGTGACTAATCGCATTTTTTTTGCTCATGCTCTATAAATATTTGGTGTTACTAGATGCTTATCTTTAATATCATGGAGCTATAATAATAAATGAGTTTTCAATTGGTAGTCGTGATAATTTCCTTCAATTAACATATTTTGGTAATCACTAGAATAGAAGCTTCATCTTGTGCCACAATACTATAACTTGCTCTAAGCTTGGTGTCTTAGCAACAAGAAAAGGTTAGGATAAAGAATCAGGCACAAGTGTGGAGAAGCTCCCGAGAGATTAATACTTTCAAGATGGGAAGTACACCACAACATGGTAAAGGTACAAAAGGAAGTATTGATCTTTTTGCGTATATGTATCTTACTCAAATGTTGGTAGTGCATATTGAAAGTCGCCTAGAGGGGGGTGAATAGGGCGAAACTGAAATTTACAAAGTTAATCACAACTACAAGCCGGGTTAGCGTTAGAAATAGAAATGAGTCCGAGAGAGAGGGCGCAAAACAAATCGCAAGCGGATGAAGAAGTGAGACACAAGGATTTGTTTTACCGAGGTTCGGTTCTCTCAAACCTACTCCCCGTTGAGGAGGCCACAAAGGCCGGGTCTATTTCAACCCTTTCCCTCTCTCAAACGGTCCCTCAGACCGAGTGAGCTTCTCTTCTCAAATCAACCGGGAACAAAACTTCCCCGCAAGGACCACCACACAATTGATGTCTCTTGCCTCGGTTACAATTGAGTTTTGATCACAAGAACAAATGAGAAAGAAAAGAAGCAATCCAAGCGCAAGAGCTCAAAAGAACACAGCAAATCTCTCTCACTAGTCACTAAAGCCTTATGTGGAATTGGAGAGGATTTGATCACTTTGGTGTGTCTAGAATTGAATGCTAGAGCTCTTGTAAGGTGTAGAAGTGTGAAAACTTGGATGACTTGAATGTGGGGTGGTTGGGGGTATTTATAGCCCCAACCACCAAACTAGCCATTTGGTGAAGACTGCTGTCGACGGGCGCACCAGACAGTCCGGTGCGCCAGCCACGTCACCCGGCCGTTAGGGTTCAACCGTTGGAGCTCTGACGAGTGGGCCCGCCTGGCTGTCCGGTGGTGCACCGGACATGCCCTGTAGGCTGTCCGGTGTGCCACCCGCGCGTGCTCTGCTCCTCTGCGCGCGCTGGCGCACATTTAATGCTGTAGCAGGTGACCGTTGCGCTGAAGTAGTCGTTGCTCCGCCGTTACACCGGACAGTCCGGTGTGCACCGGACATGTCCGGTGAATTATAGCGGAGCGGATTCCCGAAGCTGGCGAGTTCAGAGTCGCTCTCCTCTAGAGCACCGGACACTGTCCGGTGTACACCGGACAGTCCGGTGAATTATAGCGCGGCGCCTCTGAGTTTTCTCGAAGGTGCGAAGTTCAGCTTGGAGTCCCCTGGTGCACCAGACACTGTCCGGTGCGCCAGACCAGGGTGCCTTCGGTTGTCCCTTTGCTCTTTTATTTGAACCCTTTTTCTTGGTCTTTTTATTGGCTTATTGTGAAACTTTGGCACCTATAGAACTCATAGACTTGGGCAAACTAGTTAGTCCAATTATTTGTGTTGGACAATTCAACCACCAAAACCAATTTAGGAATATAGGTGTAAGCCTAATCCCTTTCAATCTCCCCCTTTTTGGTGATTGATGCCAACACAAACCAAAGCAAATATACAAGTGCAAAATTTGAACTAGTTTGCAAAATGCAAGTGCAAAGGTTACTTAGAATTGAGCCAATAACTATTACTTACTAGATATGCATGGATTGTTTCTTTATTTTTAATATTTTGGACCACGCTTGCACCACATGTTTTGTTTTTGCAAATTCTTTTGTAAAATTCTTTTTCAAAGTCCTTTTGCAAATAGTCAAAGATAAATGAATAAGATTTCGCGAAGCATTTTCAAGTTTTGAAATTTTCTCTCCTTGTTTCAAATGCTTTTCCTTTGACTAAACAAAACTCCCCCTCAATAAATTCTCCTCTTAGTGTTCAAGAGGGTTTAAAGATATCAATTTTGAATATACTACTTTCTCCCCCTTTTGAACATAATAAGATACCAATTTGAAATTCACCAATCGAAAATCATTAGTTTTTAAAATTAGGGTGGTGGTGCGGTCCTTTTGCTTTGGGCTAATACTTTCTCCCCCTTTGGCATGAATCGCCAAAAACCGATACTTTGAGTGAAATATAAGCCCTTTGCTAACTATTTTCTCCCCTTTGGCAAATAAAACATATGAGTGAAGATTATACCAAAGACGGAGAGATGCTTGGAGCAATGGCGAAGGATGAGTGATAGAGTGGAGTGGAAGCCTTGTCTTCGCCGAAGACTCCAATTCCCTTTCAATATACCTATGACTTGGTTTGAAATACACTTGAAAACACATTAGTCATAGCATATATAAAAGAGACATGATCAAAGGTATATTTATGAGCTATGTATGCAAGATATCAAAAGAAATTCCTAGAATCAAGAATATTTAACTCATGCCTAAGTTTGGTAAAAGTTTGTTCATCTAGTGGCTTGGTAAAGATATCGGCTAATTGATCTTTAGTGTTAATATATGCAATCTCGATATCCCCCTTTTGTTGGTGATCCCTAAGAAAATGATACCGAATGGCTATGTGTTTAGTGCGGCTATGCTCAACGGGATTATCCGCCATGCGGATTGCACTCTCATTATCACATAGAAGAGGAACTTTGGTTAATTTGTAACCATAGTCCCGCAGGGTTTGCCTCATCCAAAGTAATTGCGCGCAACAATGACCTGCGGCAATATACTCGGCTTCGGCGGTTGAAAGAGCCACATAATTTTGCTTCTTTGAAGCCCAAGACACCAAGGATCTTCCCAAGAACTGGCAAGTCCCCGATGTGCTCTTTCTATTGATTTTGCACCCCGCCCAATCAGCATCCGAATAACCAATTAAATCAAATGTGGATCCCCGAGGGTACCAAAGCCCAAACTTAGGAGTATAAGCTAAATATCTCAAGATTCGTTTTACGGCCGTAAGGTGAGATTCCTTAGGGTCGGATTGGAATCTTGCACACATGCATACAGAAAGCATAATATCCAGTCGAGATGCACATAAATAAAGTAATGAACCTATCATCGACCGGTATACCTTTTGATCGACGGATTTACCTTCCGTGTCGAGGTCGAGATGCCCATTGGTTCCCATGGGTGTCTTGATGGGCTTGGCATCCTTCATTCCAAACTTGTTTAGAATGTCTTGAGTATACTTCGTTTGGCTAATGAAGGTGCCTTCTTGGAGTTGCTTGACTTGGAATCCTAGAAAATACTTCAACTCCCCCATCATCGACATCTCGAATTTCTGTGTCATGATCCTACTAAATTCCTCACATGTAGATTCATTAGTAGACCCAAATATAATATCATCAACATAAATTTGGCATACAAACAAATCATTGTCAAGAGTTTTGGTAAATAAAGTAGGATCGACCTTGCTGACTTTGAAGCCATTAGCAATAAGGAAATTTCTTAGGCATTCATACCATGCTCTTGGGGCTTGCTTGAGCCCATAAAGCGCCTTAGAGAGCCTATAGACATGGTTAGGGTACTCAATGTCTTTAAAGCCAGGAGGTTGCTCAACGTAGACCTCTTCCTTGATTGGTCCATTGAGGAAAGCACTCTTCACGTCCATTTGGTAAAGCTTGAAGCCATGGTAAGTAGCATAGGCTAATAATATACGAATTGACTCAAGCCTAGCTATGGGTGCATAGGTTTCACCAAAATCCAAACATTCGACTTGGGAGTATCCCTTGGCCACAAGTCGAGCTTTGTTCCTTGTCACCACACCATGCTCGTCTTGCTTGTTGTGGAAGACCCATTTGGTTCCTACAACATTTTGATTAGGACGTGGAACTAAATGCCATAACTCGTTCCTAGTGAAATTGTTGAGCTCCTCTTGCATCGCCATCACCCAATCCGAATCTTGGAGTGCTTCCTCTACCCTGTGTGGCTCAATAGAGGAAACAAAAGAGTAATGCTCACAAAAATGTGCAACACGAGATCTAGTGGTTACCCCCTTATGAATGTCGCCGAGGATGGTGTCGACGGGGTGATCTCGTTGGATTGCTTGGTGGATTCTTGGGTGTGGCGGTTTTGGTTCTTCATCCTCCTTATCTTGATCATTTGCATCTCCCCCTTGATCGTTGCCGTCATCTTGAGGTGGCTCATTATTTTGATTTTCTCCTTCATCAACTTGAGCCTCATCCTCATTTTGAGTTGGTGGAGATGCTTGCGTGGAGGAGGATGGTTGATCTTGTGCATTTGGAGGCTCTTCGGATTCCTTAGGACACACATCCCCAATGGACATGTTCCTTAGCGCGATGCACGGAGCCTCTTCATTACCTATCTCATCAAGATCAACTTGCTCTACTTGAGAGCCGTTAGTTTCATCAAACACAACGTCACAAGAAACTTCAACTAGTCCTGAGGACTTGTTAAAGACTCTATATGCCCTTGTGTTTGAATCATATCCTAGTAAAAAGCCTTCTACAGTCTTAGGAGCAAACTTAGATTTTCTACCTCTTTTGACAAGAATAAAGCATTTGCTACCAAAGACTCTAAAATATGAAATGTTGGGCTTTTTATGGATTAGGAGTTCATAGGATGTCTTCTTGAGGATTCGGTGTAGATACAACCAGTTGATGGCGTAGCAGGCGGTGTTGACCGCCTCGGCCCAAAACCGATCCGGCGTCTTGTACTCATCAAGCATGGTTCTTGCCATGTCCAATAGAGTTCGATTCTTCCTCTCCACTACACCATTTTGTTGTGGGGTGTAGGGAGAAGAGAACTCATGCTTGATCCCCTCCTCCTCAAGGAAACCTTCAATTTGTGAATTCTTGAACTCCGTCCCATTGTCGCTTCTAATTTTCTTGATCCTTAAGCCGAACTCATTTTGAGCTCGTCTCAAGAATCCCTTTAAGGTCCCTTGGGTTTGAGATTTTTCCTGCAAAAAGAACACCTAAGTGAAGCGAGAATAATCATCCATAATAACTAGACAGTACTTACTCCCGCCGATGCTTATGTAAGCTATCGGGCCGAATAGGTCCATGTGTAGGAGCTCCAGTGGCCTGTCAGTGGTCATGATGTTCTTGTGTGGATGATGAACACCAACTTGCTTCCCAGCTTAGCATGCGCTACAAATCCTGTCTTTCTCAAAATGAACATTTGTTAATCCTAAAATGTGCTCTCCCTTTAGAAGCTTATGAAGATTCTTCATTCCAACATGGGCTAGTCGGCGGTGCCAGAGCCAACCCATGTTAGTCTTAGCAATTAAGCAAGTGTCGAGTTCAGCTCTATCAAAATCTATCAAGTATAGCTGACCCTCTAACACTCCCTTAAATGCTATTGAATCATCACTTCTTCTAAAGACAGTGACACCAACATCAGTAAATAGACAGTTGTAGCCCATTTGACATAATTGAGATACAGAAAGCAAATTGTAATCTAATGAATCAACAAGAAAAACATTGGAAATGGAATGGTCAGGAGATATAGCTATTTTACCCAAACCTTTGACCAAACCTTGATTTCCATCCCCGAATGTGATAGCTCGTTGGGGATCTTGGTTTTTCTCGTAGGAGGAGAACATCTTCTTCTCCCCTGTCATGTGGTTTGTGCACCCGCTATCGATGATCTAGCTTGTGCCCCCGGATGCATAAACCTACAAAACAATTTTAGTTCTTGACTTTAGGTACCCAAACGGTTTTGGGTCCTTTGGCATTAGACACAAGAACTTTGGGTACCGAAACACAAGTCTTTGACCCCTTGTGTTTGCCCCCAACAAACTTGGCAACTACCTTGCCGGATTTGTTAGTTAAAACATATGATGCATCAAAAGTTTTGAATGAAATGCTATGGTCATTTGATGCACTAGGAGTTTTCTTCTTAGGCAACTTAGCACGGGTTGGTTGCCTAGAGCTAGATGTCTCACCCTTATACATAAAAGCATGGTTAGGGCCAGAGTGAGACTTCTTAGAATGAATTCTCCTAATTTTTCTCTCGGGATAACCGGCAGGGTACAAAATGTAACCCTCGTTATCCTGAGGCAAGGGAGCCTTGCCCTTAACAAAATTAGACAATCTTTTAGGAGGAGCATTAATTTTGACATTGTCCCCCTTTTGGAAGACAATGCCATCCTTAATGCCGGGGCATCTCCCACTATAAAGCATACTTCTAGCAAATTTAAACTTTTCATTCTCTAAGTTATGCTCGACAATTTTAGCATCTAATTTTGCTATATGATCATTTTGTTGTTTAATTAAGACCATATGATCATGAATAGCATCAATATCAACATCTCTACATCTAGCACAAATAGACACATGCTCAACGGTAGATGTAGAGGGTTTGCAAGATTTTAATTCTATAACCTTAGCATGTAATATATCATTTTCACTTCTAAGGTTGGAAATAGTAACATTGCAAACATCAAAATCTTTAGCCTTAGCAACCAATTTTTCATTTTCACATCTAAGGCTATCAAGAGAATTATTCAATTCTTCAATCTTAGCAAGCAAATCAACATTATCATCTCTAAGATTGGGAATTGAAACATTACAAACATGGGAATCAACCTTAGTATTTAAACTAGCATTTTCATTTCTAAGGTTGGCAATAGTCTCATGGCAAGTGCTTAGCTCCCTAGATAATTTTTCACATTTATCTACTTCTAGAGCATAAGCATTCTTAACCTTAACATGCATTTTATTTTCCTTGATTAGGAAGTCCTCTTGGGAGTCCAAGAGATCATCCTTTTCATGGATGACACTAATCAATTCATTTAATTTTTCCTTTTGTTGCATGTTTAGGTTGGCAAAAAGAGTGCGCAAATTATCCTCCTCATCACTAGCATTATCCTCATCACTAGAGGTTTCATATTTAGTGGAGGATCTTGATTTTACCTTCTTCCTTTTGCCGTCCTTGGCCATGAGGCATTTGTGGCCGGTTGGGGAAGAGAAGACCCTTGGTGACGGCGATGTTGGTGGCGTCCTCGTCGGAGGAGGAGTCGGTGGAGCTCTCATCGGAGTCCCACTCCCGGCACACATGGGCATCGCCGCCCTTCCTCTTGTGATATCTCTTCTTCTCCTTTCTTCTCCCCTTCTTGTCGTTGTCCCTGTCACTATCACTTGATAATGGACATTTAACAATAAAGTGACCGGGCTTACCACACTTGTAGCAAACCTTCTTGGAACGGGATTTGTAATCCTTCCCCTTCCGTTGCTTTAGGATTTGGCGAAAGCTTTTGATGATTAAAGCCATCTCCTCATTGTCGAGCTTGGAGGCATCAATGGGTTGTCTACTTGATGTAGACTCTTCCTTCTTTTCCTCCGTCGCCTTGAATGCAATCGATTGTGCTTCGGGCGCGGAGGGGCCATCTAGCTCGTTGATCTTCTTTGAGCCTTTGATCATCAACTCAAAGCTCACAAAATTACCTATAACTTCCTCGAGGGTCATTTGTGTATATCTAGGATTACCACGAATTAATTGAACTTGAGTAGGGTTAAGGAAAACAAGTGATCTAAGAATAATCTTAACCACTTCGTGGTCATCCCATTTTTTGCTCCCGAGGTTGCGCACTTGATTCACCATGGTTTTGAGCCGGTTGTACATGTCTTGTGGCTCCTCCCCTTGGCGAAGACGGAAGCGACCGAGCTCCCCCTCGATCGTTTCGCACTTGGTGATCTTGGTCACCTCATCTCCTTCGTGCGCGGTCTTTAGCACGTCCCAAATTTCCTTAGCACTCTTCAACCCTTGCACCTTATTATACTCCTCTCGACTTAGAGAGGCGAGGAGTATAGTTGTGGCTTGGGAGTTGAGGTGTTGGATTTGGGCCACTTCATCCTCATCATAATCTTCATCCCCTACGGATGGTACCTGAACACCAAACTCAACAACATCCCATATACTTTTGTGGAGTGAGGTTAGATGAAATCGCATTAAATCACTCCACCTAGCATAATCTTCACCACCAAAAGTTGGTGGTTTGCCTAATGGGACGGAAAGTGAAGGTGTATGTTTAGGAATGCGAGGATAGCGTAGGGGGATCTTACTAAACTTCTTGCACTCGTGGCGCTTAGAAGTTACGGACGGCGCGTCGGAGCCGGAGGTGGAAGGTGATGAAGTGTCGGTCTCGTAGTAGACCACTTTCCTTATCTTCTTGTGCTTGCCGCCACTCCGATGCGACTTGTGGGAAGAGGATTTCTTCTCCTTCCCCTTCCCCTTGTTGCGGGACTCTTCCGATGAAGTCTTCCCGTGGCTTGTAGTGGGCTTGTCGCCGGTCTCCATCTCCCTCTTGGTGTGATCTCCCGACATCACTTCGAGCGGTTAGGCTCTAATGAAGCACCGGGCTCTCATACCAATTGAAAGTCGCCTAGAGGGGTGTGAATAGGGCGAAACTGAAATTTACAAAGTTAATCACAACTACAAGCCAGGTTAGCGTTAGAAATAGAAATGAGTCCGAGAGAGAGGGCGCAAAACAAATCGCAAGCGGATGAAGAAGTGAGACACAAGGATTTGTTTTACCAAGGTTCGGTTCTCTCAAACCTACTCCCCGTTGAGGAGGCCACAAAGGCCGGGTCTATTTCAACCCTTTCCCTCTCTCAAACAGTCCCTCAGACCGAGTGAGCTTCTCTTCTCAAATCAACCGGGAACAAAACTTCCCCGCAAGGACCACCACACAATTGGTGTCTCTTGCCTCGGTTACAATTGAGTTTTGATCACAAGAACAAATGAGAAAGAAAAGAAGCAATCCAAGCGCAAGAGCTCAAAAGAACACGACAAATCTCTCTCACTAGTCACTAAAGCCTTGTGTGGAATTGGAGAGGATTTGATCACTTTGGTGTGTCTAGAATTGAATGCTAGAGCTCTTGTAAGGTGTAGAAGTGTGAAAACTTGGATGACTTGAATGTGGGGTGGTTGGGGGTATTTATAGCCCCAACCACCAAACTAGCCGTTTGGTGAAGACTGCTGTCGACGGGCGCACCGGACAGTCCGGTGTGCCACCGGACAGTGTCCGGTGCGCCAGCCACGTCACCCGGCCGTTAGGGTTCGACCGTTGGAGCTCGGGCGAGTGGGCCCGCCTGGCTATCCGGTGGTGCACCGGACATGCCCTGTAGGCTGTCCGGTGTGCCACCCGCGCGTGCTCTGCTCCTCTGCGCGCGCTGGTGCGCATTTAATGCTGTAGCAGGTGACCGTTGCGCTGAAGTAGCCGTTGCTCCGCCGTTACACCGGACAGTCCGGTGTGCACCGGACATGTCCGGTGAATTATAGTGGAGCGGATTCCCGAAGCTGGCGAGTTCAGAGTCGCTCTCCTCTGGAGCACCGGACAGTCCGGTGAATTATAGCGCGGCGCCTCTGAGTTTTCCCGAAGGTGCGAAGTTCAGCTTGGAGTCCCCTGGTGCACCGAACACTGTCCGGTGGCACACCGGACAGTCCGGTGCGCCAGACCAGGGTGCCTTCGGTTGTCCCTTTGCTCTTTTATTTGAACCCTTTTTCTTGGTCGTTTTATTGGCTTATTGTGAATCTTTGGCACCTGTAGAACTCATAGACTTAGGCAAACTAGTTAGTCCAATTATTTGTGTTGGACAATTCAACCACCAAAATCAATTTAGGAATATAGGTGTAAGCCTAATTCCCTTTCACATATGTTCAATAAGTAAGGGGGAGTTTTGATAGTGTGTTTTTCCTCCTTAACACCCTGCTGTCCCTTGACATCATCCTATGTTCTTTCTTGAGTATGTTTTTTGGTGTTTGATGTCAAAGGGGGAGAATTTGTGCATTAAAGTTTATCTCAACCTGAGAGGAAAGCTTATCCTAAGGGGTGATGTGTTAGTTTGAGCATTGTTAGTGTGTTATTATGTTATTGATAATTCTTATCATATGCTTCTTGCAGTATTATATGTGTTGCATCATATGGACTAGTGCTTCCGTTGCTATGTTTTAATTGGCATCTATTGTGTTCATTCTGAAATAGATAGTCATGTGGATAATGGTGCATGTGGTTAATGGTTTAATGGTGCTTTAAGATTGTTTTAAATTGGTATCTTAATGGTGAATGGTGGTAGGTTGATATTCCTGTGATATATCCACTCAATTGAATGGTGTTTAACTCTGATTCTGTGCATCTGTGTGTTATACGCATCATGGTTTGATCCTTGACACAATGCATCCCACAGGTGCTAAGGTGTAGCAATGCTTCGATCTAGCCTAAGTATGTGCATTTTGGCATTTAAAACCAAAGCTAAGTATGTGCATTTTAATGTAAGCACATATTTAGGGGGAGCATTCTACAATCTTAGAACTCAAAATTTGTGCTGCCATCAATCACCAAAAAGGGGGAGATTGAAAGCTCTCTTGTGGGTTTTGGTGTTTGGATGACAACTCAATTAAAGGACTAACAAGTGTACTAGGTGTTGAACAGGTGCTTAATGTAAAGCTAACAGGGTTCAACACAAGTGAACAAGTGTGATGGTCCAAGGACTAGATGATGGATAGATAATGAGCATCACAAGTAAGATGGACAATGCATAAAGTGAGACTCAGGTGCGTAGCTCGGAGATAACTGATCAAGCCAAGGATGGAGGCAAGAAGAGCTTCGAGGTACCAAGTGCACGGGAGAAGGTCAAAGAGGCTAAGGAACCCAAAGCCAAGGGTGAAGAGGAAGACTTGCAAAGTCAAGGGTGGTCGAGTTGAGAAGAGCTATGGCACATCAAGGATCACTAAATAAGGTCGTGACTTACAACCAATGAGGAAACATCTATAGTTATGTGGTGTAAGTCATAAAGCTCAAGATCAAGCTCTAAGAAGGGAACAAAGTCACTAGAAGGAGAACAAATGTCAAAATAAGAACTGGAAGCAGCCTAAAAGAGCTAAGTGCACTCTGACCTTTATTTTGGGTTGTTCCTATGTTTGGAGATATTCTATGTGACCTTTGCAGGATGTTGGAGCTCAGAAATGTTAGTCTAGATCAAGTTAAGCTGACTTGATGATTTATGAGTCCAACATCAATCTTAAGCATGTCAAATGATAGAGAGGTGAAAATCCAAGAGAAGGTATATTTCTAGACTTAGTACATTGTTTTTTGTGTACTAACGTATTTGTCTAAGTGTTAGAAACAGAGAGAAGAAGAAAAGAAAAGAGATGCAAAAGGCTTGGCTGTGTACAGCCAAGACTCAGCTCAGTCTGGCACACCGGACTGTCCGTACACAGCCAAGCCTCAGCTCAGTCTGGCACACCGGACTGTCCGGTGGTGCACCGGACAGTGTCCGGTGCGCCAGGCTGAACTCTGGTGAACAGGCCGCTCTTGGGAGAAGTCTGGCGACGTACGACTATAATTCACCGGACTGTCCGGTGGTGCACCGGACTGTCCGGTGAACCAACGGTCGGCTGGGCCAACGGTCGGCCGCGCAATCCGCGCGTGACGCGTGGCTGAGCCAACGGTCAGATGGAGGCACCGGACTGTCCGGTATGCACCGGACAGTGTCCGGTGCGCCAACGGCTCCAAGACTACAACGGTCAACTGTGCCAATTTTGGAAGGAAATCGGGCACCGGACAGTGTCCGATGGTGCACCGGACTGTCCGGTACGCCACCCGACAGAAGGCAAGATTTGCCTTCCTGGATTGCTTCCAACGGCTCCTAGGCCCCTTGTACCTATAAAAGGGACCTCTAGGCGCCTCAATCAGTGATACAAGTGCAGCCAACAAGTGTAGACATCACTCGGATCAATTCTCTCTCTCCCTCTCGTGTATATCTCTCTAGTTTGTGTAGAGGCAAAGCTATAAGCCTCTAGAGAGTGGAGAAGTGCTGCTAAGAGCTAGAGCATAGTCTTGAGCATATTGTTACTCTGCTGGAGTGCTGTCAAGAAGATTGTAAGCAGCCGCGGCTCTGTTGTAACTACCTCAATATAGTGGAAGGCTCTATCTGTCTGACTGACAGATCTGAGCAAATAGAGGAAGGAGTTGAAATAGACTCCAAGCCCAGGTGTGGCTAACTCCAACGAGGACTAGGCAAGCATTTCAGGCTTGGCCGAACCTCGGGATAAATTCCTGTGTCCACGTGCTTTGCTCTGTGTTATGTGAAGATTCTCTGTCTTATTCAGTTCTTACTTCTACACTTTACTGCTTACTTGTGGTACTAGCTTTCTTTGAAGTGCAGGATATTCTTAAGACATGAACTTCAATTCCGCTACAACCTACTCGAAGGGTTCTTCACTCCACTGCGATCCTGTCTTCGAGTAGAGTAAGATTTAAGTTTTAAAGTGATAATTTTTATTCGCTTATTCACCCCCCCTCTAGGCGACATCCAGATCCTGTTCCCGGGCAAAGGGAACTTTCAAGGTTCACGACCGACGACAGCGACCATGGACGACGATGGTATTACTTCCACCCACCGCTTAGTGACAGCAGCGGATTCATTAAGGTGCCGCTTGAGGGCGGCGGTGTGCCTTCTAAGGTGTCGTTTCTCCGCTTGTTCCTAGTGGAACGCTTGGGCCCTAGGCCTGTGGCATTGGCCACATTGTGGCTCACAAGGCGGAGTTCACCGGTCTCCTCGTCGAGTAAGTCGAGGGAGCCAAAGGTGATCTGGCTCCCGAGAATGAAAGTCTCGCCCCAACGAGCGCTGGATAGCTAACCATCAGAGTGAAAAAAGTTGCTTTGGCACGCTTGCGGTCCCCTACCGGACACGTCAACTGTCGTGGTTTCAGAAACCAGGGGACTATAGATTTGTGTTCGATGGGGGATGCAAGCACGGACTCACTCTGAATGGTGAATCATAAGGATCCGAGCTAGAAACTGAGATACAGGGGTTATACTGGTTCAAGCTGTGGCCCTAGTCCAATGTAATGTTAATCGATGTATTGCTCAGGAGCGTGTGTACAACAAGTGTACTTATGTGTAGAAGGAAGGTTGTCCCGCCCTTTTATAGCTCAAGGGTGGACTTTACAGTTCGGACTTGTATTCTACTCAAGGGCCCTTGGCTCATTGCCCCTAGGTCGGTCTAGCCCTCCTGGTGCCATCTGCGAGGGCGTGCACTACCGTACTCCCTATACGATGTTCTGTCCTATAGCTTGCTCGGTGTCAACGTTGTGGTACCTGGCGGGTCCTATAAACTGGGCTTTCGATGAGGTTCAGGGTTGTGTCCAGTGTAGCTTCATCTTCCATCGTACCCCTTGCGTCACCTCTCAGCATTCGTAGGTATACACCCGGCATGGGCATTGTCCCGTCTTTTCTGGTGCTGAGGTCTCCGTTACTGGGTTGATCGACCCTGCGAGTCAGTGAGGGTATATCCGAGGGTGCACGCGGGGATGTACCGTCGTGTTTGTTAGAGACCTTTTGGTACTGTATGTACGGTTTGGACGTGGTTTGGTGACGGTGCGTCCTGTCATGACGATCGTGGGCCAACAACGTCGACCTTGGTTCCTTCCTTACAGGTCCGCTTGGCATAAACTTGGTCATTCACCCCACCTCGTAGACTTGCTTAGTGGAGACCTGGATGCTCGCCCCGCCTCGTAGCTTGCTCGGCGTGGACTTGGTCGTTCGCCCCGCCTCACAAACTTGCTTAGTGGAGACCTGGATGCTCGCCCCCACTTCGCTAGCTTGCTCGACAAGGACTTAGTCGTTCGCCCCACCTCGTAGGCTTGCTCGGCGAGGACGGTCGTTCGCCCCGCCTCACAGACTTGCTCGGTAAATGGGTCGAAGAGAGGTTATGGGTCTTACTATGGGTATTCCGTTCCTAGGTACCCAACACAACTGCTTAAAGAAGATGTTTAGTGCCACAATTTTAGTCCTACGTAGTCTTGCAAATGATCGTTCAGTTTCAAAGTATTCTCGTGGCGATGCTGCAGGCGCACTACAAATTATTATCAAATTTGATTTTGTGTTTGTTTTGCTCATGATGGAAAACCGAAAACATTATGAAGATTACTGATGTGCTATGTCAAACACTCCAAAAGAAAGTCAATTGATATTTTAAATGCACTAGATTCAGTTTCCAACACTAAAATCTTACTTGGTAACTTTGTGAAATGATGGTTGGGATCCTCTTCTTCACGAAGTCAATTATTTTTGTGAAAAGAATGACATTGATATTTAGGATATGAATCACAAGTATGTTTCTTTTGGCTCAATTATTGCATAATTATTATTCATATCATATGAATTAATCTTATTTGCCTTTTATCACATTTGTAAGTTTGTTGATGTGACCAAATCTCGGAATAAGAATGACAACACCACTGTTTTTCATCATTATAAATTTGGTATGTTTAATGTTGCAATTGATCAACAACGAATGAGATAGAAAATCGATTTGACATAGAAAAGGTATGCTCTCTAGTGGAAAAGTATCATCCTGCATATTTTTCGAATCAAGAAAGAATGCAATTAGAGTGCCAATTGCCACATTTTCAACTTGATGTTTGCAACCATCTAGAACTAAAGGGTTTATCATCTTTGGCTGATTAACAAGTGGATTAGTTAAGTTGGGTAAATATTTTTCTTATCTTGTGGTAGATAAATTGTTGAGATTAGTCTTGACAGTCCTTGTGCCAACTACGACCATAGAGAGATCCTTTTCAGCTATGAAATTTGTGAAGACACGCCTTCGAAGCAAAATGGGAGATACCTATTTACGGGATTATCTTGTCGTTTATATTGAAAGGGACTTAACATCAATGATTAGTTCTGGCCTATGATCTAGCTAATACACGTAGAGCTAAATTCAAAATAACTGAGATTCAATTTTATTTTGTTTGACAAATTAGATGTTGTTTTATTATGCTGTTTTTATAATAAAGATTATATATGTATTGTGGTTGGTTCTCTTGCAAATTTTTTTATTGTGTCCTTGCTGGTTTGGTCACTTGGAGGCTAAGCTTGCCCTAAAGATGGAAACGGGACATATTACATTAGGGGTCGTTTTTGGTCACAATTATATACCTGCGAGTCTGTTAACAAGAGAAAAATAGGACTCAACGAGTAGAACGGGAACGAGTACGTACTCATTAAACCCGTACCCGTGTACCCATGAGCATTTTTTACTCGGAATATAGCCAACAGTTCTCTAAAATTTTAGCCTAACTCAATAATTAGTCTTGGGCTCCTGGCTCCTGAGTACAACTACACGCTATATAGGTCTCGGGACAAATAGCAGCAATAGGCAGACAACCAGCTAAAATAGTAAAGCACGTCTAAGGCTCCAAGCTTATGTGATGCGACTCTTTATTAATGTGTAATCTAAGCGACTAAGCTGCACGCAAGCACATGGCACGTCCGCACCTAGAAGATGAAAGACGTAAGACCGGAGTTGGTCAGACAGATACAACTCCACCACTTTAAGCCTTGTTCGGTTATTCCCAATACACATGGATTGGATGAGATTGGAAAAAATTAAGAAGATTGACTTGTTTGGTATTCAAACCCATCCAATCTCACTCAAATCACATGGATTGAAAGCTAACTGAACAAGCCCTTAGATGGGTATGAGTATCCGTCAGGTATAGAAATACACGACGGTGTGAGTATAGATGTAAAATTGTATCCACGCACAGCTACGGGTATTGAAACGGAGAATTTTTAGACTAGATCAGGGGGAAACCCGACGGGGTCTTCGCTAGTTGTCATCTTTGCGATTCTGCCCCCTATCTTCGGATCTGGCTCCGCCCCACAATATAGTACATACATGTTTACAGTGTTCGTTGTTCCGACTAAGTCCAGCAAGGTGTTTCCGGAGTTGAGAACGTCGACGCACACGAGACACAAACGCGAAGGCTGGAATACACGAGATCCTTTTTTATTTGGTGCGGTTAAGCCACAGTTTTTTTGACTCTGTATTCATACCAAACGAACAGAAAGAGTGCTGCGAGATTTCCTCGCGCACGACGCATGACCGCTCCACGTTCGTGAGCTCCGTGCCATCCCACGGCGAACGTGACGCATGGATCATCCTTGACCACGTCCATGATGCTAACAGACTCCCTAATTACAAGCTTAGTCACTGACTAACTACGACTCAACCAAGCTGACTAGATATTGAAGAAACCTGACGAAACTGAAACAAAGAACGATTAAAGACTCTGAAACTAAAACTCTAAATACAGCATACTGGCGTCTGCATCTCACTGTCAATTCTCCCCCTGAGATCAGTCGCCGTCATGCCTGACCACTCCTATCTTCTTTCGAAATTCTTGGAACTTTGTTTTCCCCAACGCCTTGGTAAGGATGTCTGCACACTGCTCCTCTGATCTTACAAACTGAAGCTGCACTTCTCCATTTTCAGCACACTCCCGTAGGTAGTGATACTTCAAATCAATGTGTTTGCTCCGGTCGTGGAGTACTGGATTCTTGCTCAGTGCCAGTGCTGACATATTATCCATCTTCAAGACTGGTGAAGCCAAGTTGGTGCCCAGGATGTCGGCCAACAAACGTTTAAGCCAAACTCCCTGGCAAGCACCGACTGCTCCTGCTATATACTCTGCCTCACAAGATGATAGAGCAACTACTCGCTGCTTTTGTGATTGCCAAGTGACAGGACATTCGTTGAGGAAAAATATCACACTTGTAGTGCTCTTCCCGTCATTTGCATCTCCACCATGGTCGCTGTCACTGTACCCAGTCAGACTTAGTTCTTCACCCATCTTGTTGTACACAAGTCCATGGTTCACTGTCCCTGCAATGTATCTGAGAACTCGCTTCATAGCCACCAAGTGTTCTTGTCTGGGATCCTGCATGAAACGACTCAAATATCCAACTGAGAAGGCGAGATCTGGCCTTGTGTTCATCAGATAGCGCAGACTTCCAATCAGGCTTCTGTACTTGGTTGCATCAACCTGAGGTGAATCACTGTCCTTCAGCAGCTTGAGCCTTGGTTCCATTGGTGTTTCACTTGGGTTACAGGTGCTCAGTCCTGCATTCTCCAATACTTTCATAGCATAGGATGTCTGGGATAGCCTGATGCAGTTTGGTTCCTGTCTCACTTCTATACCAAGATAATAGGTGAGTCCACCCAAATCACTCATTCTGAATAGTGATTTCATTTCTTGCTTGAAGACATCAATTGCTTCAGTTGACTCCCCCGTAATGATGAGATCATCAACATAGATCCCCACCACCAATCTGGACTGTTGAGTGTCTCTTGTGTACAAGCCATGTTCATTCCTGCTTCTTGCAAATCCCAATTGCAGTAGGCTTGTATCCAACTTTGAGTTCCATGCTCGTGGAGCCTGACGAAGCCCAAAAAGAGCTCTGTGCAACTTCAGCACCTTGTTCTTGTGTTCTGCAGCCACAAAGCCTGGTGGCTGTGAGACATAAACTTCCTCTTCCAATTCCCCATTGAGGAAAGCCGATTTCACATCCATGTGATGTACTGACCAACCTCGATGTGCAGCCACAGCCAACATGAGTCTCACTGACTCCATCCGCGCCACCGGCGCGAACACTTCTTCAAAGTGGATGCCCTTCTTCTATACATAGCCCTTGGCAACCAGACGCGCTTTGTACTTGGTGACGTCCCCATGCTCATTGTGCTTGATTTTGAACACCCATTTGAGACCAATTGCTCTCTGTCCTGCTGGAAGGTTCACCAATGTCCAGGTCTTATTGTGTTCTATGGACGCCATCTCTTCCAACATTGTTGTTCGCCATTGCTCACTACTCATTGCCTCCTCTGAAGTGAGTGGTTCATTCCCAGTTGCCATCAGTAGCTCTTGATCTGACACCTGTTCAACAAGTCCAGGTGCTGGTTCTTGCCCCATGATATCAGTGATGGATCGATAACGGAGAGGAGCGTGGTTGGGGTCAACGTCCAGGTTGTCATCAACCTCCGGCAGTGATGCAGATCGGGCGCCTGAGCCAGACCCCGGTGCCTGAGGTGTGCGGGATGTTGACCCGCACGTGGGTGTTGACGTCCTCGACGTCGAGGTCGCCGACAGCGAAGGTGGCGTCGCCAACGCCGCATTCGGCGTCGTCGGTGAAGCTGTCCCTTCCAGTACGCCTCCTGCTACTGCAGCCACGTCGTGTTCGACACGAAATGGCTCAAGGCATCCTCCAGCGTGCTTGGGTGTACAGCAGTCCAGTCCCACGCGCGTTACTCCTCGAACACGGCGTCACGCGAGACAAGTTGGGTTATAGAATCGGTACCCCTTGGTCCCGATTTCATACCCCACAAACACCATGGGCACACTCCTGTCCTCGAGCTTGGACAGATACTTGCCGACCGTCTTCACATGTGCTACACAACCGAATGTCCGAAGAAAATGAACAGGTGGCTTGGCGTCATGCCATACCTCAAACGGCGTCCTTCCTTCTACACTTTGCGTGGGCGCGCGGTTTAGGAGGAAGACAGCCGTGGTTACGGCCTCCCCCCAAAACCAGCTTGGCACTCGCATCGCCTTCATCATACTCCTCGCTGTTCCCATGACGGTCTGGTTGCGGCGTTCCACCACGCCGTTTTGCTGAGGAGAGTACGACGCGGTGAGATGCCTGGCGATGCCTTGCGCGGCGCAGTAGTCGGCGAAGCTCCTTGCCGTGAACTCGCCACCGCGATCGGTGCGCAGAGTCCCCAGCCTCCGCCCGGCCTGCGTCTCCACGCCGCCAAGAAGCCTGATGATCGACTCCGCCGCCTGATCTTTAGAACTCAGCAAGATCAGCCACATGTAGCGACTGAAATCATCAACCAACAGTAAGAAAAATCTGTTGCCACTTGGTGTAATTGGTGCGATCGGCCCGCACAGATCAGCGTGGACAAGCTCCAGCTTGTTCTTTGCGCGGAATTTTGCTTCAGTCGGGAACGACCGTCTTCGCTGCTTCCCTGCCAAGCAGCTGTCGCACACCTGATCGATATGATCAAGTGACGGCAAACCCCTTACCATCTCTTGCTGCGACAACCTCCGCAGCGATCTGAAGTTGAGGTGGCCGAACCTTGCATGCCACCGCCATGCTGCATCATTTCCCTGCGCCGCCAAACAAACCGGCTTGCCGATGTCGACCGTCAGCACGTAGAGCCGGTTCGCTGCCCTCGGCACTTTTGCAAGCAGTCGTCGGCGCCGATCCCACACCTTCAGAAAGCCATTCAGCAGGAGGATCTTGAATCCATCCTCCTCCAACTGTCCGAGACTCACGATATTGGTCGTGAGCCGCGGAATGTGGTAGACGCCCGTGAGCGCCTGATGTTCGCCGTTCTTGCAGTTGAGAAGAACCGTCCCGCGCCCTTCGATTGCGACGACTGATCCATCGCCGAACTTGACGGTGCCCTGAACACCGGCGTCGATGTCGGAGAAGGCTTCCTTCGAGCTCGTCATATGATTCGTCGCTCCGGTGTCGAGGACCCACCTCGTGCAGTCATCAATGCTCCCTTCCCCGAGATGAACGAAGAGCTTGCCTTCGTCGAGGTGGACCTCCGTCTTGGGCTTCGTCACGGCTGTGTTCGCCGTGATCATTAACAGGGCTGCATCTGCATCTTCCTCTGCCTGAGTCGTATGCGCCTGCTCGACTTTCTTCTTCCCTCGACAGTCACGAGCCCAGTGGCCCAGCTTGCCACAATTGTGGCACTCGTCGTCCCTGCGTGCACGGCCACCGCCGCGGCCTCCGCCACGCGATCGACCACGGCCGCGGCCACGACCGCGTCCAGAGGACTGCTTCGCGCCAGGGCTCGAGCCTGTTCGGCTTCCTCCATCAGTTGACTTGAATCGCGCCAGCCATTCCTCCTCGGTGAGGAGTAAGCTACCGCTGCCTTCTTTGGTAGTCGTTGCAGCCGCCGTCTTGCGCTGCTCCACCGCCCGGAGACGTCCGGTCACCTCCTCCACCGTGGTGTCGTTCAAGTCCAGTAGAGTCTCAATGGACAGCGCAATCTGTTCAAGGTTGTCAGGAACAGAATGCAACACCTTCTTCACTACCTCCTTCTCGGCGATGTCATCACCGACCACTCGCAACTGATTTGCGAGCGTGGAGGCCCTTCCGGCGAAGTCCTCGACCGATTCACCCGGCCTGAACGACAGGCCAGTGAACTCCCTCCGCAGCCGGTCGGCGTTCGCCTCCTTGACGCGCTCAGCCCCAACTCGGACTGATTTGATCGAGTCCCACGCCTCCGCTGCGGACGCCTTGCGAGCCAAGCCCGCCTGCATCTCCGGCGGCACTGCTCGGAGGAGGGCCGCGAGAGCGTTGCGGTCGTCTCTGAAGTTGTCTGTCCCCGGTTCCATGGCCTCCCAGAGACCTTGGGCCTGCAAGTTCACCTGCATCACGAGGGACCACTCGGCGTAGTTTGTCTTCGACAACATGGGGTAGGTCGCTGCCGTGGAGCTCCTCTCGATGATCCGCTCGATGACGACTTCCCTGCCGCCGCGCCGTCCCCGCGGGAAAACCGGCGACAGCGATCTCCTCCGTCTTCCTCCGTCTGCATCGTCGCGTCGACCATGGGCTGACATGGTTCAGCCTCCAAGGTCGAGTAACCTGGCTCCGATACCAATTGTTCCGACTAAGTCCGGCAAGGTGTTTCTGGGGTTGAGAACGTCGACGCACACGAGACACAAACGCGAAGGCTGGAATACACGAGATCCTTTTTTATTTGGTGCGGTTAAGCCACAGTTTTTTTGACTCTGTATTCATACCAAACGAACAGAAAGAGTGCTGCGAGATTTCCTCGCGCACGACGCATGACCGTTCCACGTTCGTGAGCTCCGTGCCATCCCACGGCGAACGTGACGCATGGATCATCCTTGACCACGTCCATGATGCTAACAGACTCCCTAATTACAAGCTTAGTCACTGACTAACTACGACTCAACTAAGCTGACTAGATATTGAAGAAACCTGACGAAACTGAAACAAAGAACGATTAAAGACTCTGAAACTGAAACTCTAAATACAGCATACTGGCGTCTGCATCTCACTGTCATTCGTTTCCTTCGATGAACAAAATTCAATTCAACTCAAAACAGTAAGATTTCTCTCTGGTACCTTCACATTTCGCGTCCAATGGCACCTATGGTTAGCTATTACTATTACTCTGCTAGTACATGAGGCCTTTTCCACTGCCGGAGCTGCGGGGCGACTCCGGCGAGTTCCGCCAGCTGACCACCGAGACCCCAGACAGCTTGAGGAGGCGCTGCGCCACCTCCCCAGTTGTGGGACGGCGCGCTGGGTCTTGCCTGACGCACCTCTCGATGAGCCTGACCACCATGACCACGGCGTCCTGCGGACAGCTCCCCGCCGGCAGCGCCGGGTCCACGAGTTCCTCCAGCCGCTGCAGCACGGCGTCGCCGCCGCCATCGAGCTCCTCGGCGAGCTCGCGCAGGGCGACGAACGGATCGCCCACGCCGTCGCCCACCAGCTCCTCGGCGTCCCTGCCCGTTACGAGCTCCAGGAGCACGACGCCGAGCGAGTAGACGTCGGCCTTTGGCGACACCACGCCGTGCTCCAGGTACTCCGGCGCGATGTACCCGCGCGTCCCCGCGATGCGGCTCGTCATCGTGAACAGCGCCTCCTCGGCGCCCTCTTCGCCGTCGACGCCGGCGGTGGCGCCCGTGATGGCCCTCGCGGCGCCGAAGCCCCGGAGCTTGGCGCGGGGCCCGTCACCGGCAAGGAGGACGCTGCCGCTGCTGACGTCCATGTGCACCCACGCCGGGCGCGCGTACTCGTGCAGGTACCTAAGCCCCTCGGCGACGTCCAGCGCGATATGCACCCGCTGCGCCCACGTCAGTGGCGCCGCCGTGCCCGTGGCGGACGCGAGGAGGCGGTCCCGGAGCGCGCCGTGCTCGGCGTACTCGGTGACGAGGTACCACCGGCCGCGGTGGTGGCAGAGGCCGATGAGGCGGATCAGATTGAGGTGGTTGATCTTCCGCATGATCTCCACCTCCGTCGACACATTCCGGTCCACCACCTCGACGGCCGCGGCGTCGCCGATGAACGCCGCGCGGTACACCGACCCGCCGATGCGGTGCTCAGGGCTGAAGTCGTCGGTGGCCGCCTTGAGCTCCGCGTAGGTGTACACCTTCAGCGAGGACTTGATGTCCGTCACGGAAATGCTCGAGAACGCCTCGCTGGTGGAAAGGGAGAACTCGCCGCCGGTGAAGCCCGACGACGTCGCCACCCTGTCGTTGCCTGCCTTACTTTCCTTCTTGGCCACTTCGCCGGTGGCTAGAACGGCGCCGGCTCGCCTCCTCGCCCTCACTGCGAGGAAAGCTCCGGCTGAGACAATCGCGGCGACAACAACCACTGCCACAGCAACGCCAATGTAGACCCCGACATGGTTATTGCTCTTCTTGCCCGGAGCAGGCGCTTCCACCGGCGGAGGCGGCGGAGGCGACGGCGGCGTCTGGATGCGCGACACGTTAGGCTGCGCGCTGACGGGGATGAGCAGTGTGGTGTAGGGGTCTATGGTAAAAGGCGGCTGCAACTGGTTGGCCGCCGCGACGGTCCCCATGTCGACCCCGAACCGCGCGGCCACGGTGGTGAGGTCGTCGAACACGTCCACGAGGTAGCTGACGAGGTACCTCGCCCCCGCTGCGGCCTGCGCCGCGCTCGGACACGCGCAGCGCAGCGGCACGGGGAGGGACTGACCGACGTCCAGGCTCTGCGGCGGCGCGCCGCGGAGGGCCTGCGCCTCGAGCGCCTGGCACGAGGTGAGGCCCTGGAACGTGTTGTTGGCGATGATGAGCAGCGTGTCACCGGCCACGGCGACGTACGTGGCGTTCCTCTGGTAGAACCGGCCGCCCGGCGTAGCCGTGCAGGCACACGTCGCCGGGACGAGCACCCTGGTGCCCGCCGGGAGTGGCGCGTCCGGCCCGGTGGCCTCGTTGGGCGTCAGAACGCTAGCGGGGTCGGCGCCGAGGAGCGCCCCGATGGTGGCGAGGCTCGAGTACTGCGCCCGGGCTGTGAAGGTGAGGAAGGTCGGGCACGACGGCGCGCTGCCGGCGGCGCCGCAGAAGTAGCCAAGCAGACCGGAGGAGTTGTGCTGGTTGGTGCAGTCGGCGATCTGGCTGCCGTACGGCTGCTGCGCCTGGACTTGCAGCGGCGCCAACCCGCCGGAGAGGATGGAGAAGAGCAAGAGGAGCACGGCGGTGGCGGTGAGATCGTGGAACGAGGCCATCGCACAAGCAGCCTGCGGCGTTGGCTTGCCTGCAGAGTTCGTGGTTTCTGCTCAAGCTTTATGGGGGATAAAGCTCAAGGTCAAAGTCAAAATGGGGGCTTTTTGTGTTGTGTTTATACGGGTGGTGAAGCTTCGGAGTTGAACTTCTTTTGTCTTCCACGTGGAAAAGTTCATCTGTTTTCAGCGAACAAGATGGTTAGGAAAAAGTCAATATCTTCAGAGAAGAGGCCTAGTTCAAAACGTGGGGGAACTACATAAATATCCTCTCCGGTCCTACATTACTCAGTAAAAAAATTCCTAGAATCTGTAAAAGTTAAACTATTCTATATATCTAATTAACTCTATAAAAAACACTAACATTTATGATATCAGATAAACATATTATTGAAATATATTTTATGATATATCTAATAATATTATAAATTTTGATGCTATTTTTTAGAAATTCAATTAAAGTTTAAAATGCTTGATTTAAGATAACTCAAAATCTATTTATCCGAGGATAGAGATTACTATACTACACGAACTGTCAACGTATGAGCTGAAACAATTTGCTGTATATTCATATACATTGCAGGACATGGTGTCACTGTTATTACCCTAGTGATAGTGACGGCCTGACCGGACAGGAGAGCTGTCAACTAGAGTACTTTAGTACATGTATAATGTAGAGGCTGACTAATTACAAAAAATGTGGAACCGTCTTTCTGTGAAAAGACCTCTCTGTCTTGTAATTCAAGTAGCAACGACTCACTTATCACTTTATGAATTCATCGTCTGATTTATTGATTCGATGATGTACAAGTATATCTACTTCTGTATTTATTAATAAACTATATTTATAGACACTCAATTGTATAATAAAGTCTCTTAGTTATATATTGTCTTTGAAAAACCGTTTTAATATCTCTTCACTATATATATGTCTTAGGGTCCGACTTGTCCCGCCACGAGGCGTGTTGAAACGTCTACCATTCAGTGCTGTACTTGTCATGGCTAAAGTCTGCTTTTGTTTATTTTACAATATATAGAGAGAAAAGGCAGATCTCTGATTGAGAAGCATTGTTCACACCGAACATTTTCTATCATCGGTTCCTTTTCTGGGTTTACAATATAGAGAAGCATTGTTACATGCTCTCGGGCGAGTCAGAATTGCGCTGCTTGTCCAAAGTTGGCCTCAGACGAGTCGTAACTGCGTCTCTCGCCCAGAGATGGCCTCGAGTGAGTCGTGGCTGCCTCTCCCGCCCGCGATTGGCGCCCGGGCTTAGCCTTGGGCGAGTCGTGACAGCCTCTCTAGCCCGCGGTTGGCATCGGACGAGTTGTGACTTTGTCTCCTGCCCGAGGTTGGTCTCGGACGAGTCATGTGTGCGTCTCCTATTCGGGCTTGACATCAATCGAGTAGAGGTGACAATGAACTCTAAATCTTACACTATAAGATTTAAGGATTAGATCGGATTAAGATCGGTCCCTATTTCTATTCAATTTTGAACTAAAATTTATTTAGTGCCTTACCATTTTGTGAAGAAGCATTTAGATCGTGATCCATTACCACCCCTACGGGCGAGTCGTGACTGCTCCTCCCTCTCGAGCTTGGCCTCGGGCGAGTCGTGACTGCGTTACCGGACCGGAGTGGCCTTGGGTGGGTCTTGACTGCCTGTCCCACCCGGGGATGGCCCGAGGCGAGTCGTGACTATGTCTCCCACCTGGGCTTGGCCTCGGGCGAATTCTGACTGTCTCTCCCGCCCAAGGTTGGCCTCGAGCAAGTCGTGACTGCCTCTCCTGCCCAGGGGTGGCATCAGATGAATCGTGACCGCGTCTCCCATCTGGGGATGGCCTCGAGGAGTTGTGACCGCGTCTCCCGCCTGGGGATGGCCTCCTGGAGTCATGACCGCGTCTCCCGGCCGAGGATGGCCTTAGACGAATCGTGACTGCATTTCTTTGCCGAGTGTTTTATTTTTGTCACTTGGCAAAGAGTTTATTTGCCGAGTGTTTTATTTTTGACACTCAGCAAAAACTTCTTTGCCGAGTGTTTTATTTTTGACACTCGGCAAAGAGCTTCTTTACCCAGTGTTTTTTCAACACTAGGCAAAAATAATTTAAAAATCGCATTTTGAATCATTAAATTAATTCAAATGAAAAAAATTTCAACTACAAAATTGTATAACTCATCAAGATGTACAATTTATATTTTGATCATTTCTTCATATGACAAAATAAAAGAAATTTGTTCATAAAAACTATATCTCTCTCGTAGTTAATGATACTACAAGAGAGATGTATAAGATTTGTGAATAATGTTAGAACCAACATGTGAGATGAATAAATGACCAAACAACCAAATAGATCTTGGGAAGTTGTATAATTTTGTAGTTAGCAACTTTTTGATTTAAAGTCATCTTGTTGACGAAAACTACGTCTGAATTTTAAAAATTTTAAATCCGAATTTTCAAAATGTCCTCAAAGGGAAACCACCAAAAAAAGTTGTAGGTCTTAAAAAGTTATGAAACTTTGTAATTGACAATATTTTGGTTTGAAATCATCTTGTAATGCAAAACTTTGTTTGAATTTTAAAATTTGAAATTTTCAAATAACCTCAAATGAAAAAACCACCAAAATAAAAGTTGTAGGTCTTGAAATATTATGAAACTTTATAATTGACAATTTTTGATTTGAAATCATCTTGTCATAGAAAAATATGTTTGAAGTTTTTAAATTTGAAATTCAAATTTTGTAAACGACCTTGGATGAAGAAACTATCAATATGAAAGTTGTAGCTATTAAAAAGTTATGCAACGTTAGAGTTGACAACATTTTCATTTAAATTCATTTAGTGTCTCAAATAATAAAATTACTCTAGATTTATTACAATATATGGAAGGAAAATGTAATATACACACAAGTGATATAGCGGTGTAGTGGTAGAGGAGGTTGCGTGCGAGAGAGGTTTCAGTCACAAAACAAGTGAATTCAGTTAAAAATAGTGAAAATCATAGGACGATGAGTAGGACAATGGTGACAATTGGGGTTGTTCCCCTAATTAAAAAATGTTTCGAATCTCATCGGTCACAAAACAAGTAAATTCAGTTAAAAATAGTGAAAATGATACGACGATGGATAGGACAATGATGATGATTAGGGGTTGTTCCCCCAATAAAAATATTTTTTTGTTTTTTTATTTTTTACGATTCTTAATTTATCGAGTGTTTTTTCTTTGTCGAGCGTTTTTTTATGCTCGACAAAAATCTTTATCGAATGCTCGAAAAAAAATATTTGCCAATGAATCATTTGCTGATAAAATAATTGCCGAATATTTTTTTGCCAATTAAAACATTTGATAAAGAATTTACTCAAAGTAAAAAGATATTTAGCGAGTGTCTGACACAGTCGACGAAGACTGAGACAATCGACGAAGAACCGGTAGCGCAGTTACCGTATCTTCAACGCTCCAACCCGCGAGTCCGCGACTCTGCGTCGACTGTTTCTCGACGAGCATCCCCGCCGCTGCGTTTCTCTTTCCGCTCATTTTGCCGCCCCTCTCCTCTCCCAGATCCGTATATTATTCTCTGCTGCGTCCCCGCAACTTCACCCCGACTCCGTTAACCCTGCCCTTGCCCTCGGGTCGAGCATAACGACTTCGTTGTCGCGGTCGTCGCCGACCGCCACTCCTCTCCCCAGTCCCCACCCGTTCCGGCGGCGACCGCAGCACCTCAGCTGTCGTCCCTGACGTCGTGCATGTCCGCTTGGGGCTTGGGCGCCTTCGCGGTTCGTGCATGGAGACATGGGGACATGGGGGTTCTTTGGCTTCAGCTGGTGACCTTTGACAGTTACATCTCGCGGCTTTGCATGCAGACGTGCATTCTTCAACGAACGTTCCAGGTCATGCGGAATTCGGCGGTAGAAGAAATCAACGATTCAGATGTGGGAAAACTAATAAAAGTGCTGTAATGGTCAGTGATGACAGAGACAGGACAACAACCGACATTGTTTCTTATCAGCTGGTCAGCTGGAACGCGCTCCTTCTCTGGAGCTTGCGTCGACCGCCAGCCTGCTTCCCCACGTGCGATTCTAGGGTGTGTTTGATTGCAACGAATCAGATGATCGTTTAGATAGTGTTATTTATTTAGGGTTAAAGATCGTGACAGGATTGTCATCTTTAACTGTCCATTAAAATTAGGCAGATGAGAGAGAACATCCGAAGATTTGTTGGTTCCTGGCTGTTCTAGACTCTTAGCTATCCCACAACTAAACACACAGTTAATGTATAATATGGATCCTAAATATTTTAAGATTAAAAAGGTCACAAAAAATTCAACTACAAGTTATCATTTAGTGGTCGGGAGGATGGGGATGGATGTCCCTCGCATTCTTCCGTTGGGCGACTATGGTGACCCTAACGGCCAACAGGGGCGGACCTAGCGGGTAGGCTAGGTAGGTGCCCGACTATCCTAGAATTTGGTCTAAAAACAAATTGCATATTAAAGCGTAGACAAAAAAACAAATCTATACATTTTGCAACCTAATTTGATAAATTAAATGTATTATAAGATATTACATGTCAATTTTTTTCCTTGACTACCCTAAGTTGAAATTCTGGGTCCGTCACTCACGCCCGACAACCCCACCCACGGGCGAAGCCAATTCTAATTTGTGGTGGTGCACTGCTAAAGAAAGATATATAATTTGATAGCAATATATAGTAAAAAAATATCTAATTGGTGGCATTTTTTGTTAACCTGGTGCCATAGCGTCGTCCCTGCCCGCACCTCAAGCTCCCTCACCGACTCTTGGCCACACGGCGAATGACCCAACCTGCGGCCACCCCTCGGTGACTCGCATGTTAGTTTTGGCTGCCACACTTGGTCTCCTCTTCCAAAACTGCGTTCTCTCCTAATGTTTTTCCCTTTTCGTTTCCCTTTCTTTAGGTTCCTCTGCCTCTGACGAACTTAAAATTCAGGTCAAGCGTCGTGGTTTGCTGCACAAACGCACCTTGAACACCCCAATGTTAGGGCGCTCATCGGTACAGTTGCATTGTTAGTTCCGACTACAATCGTTCTAGAACGGGCGCTTGAACTTTGCACATGATAGAAACTAGTTTATGTGTTTTTTTTGATGGGGCAACGGGGGACGGGATGTCCCCACCTAAATTCATTGAATTGAAAATAAGAGACAAGAGTTAGAGAATTATATGGGGACATGATCAACAAAAAGGGGCGGGGGTGGGGTGAGGGTGAGGATCCTCTCTAGTTTACATGTTTTTAAAGACAGCACACCAGTTTCCAACATGATTCCTCAGTCTGCAACTCCATTGGCGCACTTCGTCCCTACAACTTCGAAGCAAGGGTTTGGTGAATAGGGTCACAACCCGGAAGACGAAGTCATGTCAGTTTTTCTGTAACATCCAACAATAAAGGTGGATAAAGATGCTCCTTTGTTGGCTCATGATGGATGAGAGGGATCTCCTAGGATCGAGAGGTTGAGAGATTGTTGGAGATTTGGATTCCGATGTTTTGCCAAAATACAGAAGCAATGAGGCAATGGAGGATAATGTGATCACCATCTTCTTCTTCCTGGTGACAAAGGTCGCATACGACATTAGGAATCACTTTTTTCTTGATAAGGTTCTTCTTGTGATTTATTTTCCATTGTATAAGGACCCACATAAACACTTTTACTTTGGGATAGAGGAGTTCCAGATGAAGCTTGTCTCAGTAGAATTGGAGGCTGTTGTGGATTGAATGAGGTTGTATAGCATACTAGTTTTCAAGCTCTTATTTGAGGTCATCAGGGGACTTTCCCTCTTGTTGGAAAAAAGATCCTCGGGTCCCTGGGGCCCATCAGTCATAGAGAGCGCATGAGATGAAAACCATCGGACAACCAAGGGCCACCCGTTAGTGAGTGAGAAGGGGAACTATCTACCCTAGAAGTACCCACCCCTAGATAAACCCTGAGGCGACGAGCCCAGGGTCAGGTGTGGTGGAACTACAAAGGGGACCAGGCGAATCAGGAGGAAGCCACTTGAGTGGATTCCTTGCCTGACCCAAGATCGACCCGTCATAACTTGCCAGACACATTAACTATGCCTGACACTGAGCCGTGGTAGAGAGCAAGTCCACTTCCCACTCATGACATGCGCTGCCCTTGGCCTACAATGCACTCATGACCTATGTGCCCCTCAGCCTGCGAAAAACTCATGACCTATCGAACCTAAGCTTGAGTATGCTGACTGACCACATAGCTTGCAACACGATGATCCACATCGAGACCTAGGCTGTAGAGGCCAGGGGTCGGCATGGCATAGAGATAGTAATGATGGCAGCAGGGCCCATGCCGCCCATGCCATCTGTCATGATGAGCACGAGTAGAGACGACTAGACGACTAGGCACATATGGACAAGCGGACTCAACGTGGTAAGACACTAGATTTTTCCATAGTATAAAGGCTCCTTCTTAGAGAAGCCACCGACGGTCGACCCCCCACCTTAGCTTATAAAAGGAGGAGTCTAGCCATGAAGAAGGCGCCCTGGGACCCAGTTGAGTAGCTGGAGAATGACTCAAGACAGAAGACACTCTACGGAGGACGACCACGCACATGACGGGACTTGAAGACCTAGAGGCCAGAGCCAAGGCATAACATCGAACTCCAGTTTTGTAGTCTTTAGGTCCATCCACGCATGAGACTTGGGAGCCCTTCCTCCCTCTCTTGCTCGCTTGTAACCCCTACTCTGAACATCGAGCAACAAAGGTGCCGATAGTGTGAGCCGCTGAAGACATGATGTACGAACGTTCTATCCAAACTAGTATAGACCTTGCGCCAACCGAACACACCGTCTAGAGCCTAGAATGCACACATAGAAATTTACTTGTTGGAGCGGTGCGCACATAAAAATTTACTTGTTGGAGTGGAGTTTTGAAACATTGATAGTTGGTGCACCAGGTAGGGACCTTGCACGTTCTCGACGAACTCTCCAGGCTCTGGATGGCTGGCCGCGACGCCAATGGGACCCCCAAAGCGGCAATCCGCTTCAGGAACCTTGACTTTGCCCTCGACAGCGGAGAGGAGGTGGTCAGGGCCCCGGAATCTCATCCTCTTTCACCCGAAAGCCTCAACTCTACCGCGGGGGCCCATGGCAACCGCAGTATTGTTCTCGCTCCTAGAGCAATCGACCGCTTCGAGAGTCTCGACTTCGTCATCAACGACGATGGCAAGACGGTCCGGACACCGCCCGCCTAGCCTTCTTTGCTCGAGAAACTGAACGCTATTATAGAAGCCTTCAACGGTCTTAGCCTCCCCCACATGGGCGAGGTGCAGAGCAGGGGCCATCCTTGCCCTCTGAGGCCGATGAAATAAGGCGACAAATTGTGATCCATATGGCACCCAACCCCTCATATGATGATCTTTGGGCCTTCTTCTCATCCCACGCGAAACTTTCCGCACGCTACAATGAGGAAAGGTTGCCCTGCCATGATGGCTCCGTCAGCAGCTCTTGTGCGTTTCCGCCTCGCCTGCACCACGCTTCGGAGTTGATCGTGACCCTCGTCGCCCAAGGCCACCTCCTAACTACTGTTGACTTAGAGTTCGTCGGGATGGTCGAGGACAGTGGCGACCTCATTTTTTACACCCTCTGGTCGGATTCAAGTTCGGACCCTGTGTAACACCCAAAATCTTATTTTGGATTTATTAAAAAATTTCTAAGGTCTAAATAAATGTCGTTAATAAGGATTTTATTAGCGTAGAAATTATTTCTTGAGAATAAGTAAATGGCAATATTATATTTTGAGTTGTCAAAGTTAGATTTGGGTCTCAAAACTAGAAGTTATAATTGAAAATCAATTAATAAACATAAAGATTTTCAAATGTTGATGAGTGAATTATTTTTTCTCCTCTCTCTCATGAATTAAGCATTAGTATTATTCAAAATAATAAAATATTATTGCATTTCATGCTAGGGTTTTGATTATGAATTTGAAGATAAGTGTGGAATTTGAATCAAATTAGAATTTATAATTTGAAATAAAACCAGAAATAAAAATAGAAAATAAAATATAATAAGAAAAAGGGAGAAATCGGCTACTCGGCCAAAATCGCCTCGGCCCAAACCCTTCCCTCCCCGCAACCCACCTCTACCTGCCTATTTCTGCATGTCGACAGGTGGGCCCCGCCTGTCAGCCGGAGCCGCGCGAGAGCCACGATTCCTAGGGTCGCTTGCATGTGGGACCGCAACGGTAGAACCATCTTTTAGCTAGGACTCTAGGTTTGTTTCAATGAACATACACAAGCACGTCGTGGATCTTGGGCCCGATCCCATCATCATTCAGTCTCGGACTTTTTTTTTCTGATGCATATAAAACTGACCACCATGTGATACCTCTTCCACCCGTCGTATTGGGGCCGCTCCTGGCGAACAGAACACGCGCGTGGAGCAGGGTAGGAGGTAGGAGTGCCGCCATGGTAGAACTCCTGTGCACCCTCATTGGGGCCTTAGAGTTAGGCTATGGATATTGCCTGGGGCGCGCGGAGGGCGCCCATGACCTCGCTGGTGGTGATTTGAAGCTGGGGTCCTCGAGATTGCTCTCCGTGGTCACTGCGCCGCCACGGGGTTGCCATCAACGTGGTTAGAGGCCTTCACGTCACCACCGAAGGTGAGAACCTCTTCTGATAAATCGTAGTTTCCTCCTCTTCTCATAGGACCCATCGATTTAGCAGTTAGTGGACCGGATCATGGAACTAGGTGCACCGGCGATGGCGCCGCCATCCTGTGCGTGTGGGTGCTGCCGTCTGGTGCCAGGAGGAGGATGATAAACATCTAACCGTTGGATCTTGTGCTGGCGCGCTAGATTAGAAGTTGGGGTTACCGTTTCGTGATTAAATCAGGGGCGCTGGGTTTGGATCTAAGGGGTGTGAGTTAATGAGAGCGTGGAAGGCGTTCGGGCCATGGATTGCGGTTCTAAGGGACAGCGATATGTGCCGGTTTTAAAGCGAGCCAACCCTAATTGTGGCCCTCGATTGGGGATCTGACGACCGATATATAATCAACCCCTCCATGGTCTTTTTCATTAAGAACCCACGAGCTATCTTGAAATCAACCCACCGACCCCTACAACTCTAGTTTCACCACAAATGGGTCCTGTTCTTTACGAATTGAACCCTGAGAAGTCTACAAATAATGGGCATAGACCATTGGGTTTTAGGTAGTTATAAAATAAATACAGGAAATGAATTTTAGGTATAAAAATAAACCCAGAACCATAGAAAAATCATATCTTCTTTGTTTTAACCCCAATTTGGTTCGTTCAAGTTGCGTTCGCTTCGTAATAATTTTTTACGTAGTAACCGCGTTAATTGTAGCATATCTCATACTTTTATAATTAGATCTTTATTTAACCTATGTTTAGTACATTAATCCTACATTCCTACTAAGTTAATATGTCCATAAATATAATCTGATTAAAATATGACCTCTACTCAAGTTATAACCTAGATTAAAAGCTAAATAAAGATAGTTATGTATTTTCTCACATGATCAATCAATATAGAATATAGTTTTATTGTTTAATCATCTTGAACTTTAGAAAATCATATCTTTCCATCCATAACCCCGATTTTAGTGATTCTCGAACCTACGATCTCATAGCAGCGCGTAGATTATTTCTACGTAGTTTGTTCTTATGTTTGGTGAAATGTTATTTTATGTACTCCTTGTCTATTTGTAAGTATTGCTATGAGTAGTAGCGAGGTCACGAGTAAATTGAAGACCAAATTGGAAAAGTACCTAGAATCTCAAGTATAAGGCAAGTTGTGCCCTTGATCACTCTTCTTTACCTAATAATGTTCCTATTAATCATTGTGACATGCTTAGGTTAATTTGATGGGACCTAATAGGTCTCCCTAGTATTGTCTATCCCACACCTTATAAACAAATGAACTATTGGGTAGATTTGCTATTGCTCTACCTAGTTTTGGGAAATTAATGTTATATATGATCATGTTTAATTAATATTGTTGGTTTAATTATTGTTCATGATAAGATTATTGTATTAATTGGAACATGGAGAACCACTCAGGAACCACAAGGGTGGAATGGGATGCCCTTGGCCAAATAATTAGGAAAGCTAGGGAAAGATTACCTTACCCGAAAGGGGCAAGCGGGGAGGCGTCGCTGCAGAGTATAGGGAGGTCCTCGGGTCGAACTGTCACTAAAGCTTTTTGAACGAGGGATTCCTATGCTTTCTTCTTCCTAAATCCGTAGCGGGTTTTCTCGAACTAGTGGAACTTTGGAAAGGCCTCGTAGTGCTACCCTGTCTGGTCGCCTCGGTAGAGATGAATGTGAAGTCATGATCCCTTGGCAAATGGGTAACACGACTTATGGGTAAAGATGCGCAACCACTGCAGTGCAAAACTGATATATCAGCCGTGTTCACGTTCATGAGCGGCCTGGACACTCACATGATTAATTTGTGGAATTAAACTTAATCTGTCATTTGCATTGCATTGTGGGTTTTATTATTAATTGTGAGCTCTTATTTAAGTGTGTTGGTATCTACTTATACTTAGTAACTGCTAATAAAACTTTGACCAACTTTAAAAGCAATGCTCAGCTTTAACCATCTTCTTTGGTAAGCCATACACTTCACATGAGCCCCCACCGTAAGTGAGCTCATGCACATTATTCCCCACAACTTGTTGAGCGATGAATGTATGTGAGCTCACCCTTGCTGTACTCACATCCCTCGAGGTCAAGGACAGGTACTCTAATTCTTTCTAAACTTTCCTTAATCTTTTCTCATCTATTGCTGCTTTACTCTAATTTCTCTTACCTTTTTTCTTCTAAAGACAAGTGGGTTTCACACTTTGAAATCTTGTACCTAGATTGATCCTTAGGAGTAGGAAACTTAATACTAGAAAATAAAATAATATACTTTTGTAGGTATTTAACGCTTGAATGCTTGTTCTTATGATACATGTCTGATTTGGTTCTTTGATTCAATGTGATGAGTGGTGGAGTAATGTCCGCAATTGCATCTGCATAGTCAATTAAGCACAAAAATTTATTTTCAAGATGTCACACCCGGTTTTAGAAGGCAAACCGAATGCGAACCATGTACGTGCCAGGATCAGTTATTCACGTACACAGCAATTACATAACATGGACATCATCACACAGTGCTCAAAATAGTATTAAAAGGGAAATAGTCGATTACATCATACGTCTGAGACGTCCATATAGTCCTTACAATAAATCAAAGTGCGGAAAAGAAACGTAGATAAACGCGGCCTTCACAGGCAGCCGACTGGGGGTTGCCGCTAACCCACACCTAGAACTCGTCGTAGTCTTGGAACTCCTGGAAGTCTCCTTCCACAGCTTCATCTTCTCCTGAACAGTGGTTGCAATGCTGACAACCTGGGGATGGGGGGGGTTTGGTGTGTAGAGCAAGAGTGAGTACACATCAACATACTCAGCAAGTATCCTGTTTGGCTGTAGTGGACTAGCTTTATGTGGGGGTAAGTCAAGCGGTTGCTTTTAGTTGGTCAGGTTATTATTTACTAGTAGAAAGCCAGGTTTTAACATTAACCCAAGTTATTAGCCCGATGTACCCTTTCCAAACGGAAAGAATACCACTTACCAGCACCATAGTCATAACCAAAACCATCAGTCTCATTGCCACCTGTAAACCAAAATGTCTCTGATCAAGTACCACTAATCATTGGAGCTCCCTTGGCCGCTCATAACCGCGAGCACGGCTGATATACCAGTTTTCAAACACTCTGCAGAGGTGGTGCACTTTACCCACAAGCCGTGATTCCCTCTTGCCTCGGGCCGATCAAACCCTTAAACACTACCAAGGTGAATAGGCAGGGTTTCACTACATAGCCTTTACAAAGATTCCCCGGGGCTGTAGCCGCCCGTTAGGTTTCCTAAATGTACCGCACTCCTCCCCAAGGGACAAATCAACCTTGGCAGAGCGAGCCGCATACACCGAGCCCCATTGACGGCACGACGGCGAAGCGAACTACACCCCGGATCCTCTAATTATTCAGCTAAGGGCGTCCCACTCCACCCTCATGGTTGCACTGTTTTCCCGGGCGGTCATCCATAGAGCAGGTCCTTACGGAGAGGCACTCGAGAAACCGCTCGAGCCCCCTTAAAGGCCACAAGTACAACATCATAATAAGAGAAGGGAAAACAGCGTATCATATATAATCTCATCATGTTCATTGATTAGAGTTGAGCAATAGCATAAAGCTAAACAATAATAATCCGACCCAAATAGGTAAACAAGGACATGGATAACAAAAGCTAGTCAATCCTTAAGTATAAATGTGTAATGCGGGAGGTGACTTAAAGAATGAATAGGACAGAGATAGGTCAAAGGACACTTGCCTCCACCAACCGACTGCTGCTCAGGGGCTTCTCCTGCGAGTTCTTCGGGCTCTTCAACCGGATCGTTCTCTATGCGGTTGCAAACATACATACATCCATCTATTGAAATTAGGAAACAAACAGTACACCATACAAGAGAACAAATAAAGTAAATATGCATATAATATCACATACGATAATGGATTTACCTTGGTTAGAAAGAAACGAGGGAAGGTCTCGCAGAGGTTAAGGCTTATGCTCGAGGTGCACTACGGGTAAACGAATAACTAGACGTCACGTGCTCTAGGTCTACTTAGCTTCAATGATAAGAATTAGCTACATGCACTAGTGTAAACGTGACCATTTTTAGTAGATTAACATTGAATAAGATAGACGATTAGCTATACAATTTAACTAATGTAACCAATTTCCAAATTGAGACTCCTATCTTATTAATATAAACAACGTGATTAGCGCATATAGGATACGGGGGGGGGGGGGGGTAGACGGGGCTAGGGGGTAGACGATCGTGTCGCGAACGCGACAGGGCGCTATGCGTCGCGTCGCGAGCACGACGAGCTACGCCAGAACGCTGCGCGAACACGCGCACGCGCAAAGCCACACTTAACGTGCCGCGAACGAGTCGCGCACGCGTCGGGGCCGTGCGCTGGCCGAGCTCGAGGCCGCGCACCGAAGGCACGCTGGGCCGAGCTCGAGGCCACGCCGAGGGCTGTCGCGACGCGAGCAAGGCACGGCGGGGCGAGCGGGCAAGCACGCCGGGGCAAGCGGGCACGGGCGAGCGAGGACACGGTCGGCCACCACGCCGGGGCGGGGACGGAGGCGGGTTCGCCGGGGGGTGGCCGAACGCGGGGTGGGGCGGTTGAACCGGGCGCCGGGGTGGGGCGGTTGAACCGGGGGGGAGCTCGCCGGAGGGGGCGGGCGGACGAGGGGGGCGGGCTCGCCGGGGCGCGGGACGGGGCTCGCCGGAGCGGCCAAGCCGAACGGCTGGGGGCGGGGCCGAGCGGGCGAGGCGGCCGAGCCGGGGGGCGGGGGATGCCGGCGCTAGGCCGAGGCAGGCGGCCGGGCCGCGGCGAGGGGCGGCCAGGCGCGGAGCTGGCCGGGCGCGGGCGGGGTCGGGGTCGGGGGAGAGGCGGCGCGGGCGGGGCCGAGCCGGGGTCGAGGCGGGGCGGTTGGGCCGAGCGCGGGGGAGGGGCGGCGCGGGCGGCCGAGCTGGGGGCCAGGGCGGAGCGGGCGGCGCGGGGCGCGGGGCGCCAGGGAGAGCGCCGGAGGGAGGAGAGGGAGGAGGCAGGGAGGAGGGAGAGAGGAGGGAGAGAGGAGGGAGAGCCTCACCGGAGGGGGGCGGGCGGCGGCGGCGCCGGGGAGGGGCGGCGGCGGCGCGGGTTAGGGGCGGCGGCGGCTAGGGTTAGGGTGAGGGTGAGGGAGAGAGAGAGAAAGGGAGAGGGAGGGGATTTTTTGGAAAAAGAAAAAAAAAGGAGAGGGGGGGACGCGGCTGGGCCGCCAGGCCGGCCCACGGCGGGGGGAGGGGCGGCCGGGCCGCATGGGCCAAGGGGAAGGGGGCGGCTGGGCCAAAAGGGGAGAAAGGGGGGGAGAGAGAAAAGAAAAGGCTTTTCTTTTTCTAAAATCTATTTTCCTCTAGATGAATCCATTCACATTTTTAAACAATCAAAAGGTATGCATGGTTCGGCATGGTGCATCACACAAAATAAAGTATTTTTAAGGTTTTGCTTTACACGAGGTCTAAAGCCAAAACCCGCTATGACTTTGGAAAAGATCAAGGTTTAGCGAAGGGAAAAGGGAAAAGAAAAGGGTAACGCCTGAATTTGGTGAGAGAAAAGAAGAAAAAATTCTACCCCCAAATTCAGGGCGTTACAAACCTATCCCCCTTAAAAGAATCTCGCCCTCGAGATTTAGGGTTGGCTAGCAAAGAGCTCTGGGTATTTAGCCAACAGATCATCTTCACGCTCCCAGGTTGCTTCTTCCTCTGAATGGTGATTCCACCTGACTTTGCATATTCTGATGGTCTTCCTTCGGGTGACTCTGTCTGCAACCTCAAGGATTTGCACTGGCTTCTCAACGTAGGTCAAGTCCTCCTGGACTTCAAGACCTTCCACTGGCAACTGCTCTTCTGGCACATGCAAGCACTTCTTCAACTGAGACACATGGAAGACATCATGCACAGCAGACAAATTTTCTAGCAAACTGAGCTGATAGGCCACTTCTCCACGCCTTGAGAGAATTTGGTACGGACCAATATAGCGGGGTGCTAGCTTGCCTTTGACTCCGAATCTTCTGACTCCTCTGATCGGTGACACTTTCAGATAGACGAAGTCTCCGACTTCGAAACTCAGCTCTCTTCTTCTTGTGTCTGCATAGCTTCGCTACCTTGATTGCGCTATCTTCAGGTTCTCTCGAACCATCTTGATGTTCTCTTTGGCTTCAAGCAAAATGTCTGGCCCGAACACTTGCTTTTCCCCAGGCTGATCCCATTGCAACGGAGTTCTGCAACTCCTTCCATAGAGCGCTTGAAATGGTGACATCTTCAAACTGGCCTGGTAACTGTTGTTATAAGAAAACTCTGCATAAGGCAATCGCTTATCCCATCCGGACTGATCTTGCAGCGCACAGGCTCTCAACATATCTTCGAGAATTTGATTGGTCCTTTCGGTCTGGCCATCTGTCTGCGGATGATAAGCTGAACTGAAATTCAGATGTGTGCCCAAAGCCTCATGCAACTGCTGCCAGAAATGAGAGGTGAACTGTGTTACTCTGTCTGACACTATCTTCTTTGGCACAGCATGAAGACAAACGATCCGAGACATATACAATTCTGCCAACACTGCACTGCTGTAGTTGGTCTTGACAGGTATGAAGTGGGCTGACTTGGTCAAATGGTCCACCACTACCCAAATGGAATCGTAGCCGGCTCGAGTGCGAGGCAATCCGACTATGAAATCCATACCGATTTCATCCCATTTCCACTGAGGAATTTGCAACGGTTGCAACAATCCAGCTGGTCTCTGGTGCTCTGCCTTAATTCTTCGACAACTATCGCACATAGCCACATGCTTTGCGATTTCCCTCTTCATTCCGTAACACCAGAATTTCTTCTTCAGATCTTGATACATCTTCTCACTGCCAGGGTGAATCGAATAAGTAGTCTCATGAGCTTCCTTAAGAATCAACTCCCGAATGGATTGGACATTGGGAATGCACAAGCGGTCTTTAAACCATATCACACCTTCTGCATCTTTACGAAAATCTTTGCCTCTGCCATCTAGAATCAGTCGCCGAATCTCACTGATCTTTTCATCATTCTTCTGCGCTTCTTTGATTTCCCGCTCTAGGGTAGGTTCCAACTCAACTGTGACTCCTCGCGAATTGTTCAGAAATCCGAGACTTAACCTGTCAAACTCCTTGGCCAACTCATAAGGCATCGGACGAGCGACCATCAGATTGGCTTGACTCTTCCTGCTCAAAGCATCTGCCACTACGTTTGCTTTGCCTGGATGGTAGTGAATCTCCAACTCATAGTCTTTGATCAACTCTAACCATCTTCGCTGCCTCATATTCAATTATGACTGAGTGAATATGTACTTCAGACTCTTGTGGTCTGTGTAAACATCGCATTTCTGTCCATACAGGTAGTGCCTCCATGTCTTCAGTGCGTGAACCACTGCTGCCAACTCTAGGTCATGGATTGGGTAATTCTTCTCATGAACCTTCAGCTGTCGGGACGAGTAAGCCACAACTCTTCCCTCTTGCATCAATACGCATCCCAAACCCGTGTAACAAGCATCACAGTACACAGAGAAGGGCTTGTGCACATCAGGCAAGACTAGGACAGGCGCTGTTGTCAACTTCTCTTTCAGCGCTTCGAAAGCCTCTTGACATTTCTGGGTCCACTTGAACTCAACTTTGTTGCCTAGCAACGCTGTCATTGGTTTCGCAATCTTCGAAAACCCTTCAATGAATCGCCGATAATATCCGGCCATTCCAATGAAACTCTTGATTCCTCGAGCATCTGTTGGCGCTTTCCAGTTCAGAATGTCTACCACTTTCTTCGGATCTACAGCCAATCCTTCTTTGTTGATTATGTGGCCCAAGAACAGGACTTCATTGATCCAGAATTCACATTTGCTCAACTTTGCATACAACTGGTGCTCTCGCAATCTCTGCAATACCATCCTCAAATGATCTGCATGCTCTTCTTCGCTTTGAGAATAAACCAGAATGTCATCAATGAATACCACCACAAACTTATCAAGGTAATCCATGAATACACTGTTCATCAGATTCATAAAGAAGGCCGGTGCATTTGTCAAACCAAAAGACATCACTGTGAACTCATACAACCCATACTTGGTAATGAATGCCGTCTTCGGAATGTCCGAAGGTCGAATCCTGAGCTGATGATAACCTGACCTCAGATCAATCTTGGAGAACACACTGGCTCCTCTCAACTAGTCGAACAGATCTTCTATTCTGGGCAAAGGGTATTTGTTCTTGATCGTGACTTCATTCAAAGCTCGATAATCGATACACATCCTTTTGGTGCCATCTTTCTTTTCCACGAACAAGATAGGGGCGGCCCAAGGCGAGGTGCTTGGCCGGATGTAACCTTTCTCTGACAGCTCATCAATCTGTTCCTTAAGCTCAACCAATTCTGGTCCGGATATTCTGTAAGCTCTCTTAAAGATAGGGGCAGTTCCAGGAAGTAGCTCTATGGCAAACTCAACTTTCCGCTCTGGTGGCATACCCGGTAAGTCCTTTGGAAACACATCTGGGAACTCAGACACAACCTTGATACTCTCAATTGGGTCTGCTTCACTGCTATCGACAGCTATCTGATAACAACTTCCTCTCTTCGGCTCAGGCGGGACTAACTCGGTCACCACTTCCTCTCCTAGTGGGGACACCAACTTGATTATCCTTTTATCACAACTGATAACTGCCTGATACTTATCTAGCCAATTCATCCCTAGGATGACATCTATTCCCTGAGTACCCATTACTATAAGGTTAGCGGGAAACGCTATCCCCCTTATTTCCACACTTACATTCAAACATATGCTATCAGCTCGAATTTTACCACCGGCTGAGTCAATTTGAATGGGGGTTGACATGGTAGTAATTGGAAGATTATGTGCTTCTACCCATGATGCAGTAATGAAAGAATGCGTTGCTCCAGTATCAAATAACACTTCTGCAATATGGGAGTCGACTGGGAACATACCTACTATCATGCCGGGGGTCTCCTGAACTGCTTCAGCCTCCAAGTGGTTCAGTATTCCATGATTGTAACACGGCTGAGAGCGGTTGCCTGCTCCTGGCTGAGGCACATTCTGTTTTGCTGGGGCATTGGGGCCTGACTGCTGTTGGGCTGCCTTCTTCGGGCATTGCATCACCCAATGGCCTTGCTCTCCACAGTGGAAACATGCTCTGTTTCCAACCTGAGCTGGTGCTGCCTGATTGTTCTGCTGGCTTGCTAGGGCAGGAAGACGAGGTGCCTGCTGATTCTGCCTCTGAATCTGACCTCCTGACTGATTGTTCTGACGATTCTGATACTGATGCCGAGGATACTGCTTTTGGAACTGCTGATGCTGCTGAGGTGGATGCTGGTTCTGCCTGAACTGCTGAGGTTGATTGCTTGAGAAACGAGGACGGCTGCTGCTCCCAGGCTGGGGTCCACTGATCTTGCGCTTACGATCCCCCATCTCCTTACGCTTTCTTTCTGTCATGATTGCTCTGTCAATCAAGTGCTGGAATGTCGGGAAGGTGTGATTCATCAGCTGATACTGAAGAGGGTCAACCAAGCCTCTCAAGAAATGGTACTGTCGCTTGGCGTCGGTGTTGACATCTTCAGGAGCATAGAGGGACAACTGCAGAAACCTGTCTCGGTACTCACTAACAGATGATGACCCTTGCTTAAGGGCCAGAAACTCCTCCTTCTTCACTGTCATCAGACCTGCAGGCACATGGTACTGACGAAAGCTACCTCTGAACTCTTCCCAAGTGATGGCGTCGGGGTTGGCATGGGTGGCGAGATAAGACTCCCACCATGACTGAGCTGCTCCTCTCAGCAGGCGGGGACCATACAAGACTTTCTCCCTGTCATCACACTGAGCGGTATGCAACTCCCGCTCCACAGTGCGCAGCCAATCTTCAGCATCCATGGGGTCAGAAGAATGAGCAAACGTTGGGGGATGACCTCTCATGAATTCAGCACGCTTATCTCTGGGCATCTGAGGCATCTGAGGCTGAGGTGGAGCCTGCTGCTGTTGCTGCTGCTGCTGAATGGCAGCCAGAGTCTGACCGATGGCTTGAACTGCTTGAGTCTGCATCAGAAACATCTGCTCGATGGACATCGGGGGCGGGGGCGGCAGGTGCTGCTGCTGGGGCACCTCATCCTGCGGAGCGGCTCGCTCCTGCTGAGCACGCCTTCCTCCTCTGCGCCTGTTCTCTGACATCTGCAGAATGCAACCACACATCAGAACTGATCTTGCAAATCTTGCAGCATAAGAAAAGAGTATAGAATTCTTCAACAGCACTGAACAGATGAGCATCTTCACTAATCTCCAACACAGACCACACAGCTTCTCAGATAAAGAGGAAAGTGGAATAAAAGGTTTCTCAACTATATAGTTAACTCCATTAACATATAACAGGTAAACCAAAATGCAGGGGATACCCACACTCTGGTGATAGTCATTACAAAGATCCAAACCAAACATAGTTCATCATGACAAACATAAATGCACATGATATAGCAAACTACCCTGTCTAACTAAGACTAACTAAGACCGAGACTAACGCTAAGACTGTAGCTTCTACGTATATATTGTATTAATTACAAGATCTGACTCTAGCGATCTATGGTTCTAGATTTATCTTGGTCTTGCAGTCGGGATTGCCATAAGACTGGCGTCCACGCCGAGGTGAGCGGTACGGGTGCTGAGTCCCGACGGGAGCGGGGGAACCATCATCCAGGTGACGACGTTCCGCGCGCTCAGCCCGCAGCAGGGCGATCTCAGCACGAGCCCTACTCAGCTCGTCTAATGCATGGTCCAGCTCCGTGTTTAGCACGACGGCTAGGTTGATTGTGCTGCTCAACCTAGGATTGTCCTCACCAGCAGGTGAAACAATCACGCCTCCTGTGCTGCCAGATGGACGGTGGGGGTAATACTTCAGGTCGAGACCGTCAGCTACCCCGCCGAGAACCGAGCAGTAGTGCGAAAGCGCACGCCGTGCAGCATCTTGCATGGCTGCCTCAGCTGAGTCCCGCTCAGAGATAGAATAGTGCTCTGAGCAGGCCTCTGCACCCTGGAGACTGTTCTCCGGACGGCGCACCAAGCAGGTCGCCTCCCAGCGGTCCGGGTAGACCCCGCGACTATGCTGGTAGACCACACAGCGATACTCGATGGACCAAGTACGCCGGTCAAGTGCCCGACGTAGCAGGGTGTCGAGCGCATCATGGAAGTGACACCCGCGAGCAGCGTCGCGAGTGATGGGTCGAGCAACCCATCCTTCCGAATGCGAACCATGTACGTGCCAGGATCAGTTATTCACGTACACAGCAGTTACATAACATGGACATCATCACACAGTGCTCAAAATAGTATTAAAAGGGAAATAGTCGATTACATCATACGTCTGAGACGTCCATATAGTCCTTACAATAAATCAAAGTGCGGAAAAGAAACGTAGATAAACGCGGCCTTCACAGGCAGCCGACTGGGGGTTGCCGCTAACCCACACCTAGAACTCGTCGTAGTCTTGGAACTCCTGGAAGTCTCCTTCCACAGCTTCATCTTCTCCTGAGCAGTGGTTGCAATGCTGACAACCTGGGGATGGGGGGGGTGTTTGGTGTGTAGAGCAAGAGTGAGTACACATCAACATACTCAGCAAGTATCCTGTTTGGCTGTAGTGGACTAGCTTTATGTGGGGGTAAGTCAAGCGGTTGCTTTTAGTTGGTCAGGTTATTATTTACTAGTAGAAAGCCAGGTTTTAACATTAACCCAAGTTATTAACCCGATGTACCCTTTCCAAACGGAAAGAACACCACTTACCAGCACCATAGTCATAACCAAAACCATCAGTCTCATTGCCACCTGTAAACCAAAATGTCTCTGATCAAGTACCACTAATCATTGGAGCTCCCTTGGCCGCTCATAACCGCGAGCACAGCTGATATATCAGTTTTCAAACACTCTGCAGAGGTGGTGCACTTTACCCACAAGCCGTGATTCCCTCTTGCCTCGGGCCGATCAAACCCTTAAACACTACCAAGGTGAATAGGCAGGGTTTCACTATATAGCCTTTACAAAGATTCCCCGGGGCTGTAGCCGCCCATTAGGTTTCCTAAATGTACCGCACTCCTCCCCAAGGGACAAATCAACCTTGGCAGAGCGAGCCGCATACACCGAGCCCCATTGACGGCACGACGGCGAAGCGAACTACACCCCGGATCCTCTAATTATTCAGCTAAGGGCGTCCCACTCCACCCTCATGGTTGCACTGTTTTCCCGGGCGGTCATCCATAGAACAGGTCCTTACGGAGAGGCACTCGAGAAACCGCTCGAGCCCCCTTAAAGGCCACAAGTACAACATCATAATAAGAGAAGGGAAAACAGCGTATCATATATAATCTCATCATGTTCATTGATTAGAGTTGAGCAATAGCATAAAGCTAAACAATAATAATCCAACCCAAATAGGTAAACAAGGACATGGATAACAAAAGCTAGTCAATCCTTAAGTATAAATGTGTAATGCGGGAGGTGACTTAAAGAATGAATAGGACAGAGATAGGTCAAAGGACACTTGCCTCCACCAACCGACTGCTGCTCAGGGGCTTCTCCTGCGAGTTCTTCGGGCTCTTCAACCGGATCGTTCTCTATGCGGTTGCAAACATACATACATCCATCTATTCAAATTAGGAAACAAACAGTACACCATACAAGAGAACAAATAAAGTAAATATGCATAGAATATCACATACAATAATGGATTTACCTTGGTTAGAAAGAAACGAGGGAAGGTCTCGCAGAGGTTAAGGCTTATGCTCGAGGTGCACTACGGGTAAACGAATAACTAGACGTCACGTGCTCTAGGTCTACTTAGCTTCAATGATAAGAATTAGCTACATGCACTAGTGTAAACGTGACCATTTTTAGTAGATTAACATTGAATAAGATAGACGATTAGCTATACAATTTAACTAACGTAACCAATTTCCAAATTGAGACTCCTATCTTATTAATATAAAAACGTGATTAGCGCATATAGGATACGGGGGGGGGGGGGGGGGGGTAGACGGGGCTAGGGGGTAGACGATCGTGTCGCGAGCGCGACTGGGCGCTATGCGTCGCGAGCACGACGAGCTACGCCAGAACGTTGCGCGAACACGTGCATGCGCAAAGCCACACTTAACGTGCCGCGAACGAGTCGCGCACGCGTCGGGGCCGTGCGCTGGCCGAGCTCGAGGCCGCGCACCGAAGGCACGCTGGGTCGAGCTCGAGGCCACGCCGAGGGCCGTCGCGACGCGAGCAAGGCACGGCGGGGCGAGCAGGCAAGCACGCCGGGGCAAGCGGGCACGGGCGAGCGAGGACACGGTCGGCCACCACGCAGGGGCGGGGACGGAGGCGGGTTCGCCGGGGGGTGGCCGAACGCGGGGCGGGGCGGTTGAGCCGGGCGCCAGGGCGGTTGAACCGGGGGGGAGCTCGCCGGAGGGGGCGGGCGGACGAGGGGGGCGGGCTCGCCGGAGGGGGCGGGCGTGGGACGGGGCTCGCCGGAGCGGCCGAGCCGAACGGCCGGGGGCAGGGTCGAGCGGGCGAGGCGGCCGAGCCGGGGGGCGGGGGACGCTGGCGCTAGGCCGAGGCGGGTGGCCGGGCCACGGCGAGGGGCAGCCGGGCGCGGAGCTGGCCGGGCGCGGGCGGGGCCGAGCCGGGCTCAGGGCGGGGCGGTTGGGCCGAGCGCAGGGGAAGGGCGGCGCGGGCGGCCGAGCCGGGGGCCGGGGCAGAGCGAGCGGCGCGGGGCGCGGGGCGCCGGGGAGAGTGCCGGAGGGAGGAGAGGGAGGAGGGAGAGAGGAGGGAGAGCCTCACCGGAGGGGGGCGGGCAGCGGCGGCGCCGGGGAGGGGCGGCGACGGCGCGGGTTAGGGGCGGCGGCGGCTAGGGTTAGGGTGAGGGTGAGGGAGAGAGAGAGAAAGGGAGAGGGAGGGGATTTTTTGGAAAAAGAAAAAAAAGGAGAGGGGGGGGGGGGACGCGGCTGGGCCGCCAGGCCAGCCCACGGTGGGGGGAGGGGCGGCCGGGCCGCATGGGACAAGGGGAAGGGGGCGGCTGGGCCAAAAGGGGAGAAAGGGGGGGGGGAGAGAGAAAAGAAAAGGCTTTTCTTTTTCTAAAATCTATTTTCCTCTAGATGAATCCATTCACATTTTTAAACAATCAAAAGGTATGCATGGTTCGGCATGGTGCATCACACAAAATAAAGTATTTTTAAGGTTTTGCTTTACACGAGGTCTAAAGCCAAAACCCGCTATGACTTTGGAAAAGATCAAGGTTTAGCGAAGGGAAAAGGGAAAAGAAAAGGGTAACGCCTGAATTTGGTGAGAGAAAAGAAGAAAAAATTCTACCCCCAAATTCAGGGCGTTACACAAGATAATTAATCAACCTAGAGTATTCCCCATTAAAAGATAAATCTATTCTAATAGGACCATCTCATCTTAAAAGATTCTATCTTATCTTAACAAATTAATCCTATCCTAACTAATCTAGATCCCATCTAAATCTAGTATGATCCAATCTAATGGGACCTAACAGATCAATATAATCTAACCTGTCTCAATCGAATCTAATTTAATCTAATTAGACCCAATCTCATCTAATCTAATATGAATACCTTACCCCACCAGATCCAATTAGGTAAATTGAACCCCACTCATAGATATTCTTATAAATCTAAATCACTATGCACTAAAATTGGTGTCTTAGACTAACTTGGCCATGAACAACAACTCGAACTACATGTTGGGTTGCATAATCTATATACACCAATCTAAAATTAAAAGCACACAAGACTGAAGGTCCCTAAGCCAGATCAAGGCACCAAGACCAAAGAGGAATAGGTCAACCTCAACAAGGAAAGATAAAAGACAACCCCGAACACCAGACGTGTCAGGATCCACCATCCAAAATGGAGTCTTTCCTTTCTCTAACCTTTCTTACCTCAACTTATCCTCGCTAGCTTGTTATTCTTGGTGATCGGTATCACCTAGACGGCTTGGTGGCCATTGGAGTGCGGTGATCACCCTAGAGGACTTGTTGGTGACCTGGCTCAAGTTTGTATGTAGTCGTGAGGGATCCACCGCGCTGAAGTGGCAAAGGATCATCTCATAGAGAGCACTTGGTTCTTGCGAGGACCAAGGGGGAGCGATACCCTTGCGTGGGTGCTCCAACGAGGACTAGGGAAGAGTGTCGACTCTTCGATACCTCGGCAAAAAATGAGAGGAGTCTTCTTACCCTTACATTACATTCCACATTTACTTTGAGCATTTTACTTTGTGCACATTTCTTAGCTAGTATTTGTAGTAATGACTTAGGGTTGTTGTTCATCTAGTAGTATTTACTTATTGCTAGTAGTTGGGTGAAGTTGGGCTCATGCTTAGGGTTTAAATTTTGTTGAAAATTTAGAAGAGCCCAATTCACCCCCCTCTTGGGCATCATGATCCTTTCAATTGGTATCAAAGCCTTGTTGCTCCTAGTTTAGCTTGACCACTAGAGTAGCAATGTCCGGCGGGGATGGACCTCCTCCCGTCTTTGATGGTGACGATTTTCCTTATTGGAAAAATTTTGTATGGAAGCTTATTTAGAGGCTATAGACATTGGTGTCTATAAAGCTACCACCCAAGGGTTCCCCGAACCTAGAGATGCCACAAATCTTGTAGGTGATGAGTACAATTATGAAAAATGGAATGCTAAGGCCAAAAACTCTTTTTAGGGGCATTTGCAAGGATGTATTTAATAGAGTAAGAAATCACAAAAATACTCATGATTTGTTGTTAGATATTTGTGCTCTACATGAAGGAATCGAAAGTGAACGTGAGGAAAGATATCATATTGTCATGAAAAATTAAATTCTTCTGAAATGCTTGCTAATGAGAATGCAGATGATATGTACTCATGACTTAATATTCTTGTAGAGGAAGTTAATGGTTTGGGACTCACTCAAATTGTGTCCACAATTGGATGTTGTGAGAAAAATTCTCAGTGTATTGCCAATTGAGAAGTATGGACACATTGTCACCGTGCTACACCAAATGAATCTTTCCATCACTACACCAACTCAAATATTGGGAAAGATCAATGCTCATGAAATGTATATGCACATCAATGACAAGGATGTGTCTTCCTCCAAGAGGAAAGATTTGGCTCTCAAAGCTAGTCAAGAAAAGAAAGGCAAGGCCAAAATGCAAGTTGAGGAAGAATCCTCAATTGATGATGATCTTGATACAATATTGCCTTGATGGAGAGAAAGACAACAAAGATGTTGAAGAAACTCAATCGAGAAGGCATCAAGTTTGATTCAAGAAAGAAGAAGTTTTTCTCTAGCAACAGAATGCCCATCTCCGAGATGGATTGCTACAATTGTGGAGAACTTGGTCATCTTGCTCATCAATGCAACAAGCCCAAGAAAAACAAGTTCAAGGGCAAGAAAGATGATGAAAGTGATGATAAGAAAGAAAAGAAGTTCTTCAAGATGAAAGAAGGCAAGCACAAGAGGTTTCACAAAAAGAAGAATGGAAAAGCATATATTGTTGGTGATTGGCTCACTGACATTGAATCCTCAAGTGGGTCTTCTTCAAGTGAAGAACAAAAATTATGAAAAGGTTGCCGCCATCGCTTGGGATTTCTCTTCACCACCACCATCATCTTCATCTACTTCACACCTATTCCTCATGGATAAAGATGAATGGAAGGTGAACTACAAGACCGGTGGGAGCCATTAGGTAATTGATAGTGGATGCACTCAACATATGACTGGCAACCCATAGATGTTCACCTCACTAGATGAAGATGTTGATGAACAAGATAAAATCACTTTTGGGGATAATTCAAAAGGAAAAGTTCAAGGGCTTGGCAAGGTGGCAATTTCAAGTGACCTTTCAATTTCAAATGTTCTCTTGGTTGCACCATTAAGCTTCAACTTGCTATCAGTGGGTCAACTTTGTGATCTTTGCCTTCAGTGCTTATTCACTCCTACAGAGGTTGTTATGTCTAAAATGGATGATGAATCAATGATATTCAAAGGATTTAGATACAACAACCTATATTTAGTGGATTTCTCCTCTGAAGATGCAAACATAAGGACCTAGCTCTTTACCAAAGCATCTCTTGGATGGCTATGGTATAGAAGGGTTGCACATGTTGAATGAGCACACTCAAGAAGATTCTAAAGAAAGACATGGTTAGAGGATTGAAGGATGTTGTATTTGAAAAGGACAAGCTTTGTATGCATGTCAGGGTGGAAAGCAAGTTGCTAACACTCATCCTACAAAAGCTTTTATGTCAACAACAAGGCCACTAGAGTTACTTTACATGGATCTATTTGGACCAACAACTTATGCTAGTGAGGGTGGCAACCTCTATTGTCTGGTTATTGTTGATGATTTTTCAAAATACACTTGGGTGTTCATTCTTCATGACAAGTCTGAGGTTGCATCAATATTCAAGAAATTTGCCAAGAAATCTCAAAATGAACTTGACTACAAAATCAAGAAAATAAGAAGTGACAATGGAAAGGAATTTGACAACACCAATATTCATGCATACTGTGATGAAATTGGGATCAAGCATGAAGTTTCTGCAATATATACACCTCAACAAAATGGAGTTGTTGAAAGAAAGAATAGAACTTTGATCACTCTTGCAATGCTGGTATCCAAGGTAATGAGAAAAATGAATATCAATACCGAGGAGTCACCAAGTAAGAGTATGAACTATGAATTCAATAAGGTTCCATTTGATTATTCTAAATCTTTTGTACCAAACTTCTCTTCGGCACAACTCGAAAAACTTCCAACTCTTAGTGAGTTGAATTATGATGAGTGGGCCGATAAGATGAAGTCTCATCTAATTGGTGTGCATCCAAGTATCTAGGAGATTATGCATGTAGTTGTATGCAAGCCCAGGTTTGGTGAATAGATGACCCCGGAGATGACGCAAGATCTCCACCAGAATGCTCAGGCAGTGAGCATCATAAAAGGAAGTCTAAGTGCAGAAGAATATAGGAAAATCTAAGGATGGGAGGATGCTCGTGAGATCTGGAACATTCTCAAGATGTCACACGAAGGTGATCCCAAAGCCAAAAGACACCGCATTGAGTCCTTGGAGAGTGAACTAGCAAGGTATGACTAGATAAACATGAGTGACTATAGTCACTCTTTTATCGATTGATGGTTCTAGTCAACAAGATAAGGGTGCTTGGAAGTGAAGACTGGAATGATTCAAAGGTGACCAGATTGTTCATGAGAGCTTATAAAGAAAAGATATGGGCTTGGCAAGAATGATCAAAGATTGGGATGATTATGAGAAGATGACTCCTCATCAGTTGTTTGCTAAAATCCAACAGCATGAGTCTGAAGAAGCTCCAACAAAGGCAAGGGATACAAATGCTTTGGTTGCAAATGGAAAGGAGTCAATAAAGAAGTCTTCTTCAAACAAGGATCACAAACACAAGAAAGTCATTGAGAGCTCAAGTGATGATGATAGCTCTAGTGATGATCTTCATGAAGAGGTAGCTATGTTCATCAAGACATTCAAGAAGTATGCCAAAGGAAGCAACAAATTCCAAAGGAAAGGTAAGAAGAGAGCTTGTTATGAGTGTGGCAAGTCTGACCACTTCAAAGCAGATTGTGCAAACAAGAAGGATCAAGAAGGCAAGAAGGAGTACAAGAAAGACAAGTACAACAAAGGTGACAAGAGCAAGGGCTACTACAAGAAGAAGAAATATGTCCAAGCACACATTGGTGAAGAATGGGATTCTGATGAAGAAAGATCAAGCTCAGATGAAGGAGGAGTGGCTAGTATTGCCATTCATCAATCTACATCGACACCATGACTCTTCACCATCCTCACCGACGACATCGACACTCCTACTTGTCTCATGGCAAAAAGAGAGAAGGTAAATTTATTTAATGAAGTACTTTTGATGGCATTAATGATGAGCATAGCATGAAAACTAAAATGATTAGTGAATCTGGTTTGAATGGCTATAACATAATCACTAAATTAATGGAGAAGCTAGAGAATAGAAAGGCAACTCTTGTAGCTCAAGAAGACTTGCTCATCCTTGAAAAGGAGAGAAACCTAGGGTTACAAGAGTTGATCATTAATAAGGAAGAAATGTTGGAGACATTAACTAAAGAACTCTCATTAGTCAAAGTCACCTTAGAGGAAAAGAATGATGAACTCTCTTATGCAAAAACCTCCATTATTGGTCTTGCTAATGCCAAAGAGTCACTTGAAACAAACTTATCATGTTTGAAATTTCAAAGACAAGAACATCAAGGGCAACTTGACACTCTCAAGACCACCACTTCATGCTTTGTAATGAACTCTGATGCTAGCTGTTCTAGTACAAATACTTGCAAACATTGATCAAAATATCATGCAAATTGTTGTATGGCTAAGTGATACGACCACGCCATTAAGCAACACGTTACAACCCCCAAGTCATACTACATCAACTCAAGTACAACCAACATCATCACCAACCCATGTCTTTGATGGACCAATTACACGTAGCTAAGCTAAGAAGCTACAGCAAGAGGTGCACACGCTACTTTATGAATTTTAATTAAACACTAATCAGAACTTTATTCTATCTAAGTCGTGTATGTTGATATTACTTAGGTTCACCAAAGAGGAAGGACAAAACATATCAAGGGTGAATCAGAAAGAAGAGCTATGTCCGAGTTAGTCCAGCGCAACAGAACTATCTAGAAGAAACAGTCATATCTTTTGATTCCCAAAGGCTATGAAGGCCCATAAGTACTTTTTGGAAAGCTCTTGAAGTCTAGTTTCCAATGCTTCTAAGGCCGACTTAATCATATCTACCAAAAAGGCGGCCGACCTACTTTAGTGCTGACTAGTCAGAAGGTCAACAATCTGTTTGATGATCAAGTTTTCATATTAAACTGCATCATTCTACAAAGTTTCATTAATCATGCTATACATGGTGAGAAATCTTATCAAGTCAGCTTTCCAACACATCTAGCCCCACGTCATTTGGAGATTCCTAGGAGAAGTTATTATCAAAATACTGAAGGCTACGCAGAAGTCAAATAGCCACACGGAATTCAGCTCTGCAGATCTCCCGAAGAGGCTCCTTCACATTAGCACGTGAAAATACTTATGTTTCGTGTTTATACCTCTCTAAGGCTGGTTGTTACTAGTATAAATACCCCCTATGTCTATGATGTAATGCATCTTTTGATAATCTAAAAATAGAACCCTTTTGTTCAGCTGTGTGCTAACAAATATTCAGAGTGATCTCTACCCCTTTGCTCTTGTGAATTCCTTCGCGGGATTGCAGAAGCGGTGACTTCATCCGCTCCCAAGTGGTGCTCTTACTCCCTTCGAGGTCTCCTCGATTGATTGTAGGCTGTGTTGGTTGGTTCTTTGAGAGTGTGGTTGGGCGAATACTCGATTCAGGTTGCTGGTTAAACACGGTGGTTGGCTTCTAGTTTTATTTGTCAGGTTGCACTAGTTATCGCTGCTTGCAGCAAGTTATCTTGGCTTCTTCGAAGCTAGTTATCGGAAGATTGATCTTACGTCATGAAGATTGGGCATCGTGACGCATCACTAAGCATGTGAAGAAAGGTACACAAAAGGTTGAGACCAAGAAAGTCATGAAGAAGAGCTATTGCTATGATGGGTTAGAGAAAGTTGAAGCCAAGTATAAGCCCTTAAGTAACAACCATGGAAAGAGAGCACCTGGCTACAATATGTCAAAGGTAAACCCTAGCACAGAGCATAAGGGGTCGAAGTCTCCTAAGTTCATAGAAGGGACAACCTTGTATGATGCCTTGGGAAGGGTTCACTCCTCAAATGCCAGCACAAGCAAAATTCATGAGAAAGTTAATGATGATCCCAAGGGTAAGATCAAGAGTATTGTTCCCACAAGAGGATAACATGATCCTATCTACATCTCTAATTGTTATCTTTGTGACTATATGTTGACTTGGGATTATGGTAAAATGGTTATTAAATATGTGGGTGCCTACACACAAAGAGGAAAGCAATGAAAAGGAGTGTGTGGGTACCCAAATCGATCACTAACACTCAAGGACACAATTCAATTTGGGTACCTAAATGTATAACATAACTCTGTTTTGTAGGTCTATTCCTCCGGTGGGTCGAGTTGGGTTTTTGACAGTGGATGCTCAAATCATATGACCAAAGAGAAATACATTTTTAACTCTTTGCAGATAGTCCAAGAAACACAAGAGATTGTATTTGGGGATAGCGACAAAAGTAAGGTAGTTGGTATTGGTAACATCCCTATCTCAAACAATCAATCACTGTCCAACGTACTTTTAGTTGATTCATTAAGTTACAATCTTCTGTCTGTTTCACAACTCTGTGGAATGGGTTTTGACTGTCTTTTTACAAATGGTTGTGTGAAAATTCTTAGAAGGGAGGATTCCTCTATTGGTTTTATAGGATGGTTGACAGGTAAGCTCTATCTTATTGATTTTCGAACAAGTAGAGTGTCACCCAATACTTGTTTAGTGGCAAAATCCGATAAGGGTTGGCTCTAGCATTGCCGGCTGGCTCATGTTGGCATGAATAACTTGGTCAAACTTCTAAAGAATGATCACATTGTTGGACTAACTAATGTTACATTTGAGAAAGACATGGTTTATGGAGCTTGCCAAGTAGGTAAACAATATGGAGCTCCACACCATCCAAAGAATTTGGTCACCACAATGAAGCCTTTGGAGCTTCTACACATAGACCTCTTCGGGCTAGTGGCCTACCTTAGTATTGGTGGTAATAAATATGGCTTAGGTATTGTTGATGATTTTTCTCGCTTCACTTGAGTTTTCTTTCTGAGTGATAAAGGTGAAACTCAAGAAATTCTAAAGAAGTTTATGAGGCGAGCACAAAATGAATTTTAGCTAAAGATCAAGAAGATAAGAAGCGACAATGGAAAAAAATTTAAGAACACAGGTGTTGATCAGTATCTGATTGAAGAAGGCATCAAGCATAAGTTCTCTGTTCCCTACAGTCCACAACAAAACAGTGTCGTGGAGAGGAAGAACCGAACACTTATCAAGATAGCAAGGATAGTGCTTGATGAATACAAGACTCCAGACAACTATTGGGTTGAAGCTGTCAACACTGCGTGTCATGCAATCAACCGTCTCTGTCTTCACAAGATTTACAAGAAGGCCTCTTATTAACTACGCACTGGTAACAAACCAAAAGTTTATTACTTTTGAGTTTTTGGTTGCAAAATTTTTATTCTTAACAAGAAAGCAAAAGGCTCAAAGTTTGCTCCAAAAGTGGACAGGGGCTTCTTGCTTGGTTATGCATCAAATGCTCACACATATCGTATCTTCAACGATACCACTATTGTTGTTAAAATTGCGGTAGATGTGACATTTGATGAATCTAATGGCTCACAAGGGCATGTTTCTAAGGAGTTGATAGGAAATGGTGTATCACCCTATGAAGCAATCAAGAAACTAGCGATTGGTGAAGTGAGGCCACAAAAAAGGATGAAGATGACGAATTGATTTGGATGACTAATGAAGTTGTACATGAAGATGCAAGGATGGAGGATGATCAAAACACCACACAAGAAAATCCTTCAACTTCAAATCAAGAAGAAGTCAATCAGCCACAAGATATGCAAGAGGCTCAAGTACTAGAAGATGTAGTAGGTGAAGAAGCTCCACAAGAACAAGAGGATGATGGACCCATTCAACGTCAACACCAAGCTCCACATCCTCGAGTTCATCAAAGCTTGCAAAGAGATCATCCTATCGACAACATCTTGGGTATCATCAAGAGAGGGGTAACAACTCGTTTTAGATTGACAATTTTTTTGTGAATTTTACATGTTTGTTTCCACTCTTGAGCCACTTAAGGTAGAAGAAGCTCTAAAAGATGTAGATTTGGTGATAGCGATGCAAGAGGATTGAATAACTTCACCAGGAATAAAGTCTCATCCTTAGTTGAAAGACCCAAGAAAAACGTGATTGGAACCAAGTGGGTTTTTTTTTGAAACAAGCAAGATGAACATGGCGTGGTTACAAGGAACAAGGCAAGGCTAGTTGCTCAAGGATTCACTCAAATAGAAGGCATCGACTTTGGGGGAGACTTATGCTCCAGTGGACAGGTTAGAGTCAATAAGAATGCTAATTGCTTATGCCACTCACCATGATTTCAAGCTCTACCAAATGGACATCAAGAGTGCCTTCTTACATGGACCGATTCAAGAATTGGTCTTTGTTGAGCAACCACCAGGATTTGAAGATCCAAAGAAGCCCAACCATGTCTACCAGCTCCATAAGGCACTCTATGGGCTCAAACAGGCCCCTAGAGCATGGTATGAATGCCTTAAGGATTTTCTTCTAAAAAATGGCTTTGAAATAGGCAATGCCGACACTACACTCTTTCACTCGTAAATTTGATCATGATTTAGTTGTGTGCCAATTATATGTCGATGACATTATATTTGGTAGTACTAATAAGACTTTTTGTGATGAGTTTAGTAGAGTCATGACAAATATATTTGAGATGTCTATGATGGGTGAACAAAAGTACTTCCTAGGATTTCAAGTTAAACAACCGAAGGAAGGAACATTCCTGTGTCAAACTAAATACATCAAAGACATGTTCAAGAAGTTTAACATGGACAAAGCTAAGCCTAAAAAGACACCCATGGCATCCAATGGACATCTTGACCTCAACGAAGAAGGTAAGTTCATTGATCAAAGGCTTTATTGGTCCTTGATAGGTTCTTTGTTATATCTTTGTGCATCTAGGCCCGATATTATGTTTAGCGTGTAAATGTGTGCATGGTTTCAAGCAAACCCGAAAGAGTGTCACCTAGTGGCCGTTAAGAGAATTCTTAGATATCTGGTTCACACTCCCAACCTAGGCTTGCGGTATCCCAAGGGCTCCACTTTCATTCTACTTGGCTATTCTGATTCAGATTATGCCGGTTGCAAAGTTGATCGAAAGAGTACTTCCGGGACTTGCCAATTCCTTAGGCGGTCTCTGGTGTCTCGGAGTTCAAAGAAACAAAACTGTGTTGCAATATCCACTACCGAAGCTGAATACATAGTAGTTGGTGCCTGTTGTGCACAATTGTTATGGATGAAGCAAACCTTGAGAGACTTTGGATGTGAGTTCAACAAAATTCCGCTGCTGTGTGACAATGAGAGTGCCGTAAAACTCAAAAACAATCCAGTGCAACACTCCAGAACCAAGCACATTGTTATTCATCATGATTTTCTGATAGACCATGAAGCCAAAGGAGATATCAAAATCAGCCATGTGAGCACAGAAAATCAACTAGCCGATATCTTTATAAAGCCCCTTGATGAGACTAGGTTTCACACTTTGAGGAGTGAACTAAATATCCAAGATTCTCGTACGTTGCTTGAAAACTTGTACACAAAATTTGAATGTTAAATGTTCTACATGTTTTCAGTTATAAAATTCTCTGAATTTTTATCTCTATTTACGATGTGGAAAGTTTTTCGTGTTTTTCTAGCTAGACTGGTTCAACCGGGCCTAAGGCCGGTTGAACCGGAAACTGTTCTGTTCTTCTCTACGAGGTTCCTAGTTGAACCGAAAATTCTTCTTCTGGTTGAACCAGGATTGCACAGTCTGGGCGGATTTATCTGCTTTCTTCTCCCTTTCTCTCTCTTCTCATCTCATTTCTTCTCCTAGCTGTTGTGCCCCTTCAACCCTTGCCCAAGTCCGCCGCTGCCACTACTCTCTCCTCCCTCTCCTCCACCAAATCCACCCATTCTCCATTGATTTGTGAGGGAAAACCTAGGGAGATTTTAGATCTACTCTCCCTAGTGCTTCTCCTTCACTCCCTCTTGCGTGGATTGGATTCAAGCCTCTCTCCAAGGTATGTTCATGTGTTCTTAGTGAGTTCTTTCGATTCCTTGAAATTTCTGGTAAATCCATTCGAGATAATGGAAATGTGTGTTGTATGGATGGATTTCTCTATGGATTTACACTCCATTGGGTGAAATCCAAAGAAAACATGGTTGAACCATTCATGCTCAGTTGAACCCATCCCTTATGTCGGTTGAACTGTTCGTGAACGAGTTCAACATGTTTCCCTCATTGATTTCATCACCACACCTTGTATTCGTTGAATCTCACCATTATTTATCTTTTGGAAGATGGTGTGTCCCCAAAAACCCTCTATTGTGGAGAGTGATTCAGAGGATTCTTCCATCGAAATCCAAGAAGAAGTGCTTATTGAGCGCCCTCGACGCTCCCAGCAAAAGCAGGGTCGTGGTTCTAGCACTATCGAGACTGGGCCTAGTACCCAGCCTAGGGAACGATGTGCTCAGACTACAGCTGGTCATGCCGCTCGTCTGAATCCTTAGGGCTTGGACCTGTGGATGATGACAATGGTGGCATGGACTACATCGTCGCGCTCCCTCCTCCTGATGCACCTATTGTCCGTGGGCTTCGCTTTAGCCAAGCTTGTGCCATCCACCATGGTGGTAAACCTGTCATGGATTATTGCTCCAAGGGCGGTTCGAAACTGCTGCAGGACAAGGGGTACGCCAATCCTCGTCTCTTCATGAGTGATGATCAAATTGAGGGCAACCACTTTTGGGTGCTCTTTCATGTAGACTTCTACAATTCAATCGTTATGTTGAAAAAGCATCAGACCATCATTTTGCAACGTCTTACCAATTGGGAGGAATGCAAAAACATGGGAGATCCAGATTTGACAAAAGCACTACAATCATGAGAAAGCAAAGGTATGAAGGATATTATAACGTTCACTTATGATTGGAACAATGAAGTCATTGCACAATTCTATTCTACCTTATGGATTAAGACTGGTAGTGAAGATGGCGATTATCCTCATCCTTATATGAATTTCAATATTGAGGGAACTTGGTGCAGGGTCACCTATGCTAGGTTTGCACACATTCTCGGGTCCTCTGATGCAGACATTGCTCCAGACAGGGCTCGTGTGAATGAGTTTAATCAGCCGCCCAGGGAACAAGTGATGGATATCCATGTGTCTCCTAATAGCGAGTTTTAGAAAACTCCTAATATGCATCGTCATTACAGATATCTTAATGCATTGTTTAGGATGACTTTGTTGCCTAAAGGAGGGAATCATTTCAATGTCCTTGGTGACAGTCAGACACAACTCTTCTTTATGCAACCTAACAAGACCCAACGGCTCAATGTTTTTGACTTGATTTGGCAGGAAACCATTTATGTTTCATTCTATCCAACTAAGGGTTGTGTTCATGCGCCTTTTATCATGAAGATGATTAAAGTTGTCTCTCAGACCTGGTTTAAGAAAGAATTTCATCCTGTTGCCTACACTTCCTATTGGATAGATCCAGATAATCCTGCCTGAAGATCAAAGAGAGCACCTGCTAGAGTTGCCAGGCAAGATTACTCTTCTGATGAGCCTCCTCCTATGCCTCCTCGTCATCCATCTTCTTCTTCTGCTGCTTCAACTTCGTGTCCTATGGACCATAGCGGTCGAGGTAGAGGTCTTGGCTTGCATCTTGCTCATGGTATTGCTGCTCTGTTCTCGATGTGTCACAACATCTTCGCAGATGTGCATGAGTTGGCTCGCCGCTAGCGGGAGACAGACAACAACATCCATCGTCAGTCATCCTCCTGTGGTGTGCCTCTACCACCTTGCTCCTAGGATGTTCCTCTACACCAACCTTTTGAAGACATAGAGCAGTGGCACCAACATCATTATGGTGTCCCCTTCTCCATTCCTGAAGATGATGAAGATGATGTTGTTTGGGGATAGGGTCAGTTTGTTCCACCTCCTTCGTGCCTAGATCAGCCTTCATCCTCCTAGGCTCCTCTGCCTCCTCCTGGTCATGCTCCTTCAGATGATTAGGACTTTGCCACAGCCATCTTCGACCAGATCTTCGCACCGCCGCCTGGTGGTGATCCCTATAGTGGGTTGTGAGCTGATTTTCTCCTGCCTTTTTGCTGCTTGGTGTCAAAAAGGGAGAGAGTTTGGGGAGTGAGCTGGGGATTTGGAGTTATTATCTTTATTTTCAGTTGGTTTATGTCTTTGAACATTTGGCTCATAATAAGTATGTCTTCAATTCTATTTGATGTGGATGGATCGTTATGTAATTGACGCATCTTTAATTCCGTATTATGATGCATTCTATGTTGTCTATGCTACCATAGTTGTTGAGATACTTGTGTGCACAACATGTCATATGCATTCTATTCACGGATATTCTTTGTGACACGTGTGTGCACCCTCGAACATATGTGTATGTGTGATTTATTGACTTCCTTTCTAAATGTGATGCAAATTGACATATCAAGTCAATTCAAAAGTTTGTTCGATGCACACATTTAGGGGGAATCATACAAACACAAATGTTCAAAAAGGATAGCAATAATACTTTCTATCTTTTCCCATCGTTTTATTTGTTTTGACATCAATCACCAAAAAGGGGGATATTGTAAGTGCAACCAACCTCTTGAGGGTTTTGGTGATTAATGGTCAAAACAAATAAACATGTACTAATGAGTTTGCTCCTAGTTTATGTTAGCTTTAAATCTTGAAAGGATGCAGAAGCATGAAATCAAAGAGCTATAGTGAAACCAAGAGCTGAAAAATAAAGATCTGCATATGGTTTCTGGCAAAGATTCTCAAGCTAGTTTATCGTTCTATCTTAGTAATAAAGATCATCACATGCTTAGTATTTTTGCAAGGTATGGATGGTATGCACCAACTAAGTTTATCCACCTCAAAATCCTTGTTTTGAAAAGTTATGCAGCCACCATTTGTTCTCATTCTTATTTACTTCAAAAGATGTTTTCCAGTGCATACCGGTTCAACCGGGTTCTATGCCGGTTCAACCAGAATTCATCAAGGATCTCTCTAGAAATTTTTGGTCCAATCAAAATTTCAATTTCTAGTTGAACCAGGAAATTATAGAGAGTTCCTAATGAAATGTCGGTTCGATCGAGATCAGGATCGGTTCAACCGAGAATTGCGCAGCTACACAGAATTAGCCAGGTCTGATTTGTGGGGGCTGTAAAAACCTTTCCTCTCCATGTCCAAACCCTAGAAAGGATGAACCAAATCGTTGTGATGGTTGTCCTCCTCCGATTCAAAGCATTTCAACTTCGATCTCGCGCCCTAAGTCATTCCCCCTTCAATCAGTGGGAAGATTCTTCGGCCTGAGATAAGTTTTCGATCTAAAGCACGATTTTGATTCAAGTTCTTCATTCTCTTTCTCTAGTTGGTGCAAATCATTCTTACTTGCGATCTTATTGTTCTTGGAATGTGTCGTTCCTTATGTGCTTGTAATATTGCCTTTGGAGTCTCCAAGTCTGTGGACAACCCCAAGAACGTTTTGTATCACCGACTCTTTGTGGGCAAAATTGAGTAAGGGGTCGCCTTGACCTGTGTGGTCGACATCGAGGAATGGGGTTGAGAATGACTCGGCCCTTTATGGGCACCTCAACGAGGAGTAGGGCACCTTGGTGGTGTGATCGAACCTTGGTAAAAATCATGTGTCTTGTGTGCTTCATTGTGGTTGTGACTTGTTCATTATGATCTCAGATCTATGATCTATCTAGTTAATTTTATTTCAATTATTCCGCTACATTTATTAATTATTGGTCTAAGCAGTTTCTGTTAAGTTCAAAGTTTTTGTTGAGAATCGGAGGTGTAGCCTATTCACACCCCCTCCAGGCTACTTTCAGTACCCCGAATCGATCATCCTCTACCTAAGGGGCCTTAACACTGGAGGGTGATCCTCCACTAGACGCTTGCTTGGATTCATAGGGGTCGCAAAGAAACTAGCTTTCAATAAAGAGGATAGAGTAAGCTATGGTAGGGCCGCTTGAGGGAGGGACCATTTATAGAAAGATGCAAGGCATAGTGGAACGAGGCGACGGTTCGACACCAAATATGCAATCTGCGGAAGTTTGCACTAGGACAAGGGACAATGGGCCCGACATGACCAGAAGTGCGACAGTCAGCAAAAGATGGTAGGGCAAACGTTACCCGATCCTTCCTCAGCCCCCAATGGAAGACACTCTCCCCTCTAGGGCTTGGGGCTAATGTCGAGGAAAAGATCCCTAGGTCCCTAGAGCCCACCATTCATAGAGAGCGCATGAGATGAGAACCATCAGACAATCAGGGGCCACCCATCAGCGGGGGGAAAATGGGAACCATCTACCCTAGAAGCACCCTCCCTGGATAAACCCCAAGGCGCCGAGCCTGGGGTCAGGTGCGGCAGAGCTACAGAGGCGGTCGGGCGAATCGGGAGGAAGCCACTCAAGTGGATTCCTCATTTGACCCAAAACCGACCTACCATAAGTGGCCAGACACATTAACTACGCCTGACAGCGAGCCATAGTAAAGAGTCAGTCTGTCTCCCACTCATGACCTACACTGCCCCTAGCCTACAACACACTCATGATCCACGCAACCCTTCGGTCAGTAGCACACTCATGACCTACAAGGCCCTCGGTCTGTGGAGCACTCATGACCAATTGAGCCTAGGCCTGAGTTTGTGGATCGACCATATAGCTCGCAACACGACGAGCCATGCCGAGACCCAGGCTATAGAGGCTAGGGCTCGGCGTGGCATAGAGATAGTATAGATGGTAGCAGGGCCCACACCGCCCACACCATCCGTCACAATGAGCATGAGTAGAGACGACCAGACAACAAGGCACATACGAATAAGGCCTCGTCGTGGTAAGACACTGGATTTTACCATGGTATAAAGGTTCCTTCTCTTAGAAGTCATCGATGGCTGACCCCACCTTAGCCTACAAAAGAAGGAGGCCAGCCGCAAAGAAGGGGCCCCGAGACCCCATTTGAGTAGCCGGAGGACGACTCAAGACAGAAGACACTCGACAGAGGACAACCACGCACACAGCCTGACTTGAATATCTATAGGTTTAAGCCAAGGTATAACGTAGGACTCTAGTTCCATAGTCTTTAGGTGAATCCACACATAAGAGACTTAGGAGCCTTTCCTCCCTCTCTCGCTCACTTGTAACCTGCTTGTAACCCCTACTACGAGCATGAAGCAACAAAGGTGCCGGAAGCGCAAGCCGTTGAAGATTGGATGTAGGGACGTTTGGCCTGAACCAGTATAAGCCTTGCGCCCACCGAGCACAACGTCCGAAGCCCAGAATGCACACATAGAAATTTACTTGTTGGAGCTGAGGTTCGAAACACCGACACCTCTTGTGGTCATTTTCAGTGAGGGAGACTATTTGGAGCACAACCTGGAGAGTGCCATGCTGAGAGCACCTAGAGGGGGGGGGTGAATAGGTGATTCGACAAAAAGGAAATTAAAACACAAACTTGGTCTAAAAAGAAGTTAGTGCAAATTAAAACCAATTTTGAGTAGAGAATAAGAGAGAAACTTCCTCTTCATTTGATTGATCTTTCAATATGTGAATTATACTAAGAGCAATATCACAAGTGAAGCTGAGAACTTAGGAAGAGAGAAAATCACAGAAAAGTAAAAGACAAGTGAGAGATCGATTTTTATCCCGTGGTTCGGCTGAGCCTACATCCACGTTGCAGTTTCCTCTTTGGACAAAGGGTTGCACTCAACCCCTCTCAAGCGATCACGAAGATCAACTTGAGTGCCACGGTCTTCCTTTATGACTTATGTCCTGTTTGCAAGGAATCTCCACAAATTGGAGTCTCTTGCAGCCTTACAAAAGATCATAGTTACACCTTAGAGTAAGGTACAGAGAAAAAGTACACACACGAGAAAATCGCAGCAACACACGCAAGAAAGAAGAACACGAGTGCACAAAATCACAAAGACAAAAGAACAACTCAGAAATGTCACTCGGATCTCACTAAATCACTAGAACGCTTTCCTGCAGACTATGGGAGTGTTGATGAGCTCTTGGAGTACTTGGGTGCTGGATGGAGGTGCCTAGGGGCGACTTATATATATGCCAAGGAGGCATATGAGCCATTGCCTCCTTCCTTAAAAGCTGCCGGAACCTTACTGTCTGCAGGTGCACGGACTATCCGGTGAGCCACGAGACCGTGCATAGTAATAGTCACCTAAAGATTCTGATTGGCGTCTTCCATAACCATCTAACACTGGACTGGTTCGGTGCGCCAGCTAGCCGTTGGCTGTCGGACGAAGTCCTAAACTAGCCATTGGATAAGCGGTCCAATGTACATGGACCGGTTCAATGAAATTTTAATAAAAATTCCTGAGACTGAACGGTTTGGCCTAGTCACACGGACCAGGTCTGGAGCACCACCGGACAGTCCGCTGCGAAACAGACTAGACCAAGTTAGGCTCTTTTGATCCTATCTTCTCCAAACCTTTTTGGCTGTCTTTGGGAGGTTTTCTTAAACTTAGATAAACATTATTAGTACCTAATCCAATTGACTAAGTGTGGGAACCATACCTCTCTCTCATAGTTTCTCTAGTATTTGCAATGTGTCCAAAAGCAAGTCCAAATGCACTTTTCTTGCTGAAATGAGTAAGTAGCCAAACCAAAGTGTAAGAAACATAGTATAGGGTGTGTGCAACTTGTTCAAACACTTAAACCTCATGTTTATGTTGTTTTACCAAAGTTGCACTTTTAGCCTCTAGTTTTGCTCATTTAGACTTTGTGTCTTCAATTTTCCTTTACTTGAACCTATACTCATACTCACATCAAAGTAGTTAGTCCAATATGGCATGTTGGACACTTAATCACCAAAACAGCTAGAAATGGCCCTATGGCACATTTCCCTTTCGCAAGCTCAGTTGTAGGTGCAGCGTTTAGGTGAGGTTTCAAGAATCGATCGAGCCATGTGGTTATCACCTGACTGACAGTGCTTCTGGCATGGTAGCAAGGTTCATGAGGGAGGAAACTGATCTGCAAGACTGCAATCGGGCCATTTGGGAGGCAATGATCGAGCCAAAAATTGGTGATTTTCCCGTTCCCGAGCTAAACCGAATTGATTGCTCTGTATAAAAAAATTAGGCTATCAATGCTCCTCCAGTGATCACTGAAAGTCGCCTAGAGGGGGGTGAATAGGGCGAAACTGAAAATCTCAAAAATAATCACAACTACAAACCGGGTTATCGTTAGCAATATAATAGAGTCCGCGAGAGAGAGAGCGCAAAACAAATCGCAAGCGAATAATGAAGTGAGACACGCGGATTTGTTTTACCGAGGTTCGGTTCTTTCAAACCTACTCCCCGTTGAGGAGGCCACAAAGGCCGGGTCTCTTTCAACCCTTCCCTCTCTCAAACGGTCCCTCGGACCGAGTGAGCTTCTCTTTCTCAAATCTCTTGGGAATCAAACTTCCCGCAAGGACCACCACACAATTGGTGTCTCTTGCCTCAATTACAAGTGAGTGTTTGATCACAAGAAAGAATGCCAAAGAAAAAGAAGCGATCCAAGCGCAAGAGCTCAAATGAACACTACAAATCACTCTCACTAGTCACTAGGGCTTTGTGTGGAGTTGGGAGAGGATTTGATCTCTTTTGTTGTGCTTTGCAATGAATGCTAGCTCTTGTATAGTGGTTGGAAGTTGGAAAACTTGGATGCAATGAATGGTGGGGTGGTTGGGGTATTTATAGCCCCAACCACCAAAAGTGGCCGTTGGTGGAGGCTGTCTGTTCGATGGCGCACCGGACAGTCCGGTGCACACCGGACATGTCCGGTGACCCGCCACGTCACCAGTGCCGTTGGATTCTGACCGTTGGAGCTTCTGACTTCTGGGCCCGCCTGGATGTCCGGTGCACACCGGACATCAACTGTTCATTGTCCGGTGCGCCAGTATGGGCGCGCCTGACTTCTGCGCGCGCAGAGCGCGCATTCAATGCGCCGCAGGTAGCCGTTGGCGCCGAAATAGCCGTTGCTCCGTGGACGCACCGGACAGTCCGGTGCACACCGGACATGTCCGGTGAATTATAGCGGAGCGGCTGCTTCGCGAACCCGAGGCTGGCGAGTTGAGGAGGCCGCGCTTCCTTGGGGCACCGGACACTGTCCGGTGTACACCGGACAGTCCGGTGAATTATAGCGGAGCGGCCTGAGAAATTCCCGAAGGTGGCGAGTTCGAGTTGGAGTCCTCTGGTGGTGCACCGGACACTGTCCGGTGTACACCGGACAGTCCGGTGCCTCCAGACCAGAGGTGCCTTCGGTTGCCTCTTTGCTCCTTTGTTGAATCCAAAACTTGATCTTTTTATTTGATGAGTGTGAACCTTTGGCACCTGTATAACTTATACGCTAGAGCAAACTAGTTAGTCCAACATTTGTGTTGGGCAATTCAACCACCAAAATTATTTAGGAACTAGGTGTAAGCCTAATTCCCTTTCAATCTCCCCCTTTTTGGTGATTGATGCCAACACAAACCAAAGCAAATATAGAAGTGCATAATTGAACTAGTTTGCATGATGTAAGTGCAAAGGTTGCTTGGAATTAAGCCAATATAAATGCTCACATGATGCGCAAGGATTGTTTTCTTTGTTTTTGACATATTGGACCACATTTGCACCTAAAGTTTTGTTTTTGCAAAGTCTTTTGTAAATTCTTTTCGTAAATTCTTTTCAAAGTCCTTTTGCGAGATAGTCAAAGGTAAATGAATAAGATTTTGCAAAGCATTTTCAAGTTTTGAAATTTTCTTCCTTTGTTCAAAATGCTTTTCTTTTGACTAAACAAAACTCCCCCTCAAATAAAGTCTCCTCTTAGTGTTCAAGAGGGTTTTAAGATATCAAGTTTTAAAAATCCTACTTGCTCCTCCTTTAGAACACAAAGAGATACCAATTTTGAAATTTACTAATTGAAAATCATCAATTTTAAAAGTAGGGTGGTGGTGCGGTCCTTTTGCTTTGGGCTCATATTTTCTCCCCCTTTGGCATGAATCGCCAAAAACGGAATCATTAGAGCCCATAAAGTACTTTCTCCTCCTTTGGTCATAAAATAAATGAGTGAAGATTATACCAAAGTTGGAGAGATGCTCGGAGTGACGACGAAGGATGAGTAGTAGAGTGGAGTGGAAGCCTTGTTTTCGCCGAAGACTCCAATTCCCTTTCGATATACCTATGACTTGGTTTGAAATACACTTGAAAACACATTAGTCATAGCATATAAAAGAGACACGATCAAAGGTATTCTTATGAGCTATGTGTGCAAGTTTAGCAAAAGAAATTCCTAGAATCAAGAATATTAAGCTCATGCCTAAGTCTGGTAAAAGATTGTTCATCAAGTGGCTTGGTAAAGATATCGGCTAATTGATCTTTAGTGTTAATGTATGAAATCTCGATATCCCCCTTTTGTTGGTGATCCCGAAGAAAATGATACCGAATGGCTATGTGTTTAGTGCGGCTATGCTCAACGGGATTATCCGCCATGCGGATTGCACTCTCATTATCACATAGAAGAGGAACTTTGGTTAATTTGTAACCGTAGTCCCGCAGGGTTTGCCTCATCCAAAGCAATTGCGTGCAACAATGGCCTGCGGCAATATACTCGGCTTCGGCGGTAGAAAGAGCGACCGAATTTTGCTTCTTTGAAGCCCAAGACACCAAGGATCTTCCCAAGAACTGGCAAGTCCCCGATGTGCTCTTCCTATTAATCTTACACCCCGCCCAATCGGCATCCGAATAACCAATCAAATCAAAAGTGGATCCCCGAGGGTACCAAAGCCCAAACTTAGGAGTATAAGCCAAATATCTCAAGATTCGTTTTACGGCCGTAAGGTGTGATTCCTTAGGGTCGGCTTGGAATCTTGCACACATGCAAACGGAAAGCATAATGTTCGGTCGAGATGCACATAAATAAAGCAATGAACCAATCATCGACCGGTATACCTTTTGATCCACGGACTTACCTCCCGTGTCGAGGTCGAGATGCCCATTAGTTCCCATGGGTGTCTTGATGGGTTTGGCATCCTTCATTCCAAACTTGCTTAGAATATCTTGAGTGTATTTCGTTTGGCTAATGAAGGTGCCCTCATGGAGTTGCTTCACTTGGAATCCTAGAAAATACTTCAACTCCCCCATCATCGACATCTCGAATTTTTGTGTCATGATCCTACTAAACTCTTCACATGTAGACTCGTTAGTAGACCCAAATATAATATCATCAACATAAATTTGGCATACAAACAAGTCATTTTCAAGAGTCTTAGTGAATAAAGTAGGATCGGCCTTGCCGACTTTGAAGCCATTTGCAATAAGGAAATCTCTAAGGCATTCATACCACGCTCTTGGGGCTTGCTTGAGCCCATAAAGCGCCTTAGAGAGTCTATAAACATGGTTAGGGTACTCACTGTCTTCAAAGCCAGGAGGTTGCTCAACATAGACCTCCTCCTTGATTGGTCCATTGAGGAAGGCACTCTTCACGTCCATTTGATAAAGCTTGAAGCCATGGTAAGTAGCATAGGCCAATAATATGCGAATTGACTCAAGCCTAGCTACGGGTGCATAGGTTTCACCAAAATCCAAACCTTCGACTTGTGAATATCCCTTGGCCACGAGTCGAGCTTTGTTCCTTGTCACCACACCATGCTCGTCTTGCTTGTTGTGGAAGACCCACTTGGTTCCTAAAACATTTTGATTAGGACGTGGAACTAAGTGCCATACCTCGTTCCTTGTGAAATTGTTGAGCTCCTCTTGCATCGCCATCACCCAATCCGAATCTTGAAGTGCTTCCTCTACCCTGTGTGGCTCAATAGAGGAAACAAAAGAGTAATGTTCACAAAAATGTGCAACACGAGATCGAGTAGTTACCCCCTTATGAATGTCGCCGAGGATGGTGTCGACGGGGTGATCTCGTTGTATTGCTTGGTGGACTCTTGGGTGTGGCGGCCTTGGTTGTTCATCCTCCTTGTCTTCATCATTTGCATCTCCCCCTTGATCGTTGCCGTCATTTTGAGGTGGCTCATCTTCTTGATCTTCTTGTTCATCATCTTGAGCCTCATCCTCAAATTGAGTTGGTGGGGATGCTTGCATGGAGGATGATGGTTGATCTTGTGCATGTGGAGGCTCTTCGGATTCCTTAGGACACACATCCCCAATGGACATGTTCCTTAGCGCTATGCATGGAGCCTGTTCTTCACCTATCTCATCAAGATCAACTTGCTCTATTTGAGAGCCGTTAGTCTCATCAAACACAACGTCACAAGAAACTTCAACAAGTCCTGAGGACTTGTTAAAGACTCTATATGCCCTTGTGTTTGAGTCATATCCTAGTAAAAAGCCTTCTACAGTTTTAGGAGCAAATTTAGATTTTCTACCTCTTTTAACAAGTATAAAACATTTGCTACCAAAAACTCTAAAATATGAAATATTGGGCTTTTTACCGGTTAGGAGTTCATAGGATGTCTTCTTGTGGATTCGGTGAAGATATAACCGGTTGATGGCGTAGCAAGCGGTGTTGACCGCTTCGGCCCAAAACCGATCCGGTGTCTTGTACTCATCAAGCATGGTTCTTGCCATGTCCAATAGAGTTCGATTCTTCCTCTCCACTACACCATTTTGTTGTGGAGTGTAGGGAGAAGAGAACTCATGCTTGATGCCCTCCTCCTCAAGGAAGCCTTCAATTTGAGAGTTCTTGAACTCCGTCCCATTGTCGCTTCTAATTTTCTTGATCCTTAAGCCGAACTCATTTTGAGCTCGTCTCAAGAATCCCTTTAAGGTTTCTTGGGTATGAGATTTGTCCTGCAAAAAGAACACCCAAGTGAAGCGAGAATAATCATCCACAATAACTAGACAGTACTTACTCCCGCCGATGCTTATATAAGCGATCGGGCCGAATAGGTCCATGTGTAGGAGCTCCAGTGGCCTGTCACTAGTCATGATGTTCTTGTGTGGATGATGAGTGCCAACTTGCTTCCCGGCTTGGCATGCGCTACAAATCCTGTCTTTCTCAAAATGAACATTGGTTAGTCCTAAAATGTGTTCTCCCTTTAGAAGCTTGTGAAGATTCTTCATTCCAACATGGGCTAGTCGGCGGTGCCAGAGCCAACCCAAGTTAGTCTTAGCAACCAAGCAAGTGTCGAGTTCAGCTCTATCAAAATCTACCAAGTATAGCTGACCCTCTAACACTCCCTTAAATGCTATTGAATCATCACTTCTTCTAAAGACAGTAACACCTATATCAGTAAAAAGACAGTTGTAGCCCATTTGACATTGTTGGGATACGGAAAGCAAATTGTAATCTAAAGAATCTACAAGAAAAACATTGGAGATAGTATGGTCAGGTGATATAGCAATTTTACCCAATCCTTTGACCAAACCTTGATTTCCATCCCCGAATGTGATAGCTCGTTGGGGATCTTGGTTTTTCTCATATGAGGAGAACATCTTTTTCTCCCCTGTCATGTGGTTTGTGCACCCGCTGTCGAGTATCCAACTTGAGCCCCCGGATGCATAAACCTACAAAACAATTTTAGTTCTTGACTTTAGGTACCCAAACGGTTTTGGGTCCTTTGGCATTAGAAACAAGAACTTTGGGTACCCAAACACAAGTCTTGGAGCCCTTGTGTTTGCCCCCAACAATCTTGGCAACTACCTTGCCGGATTTGCTAGTAAGCACATAAGAAGCATCAAAAGTTTTAAATGAAATAGCATGATTATTTGATGCATTAGGAACTTTCTTTCTAGGCAACTTAGCATGGGTTGGTTGCCTAGAACTAGATGTCTCACCCTTATACATAAAAGCATGGTTAGGGCCAGAGTGAGACTTCCTAGAATGAATTTTCTTGATTTTGCTCTCGGGATAGCCGGCAGGGTACAGAATGTAACCCTCGTTATCCTGAGGCATGGGAGCCTTACCCTTAACAAAGTTAGATAAATTCTTTGGAGGGGCATTAAGTTTGACATTGTCTCCCCTTTGGAAGCCAATGCCATCCTTGATGCCAGGGCGTCTCCCATTATAGAGCATGCTTCTAGCAAATTTAAATTTTTCATTTTCTAAGTCATGCTCACTAATCTTGGCATTAAGTTGTGCTATGTGATCATTTTGTTTTTTAATTAAGGCTAGGTGATCATGGATAGCATCAACATTAATATCTCTACATCTAGTGCAAATAGAAGTGTGCTCAACAGTAGATGTAGATGGTTTGCAAGATTTTAATTCTATAACCTTAGCATGTAGTATATCATTCTCATCTCTAAGGTTAGACATGCAAACATCACAATCTCTAGCCTTAGCAAGCAATTTTTCTTTTTCATCTCTAAGGCTAGCAAGAGAAACATTCAACTCATCAATTCTAGCAAGTAAATCAATATTATCATCTTTAGAATTGGAAGTTGAAACATTGCAAACATGTGAATCAACCTTAGCAATTAATCTAGCATTTTCATCTCTAAGGTTGGCAATAGTGTCATGGCATGTGCTTAGCTCACTAGTTAATTTCTCACATTTTTCAATTTCTAGAGCATAAGCATTCTTGACCTTAACATGCTTCTTATTTTCTTTAATAAGGAATTCTTCTTGAGAATCCAAGAGATCATCCTTCTCATGTATAGCACTAATCAATTCATTTAATTTTTCCTTTTGTTGCATGTTGAGGTTAGCAAAAAGAATGCGCAAGTTATCCTCCTCATTTTTATCATCATCCTCATCACTAGATGTTTCATATTTAGTGGAGGACCTCGATTTTACCTTCTTTTTGCCGTCCTTGGCCATGAGACACTTGTGGCCGACGTTGGGGAAGAGGAGTCCCTTGGTGACGGCGATATTGGCGGCGTCCTCGTCGGAGGAGGACTCGGTGGAGCTCTCGTCGGAGTCCCATTCCCGGCAAACATGGGCATCGCCGCCCTTCTTCTTGTAGTACTTCTTCTTTTCTCTCCTCTTTCCCTTCTTGTCGTCGCCCCTGTCACTGTCACTAGACATAGGACATTTTGCAATAAAATGACCGGGCTTACCACATTTGTAGCAAACCTTCTTGGAACGGGATTTGTAGTCTTTCCCCTTCCGTTGCTTGAGGATTTGCCGAAAGCTTTTGATGATTAGGGCCATCTCCTCATTGTCGAGCTTGGAGGCGTCGATTGGTTGTCTACTTGGTGTAGACTCCTCCTTCTTCTCCTCCGTTGCCTTGAAGGCCACCGGTTGCGCCTCGGATGTGGAGGGTTCGTCAAGCTCGTTGATCTTCTTTGAGCCCTTAATCATGCATTCAAAGCTCACAAAATTCCCGATAACTTCCTCGGGGGTCATTAGTGGATATCTAGGATTACCACGAATTAATTGAACTTGAGTGGGGTTAAGGAAAATAAGAGCTCTTAAAATAACCTTAACCACCTCGTGGTCATCCCACTTTTTGCTCCCGAGGTTGCGCACTTGATTCACCAAAGTCTTGAGCCAGTTGTACATATCTTGTGGCTCCTCCCCTTGGCGAAGACGGAAGCGACCGAGCTCCCCCTCGATCGTTTCCTGCTTGGTGATCTTGGTGAGTTCATCACCCTCGTGCGCCGTCTTGAGTAGGTCCCAAATCTCCTTTGCGTTCTTCAACCCTTGCACTTTGTTGTATTCCTCCTTGCTTAGAGAGGCAAGGAGAATGGTTGTGGCTTGGGAGTTGAAGTGCTCGATTTGGGCCACTTCGTCCGTATCATAATCCTCATCCCCTATTGATGGTACCTGTGCTCCAAACTCAACAACATTCCATATACTTTTGTGGAGTGAGGTTAGATGAAATTTCATTAAATCACTCCACCTAGCATAATCTTCGCCATCAAAAGTTGGCGGTTTGCCTAATGGAACGGAAAGTAATGGAGTATGTCTAGATGTACGGGGATAGTGTAAGGGGATCTTACTAAACTTCTTACGCTCTTGGCGCTTAGAAGTTACGGACGGTGCATCGGAGTCGGAGGTGGATGTTGATGAAGTGTCGGTCTCGTAGTAGACCACCTTCCTCATCCTCTTGTGCTTGTCCCCACTCCGATGCGGCTTGTGAGAAGAAGATTTTTCCTTCTTCTCCTTGTGGTGAGAAGAGGAGGATCTTTTCTCCTTCCGCTTGGAGGAGTTTTTCTTCTTCTCCCTTCTCTTGGTGCGGGACTCTTCCGATGAAGTGCTCCCTTGGCTTGTAGTGGGCTTGTCGCCGGTCTCCATCTCCCTCTTGGTGTGATCTCCCGACATCACTTCGAGCGGTTAGGCTCTAATGAAGCACCGGGCTCTGATACCAATTGAAAGTCGCCTAGAGGGGGGGGGGTGAATAGGGCGAAACTGAAAATCTCAAAAATAATCATAACTACAAACCGGGTTATCGTTAGCAATATAATAGAGTCCGCGAGAGAGAGCGCAAAACAAATCGCAAGCGAATAATGAAGTGAGACACGCGGATTTGTTTTACCGAGGTTCGGTTCTTTCAAACCTACTCCCCGTTGAGGAGGCCACAAAGGCCGGGTCTCTTTCAACCCTTCCCTCTCTCAAACGGTCCCTCGGACCGAGTGAGCTTCTCTTTCTCAAATCTCTTGGGAATCAAACTTCCCGCAAGGACCACCACACAATTGGTGTCTCTTGCCTCAATTACAAGTGAGTGTTTGATCACAAGAAAGAATGCCAAGAAAAAGAAGCGATCCAAGCGCAAGAGCTCAAATGAACACTACAAATCACTCTCACTAGTCACTAGGGCTTTGTGTGGAGTTGGAAGAGGATTTGATCTCTTTTGTTGTGCTTTGCAATGAATGCTAGCTCTTGTATAGTGGTTGGAAGTTGGAAAACTTGGATGCAATGAATGGTGGGGTGGTTGGGGTATTTATAGCCCCAACCACCAAAAGTGGCCGTTGGTGGAGGCTGTCTGTTCGATGGCGCACCGGACAGTCCGGTGCACACCAGACATGTCCGGTGACCCACCACGTCACCAGTGCCGTTGGATTCTGACCGTTGGAGCTTCTGACTTCTGGGCCCGCCTGGATGTCCGGTGCACACCGGACATCAACTGTTCATTGTCCGGTGCGCCAGTATGGGCGCGCCTGACTTCTGCGCGCGCAGAGCGCGCATTCAATGCGCCGCAGGTAGCCGTTGGCGCCGAAATAGCCGTTGCTCCGTGGACGCACCGGACAGTCCGGTGCACACCGGACATGTCCGGTGAATTATAGCGGAGCGGCTGCTTCGCGAACCCGAGGCTGGCGAGTTGAGGAGGCCGCGCTTCCTTGGGGCACCGGACACTGTCCGGTGTACACCAGACAGTCCGGTGAATTATAGCGGAGCGGCCTGAGAAATTCCCGAAGGTGGCGAGTTCGAGTTGGAGTCCTCTGGTGGCGCACCAGACACTGTCCGGTGTACACCGGACAGTCCGGTGCCTCCAGACCAGAGGTGCCTTTGGTTGCCTCTTTGCTCCTTTGTTGAATCCAAAACTTGATCTTTTTATTTGATGAGTGTGAACCTTTTGCACCTGTATAACTTATACTCTAGAGCAAACTAGTTAGTCCAACATTTGTGTTGGGCAATTCAACCACCAAAATTATTTAGGAACTAGGTGTAAGCCTAATTCCCTTTCAATCACCACCAGGGTTTAAGGGCCTATTTGGGAGTGAAGTATTTTTACAGTTTCTAGACAATATCGTAGTATTTTATGTCATAAGGTGTTGGTTGCATCCTGAAAAGTATGTTTCAAAACCATGGTGTTCTAGATACCATGGTATTTTTGGAGTATTAAAAACTCCAATCCAGCCAAAAGTTTTCAAAGCATGGCTAGCTTTTTCTTAATACCATGGTTTACAATATTGTATCCAAACAATGTTTCTCTAAACCATGGTATTTTTGGAGCTGCCAATACTACGGTATTGTCATGACAATTTTAAAGTATATTATTGTAAAACTATGGTTTTGAGAAACATTTAAAGTATATTATACTTTATATATTTAGAGCCATGGGCTTCCAATAACTAGAGGAAGCCCTGGCCCACAGTGCCATCCGGTTCAGCCACACCAGGTTTGGGCGGCTATAAAAACACCCGTAGGCCGCAAGGGATTAGGTTTTAGCGACGGCGACGGTTCTCTCGGGCATGCGAGGGCGGTGATCCCGGGTAGCACCCTGAATTTTGGGCTATAAAAATTTCTTTGCTCTGTACTCAAAATTCAGGTGTTACCCTTTCCTTTATTCACTTTTCTTTTCCCTTCATCAAAACAGTAGAGAGGTACTTTGGTTCTATAGTAGCGGGAGCTCTAATATTGTCATGACTATTGCATTCATGTTGTTGCATAGTGTTTTCAAGTGCAAGAAGTGTTTGAATCATGTCATATGTCTTGTAAAAGTTTCTCGTAAATTTTCGTATTTTTCTAAATATTTTTTATTTTAAAATTCAAAATCTATTTTTTGAGGTACATAAAAACATTTTTAAAAGTTATAAACATGTATTTTGAGTTCATTGGGTGCCAAATCTTGTCTAGAAAATTTTCCTAGAATTTTTGGAGCCTTCGAGATATTGTTTCGCATATTAAAAACGAGTTCAACCTTTTTCTAAAAATGAAATTTTAAAAATAGGACAATTATGAAAAAATAAAAGATCTTCAAACCTAGCAATATATAAATGGCTGGAATCCTCTAGTCGAGCCCTTTCCAAAATTCGAAACCCCACCCTCAGATTCGATCCTAAACTCCTGGAATCAGCTCACCGAAGTTCGGAGTGGTTGCAACTCCGGCGACAACTCCGATGAGCAATTACTTTCGATCCGTGCGTCGTCGGCGGAATCTGAGGGTACCGCTGTGTTTGTCTCGTCAAGAGCTTCGTCCAAGTGCCTTCCATTCGTCAATTCGACCGATGGTTCATCCCCAATCGACGATTTGTGCTCGGTTCCCGGCGAGGGTCGTATTATCCGGTGAGCCTCCACCATTGTTGTACCTAGGGTTTCTTTGTTTTCCTATCCATGCAGGGCCTCCCTCTCCCTTCCCTTCCCTCCCCCGGTGGCGGCTCCCTTACCCCTTCGCCCCCCTCGCGCGGACCCTCCCCCCCAGCGGCCGATCCGGGCTCGGCCCCCCTGCATAGACCCCTCCACTCCCCTCCCCTCCCATGTCTGAGAGGAAGGAGAAGAGAGGAGGAAGAAGATGACCGTTTGCAATTTAGCCCATATTTTATTTTAATCCGTACGTGGGAATTTAGTTCAAATTAAAATTGCGATAACTTTTGCGTTTTAAATCCGATTCACTCCGTTCAAGTTGCGTTAGATTTGTATTAAAATTGTCTACATGATAGAAGTAATGTTCTCTGCTGTTGCATATTTTATCTAATTTATTTAAACATTTGTTTGATCAGAGGTTAATAGAACGACACTTTATTTTAAATCTAATTTATTATTTCGAATTGCGTATTTATAAATCAACATCAACTGTGACGGAACCTCCCAAGTCTTAGGCCCTCCTACAGTTGTACTTGTCCAACAGACCTTGGACAAACCTGGAGGTGCACATAATCACTCGACAAGTTCGGTATCTGTATCC
>JAOPSE010002360.1:0-89741 GCA_029449295.1 Zea luxurians
CAATACACATTTTTGGAAGGTAAAAATGAACATCACATCACACATGTACAAACATTGGCACACAACTCAAAAAGGTATAGTATTAAGTATAGGGGAATGAGATCAAGTTATAAAATGGACTAATCCTAATTGGGGGATTGATTACTCTCTAAGTGTTTGGAACATAGCTCAAAAAGGTTAAGTAGTAATTAAACAGGAAAAGATTAAATTATAAGATGAACTACTCTTATTTAGGAATTTGATAATCCTTTAAGAGTTATCCATAATTACATACCAAATTCTATTTATGTCATTAAGACCTAAAGGTTAAACCAATAATGAATCCATGTCATGCATAACACTAATCTCACAAGTTTAAATATACTTTAACTGCTAGGATTCTCCTTTTATTTATTTCATTAAATAAATAAATTAACATATACATTAATCCTATATTCTAAATGTAAAAATAAAGTATACAAATTACAGTTGGTCATATTTTATTTGAACAGAGAATAATCTTGTGAACATTTTGCAACTTGAACCACTAAATTTGGAGTTTGAAAAATATATGAAATAACCAAGTTTTTAAAGTTTGAAATATGAAATTAGGGCTAAATCTGTGATTATATAAAAGTTTAGGGGGCTATTCAAAGAAACCAGGGACCTATGTGCTAAAACAGATGACAGCGGGTTGATTTCCTAAAACCAGGGGGTTCTTAAGCAAAACTCACACGAAGGGGTACGGGGTAATCTCAGCCATCAGATCAGAGATCAGCGGCCCAGATTAGATCGCACAGGCGCGCGCGCGGGCCGGGCGCGCAGACGCGGCTGACAAGCGGGGCCAGGGCATCAGCGGGCCAGGGCGGGCTGACCAGCTAGGCCCAGAGGCAGAGACGTGGGGGAGGGGGAAGAGAGAGAGGCGGTTGGATCTAGATCGAAGGGCTAGGATTAGATCCGCTTGGGTAAAATCTAAACTATCCGATCTCGGACGAACGGCCGAGATCTAATGGCCAAGGGTGGGCATGGGCGCGACGGTGGCGCTCGGTCCCACGGCAAACTCGCCGGAGACAAGAAGGCCCCCACGGTGGGGCACTAGAGGCTCAGGGACTAGCCTGGGCGCAATCAGGGCGGTCTGGCGGACTCGGCCATAGCCTTCACACCGGCGTGGGGGCACAAGTGAGCGCAGACCATGGCGGGACGGGCTAACGGCGGCGCGTGATTGCTCCGGCGAGCAATCGCGCGAGCTACAAAGCGGGGATAACTAAATTAAGGGTACTGGTGGGTCGCTCACCTTGAGGGAAGCGCTGGAGTCGCGAAGCAATGGCGGAGGAGCAGAGACTCGACGGGGCGATGGCGGCGGGGCTCTGGCTGCACGAAGATAGCTCCGGTGAGCGCGGACCGGACGCAGCAGAGACGGAAAGGGCACACCAAAGGGTGTCCCGAGCAGCTGACAGTGAGGAGGAGCTCACCGTGGCACTGGACGGGGCGCGGACGTGGCCAGAGAACGTGCGGACGTGGCGCGTCCATGGCGGGGAGATCATGGGCGGGAGGTTGAGGACGAGCTGACAGGTGGGGAGGTGGGACAGAGAGAGAGGGGCGCACGTACGAGGACGGCGCCGACAAGCCTAGCCCACGGGCCAGCGAGAGAGGGAGGGGGACAGAGGGCGTGCTGGTTGGCACCGACAGGCGGGGCCGCCTGTCCGGCACAGGGGGCGCGCAGGCGCGGCGCGCAGGCACGGGCGCGCGCGCGGGCTAGGCTAAGTGGGCTTGGGCTGAAATTGGTATTCCTTTTTCCAGGGATTTTCTAGTTGCTTTTATATTTATTTTCTCTAGGGTTTTCAATTCAAATTCAAATCAAGTTTTAAATTCAAACCAAATCAAATATATGCAACAATTCAAAGAATATTTAGGCTCAATATGATGCAACATTCCACGACTCATATGTTTTGGGCAAAATAAAATAAATAATCCTTCACTAACACAACTAACTCTAATTAAAAGAAAAGAGAGGGGGAAAGCTAGAGATAGAGAGAAACTAGAGTGAGATAGAGAAGAGTAACACCTGAATTTGGATGATCATAAGAATGAAATTTTATACCCCCAAATTTAGGGTGTTACACGCAGTGACAACATCTAGCTACGATTAACAACACACCAGTGGTTCAAACATTTTATCAAGCATCTAAGATCCAAAAACAGTGGGGTACTAGTGAGGGGCTCACCAAGGATTTTGACATTGTGGTCGAGGCTGCAAATCGGGTCAGAGCGCACGCAACAGGGAGGGATCTGGGGCTGCTACTGTGGACCGGCACCGCTACGGAGATCGGGTCGACGCTGTTGTGCAAGATGACGACAACAAGGCCGGACTACTCGTTCCGTCGAGTAGTCTAGGCGCGAGGCAAGGGCGATGCAGGGAGCGCACTGCAGCTGTTTAGCGGGGTTGAGGAGTAGGCGATGGCGCCACTGCAGCGCACCATGGAGATCCCGAGTAGAGGGGGAGCTTGGCCTAGAGTTGGGCAACGTCGGGCTCTCGCCATGGATGGAGCGCTCGGAGGTGAGGGCCACATAGGGTGATGGTGCCTGGTCGGTGTCCATGAAAGAGCAGAGGGAGGGCACCGACTTGGGGAGACCACGAGCAGGGCTAGCGCCATGGTGGCCGATCCCTGTTGCTAGAGGGGCGCGAGATCTGGCCTGAAGAAGTCGCTGGCCATAGCAAAGGAGGGGAGCTCGACCGTGGGGGAGCTCGATGCACACCGGAGGCTCGTCCGTGGCTTCTGGGCGCCGACGACCGAGTGGAGCAGGGGCATCGAGGGTCCAAGGGAGTAGAGAGCGGAGGAGGGCTGGACCTGTGTGCCCGTGACCAAACTAGAAAGGGAAGGGGCGCGCGCTAGTAGGTAGCCAGAGGGAGGAAGTGCCCATGGAGCAGGCGTTGGATGGGGAATGGGGATGGCTGGGAGGTGCTTGGAGGAGGGGTGAGGAGTCCCGCTAGGGGAAGGCGCCGACCTGCTCAAGCCAGGGTAAAGGCATGGAGTGGCCAAGGTGAAACCAGGAAGGATGGAGCTCGTGGGGAGAGTTCCCTGCGCTGGCATGCATGAGGAGGAGCAGGGAGGTGGAGCTGCTGCTGCTGGCCGTGAGGGAGAAGGAGACAGGGAGAGGGAAGGTGGCGGCTAGGGGGGAATGGAATTTTCCCAAGCTAAAACATATTTATAGCAAGAAATTAGGGTTAGATTTTTAGTGGGCTGGACTGGGCTGGCCCAAAACACTTAATCGGGGTGCGCTAATTATTTCCATTTTATTTTATGGCATTTGATTAAACATGAATTATCTGAACACTAATTATTACCCTCGTACGTAATTTAGTCTGATAACACGCACAACCTGGATTATGAACTTCAAGCGCATTCTAAATATGACATTATATTTTTGTTTTTGGATGAGAGTCCCAATTTAGATAGCGATTAAATCGGCTTGGTTTTTTTGTTGGAGAAGGCGAATCGTGACATTTAAAAAATCACTGCCGGAGTGGGTTTTGAATTCGGTTCAGACACAAAGATACTAGGCTGAGTCGAGTAAGAATTAATTAGAGGATGACATACTGAGTATTCTGTTTAAGAGTACGGATTCAGATAAAATAATCGAACATAGATCGAAGGTCGATGTAAAGCCCAAAAATCTGTATAGGAAAAAAATAATAAGATAAATAAATAAGTATACTTATATGTTAGTGTTTTGAGAAAAACCTCTAAGAAAAGAAGTTTCTTACCCTTGAAGTTATATCCTCTAAAAATAATATTTTCGAATGGAAGGTCTAATAAAACAATCCATGATGAATTATATGTTGGGACATATGCTTTAAAGGAATTAAGTTAAAAGACCTCTTGATGGGGGCTTTCAATAAAAGTTATTTTCTTATAATAAGTAAAAAATGGAATGTTTGAATGTACTTTTAATTTGACTACATATCTAAAATAATAGTCTCTTGAAATAAATGATGTGGTGTGTATGTTTCATTACCCAAATAAAATGATAATAATAAATAAAGTAATTAAATAAATAGATTAAGGTAATAAGTGCCTATCATACTGTTTTTTTTTGAAAAAGGAAATGAAGGTTTGAAATTCAAACTTGAGTATGTTTTGGACTTGGAATAAAAAAAGAAATAAGAAGAAAATAAAATGAGAAACTCACCCACTAAACCTGGGCCAAATCCCTCCTTCAGCCCACCTAACGGCTAATTCGCGCCCGCCAGCCCACTACTGACTTTTCCCCCGGTCAGCCTGCCTCTCTCCTCTAGTTTCACTGACGGCTGGGTCCCACCCGCAGAAGCTTCTTCCCCAAACCGATGGTGGCGGACTCCGCATCGTAGTCCTGGGCGAACGGATCTGCCATTCTCCGCACGCGGGATTGTAGCTACCAGATAGGAAACAAACTCCGTGCTTCCCGGTACGAAAGCCAAACCTGACTCCGCGGGCTCTGCGTGGTTTCTGGCCTCATCCTTGTTTTCTCTGTGTATAAAACCGAACACCACCGCCATGGCCATCTGTGGTGAGAAGTCACCTCCGCGGTCGGGATCATGATGGGCGGAACCACACCCCTCGTGTGGGAGACTTGGAGCATTGCGAACCACGGGGGGGTAGGCGCACGCTTACTTCGGGCGGGGATCAATCGAAGGCCTGTGGTTTGCTCGCTGGTAATTAGCCCAGCGCTGGCGTCCGCATCGCCGCGTGGCCGGGTCACGCGAGCATCGATTGAAGGTAAGGAACCCGCCATTGAGTTCACCAAAGTCATCTCTGCGCTTGGGCGTGTCGTGGGCGAGGTAGGATCCCCAGGCGGTCACGCTTGGCGGGTCGCTGGCAGGGCTCCGTCAAGGCCTGCGGCGGCGCTGCCTCGAGTTGGCATGGGGAGGAAGAAGGGCGCAGGGCCGTTGGATCCGTAATGGACGCCTGTGATTAGATCGTGACCGATTCGTTCTGAACCGTTCATCCGGGGATGTGTGGTGGATAATCGATCCGGCGTACCCCCTTCGCGTGTGAAGATCCGGGCCGTGGATCTGTGATCTAATGGCTAGCGCGGTTAATGCTGGGGAGAGTGCCTTCTGGCCGTAGATCTGTGATCTTACGGTGGCCGGCGCGTACCGGTTCGGCTGGAGCGGCGATTTAATCTGGGCCGTGCGTTGTGATCGGACGGCTCACAACATGTGATACCCCTTCGATGGGATCTTTTGCTGAAGAGCCCCCCATAGTTTGCATAATAAACCCGCCATCCATCGTAGTTCGATTAATATTGCATAGTGACCCTTTTTTTACAAATAGGACCCTGCGTTCTCAGAAAATGACGGCTGCAGTCAAGAAAATTCATAAAATGAATATAGAAAGTATTTTATGTATGAAAATAATTCTCTAAACTTCGGAAAATCATATCTCCTTTGTTTTAGCTCCGAATCGATCCGTTCAAGTTGGTTAGCTTCATAAAAATATTCTCTGCTCAGTAACAACATTAATTATACCATGTCACATACTTTTATAGTTAGATATTTATTTATCCTATGTCTACTAGATTAACTCTTCTAAATCAAACTAACATGTCCATAATTATGAGTTAATTAAGATATAATCTCTAGTCAAGTTATAATTAAGATTAAAGTTGAATAGATTATTTATTTAGATTATATTTATAAAATCCACTCAAGACCTAGTTTTAATTACTTCATCACGTAGGCCTTCCGAAAACCATAACTCCTTAACCGTAACTTCGATCCTAGTAATTCTTGAACCCACGATCCCGTTAGGCGCGTAGATTATTATTACATAGTTTATTCTTATGTTTGGTGTGATGTTAATTTTGCCTATACATGTTTGTCTATATTGCTACGTTTAGCGGTGAGGACACGAGTCATCTGAAAAGCAAGTTGGTACCTGGATCTCAAGTGCCAGGCAAGTTGTGCCCTTGATCACTTCTTTTTACCCACTCATGTTCTAATTAATCATAATGATCTGCATAGGTTAAATTTTGATGGGACCTAATAGGTTACCCTAGTTTGTCTATCTTTATGCCTTGTTTACCACTAAACTTTCTGGGTAGTACTTGCTAGTGCTATATGTGGATTTGGGCATTGAGATACATATTATTCATACTTTTGTTATCAATTTTTATTTACTGTTCATGATAAGATCATTATGTTAATTGGAACATGGAGCGACCACCCGGGAAAACAGTGCTACCACAAGGGTTTAATGGGACGCCCTTGGCCGATTAATTAGGAAAGCTAGTGGAAGACTACCTTACCCGAAAGGGGCAAGGGCAGTAGGGGAGTGGTCAGTGTAGGGAGGCCCTCGGGAGGATTTTGCTGCGATGGCAGTCCTGCAAGGGATTCCTGCTAGGGAGGCCCTCGGGAGGATTTTGCCGCGATGGCGGTCCTGCAAGGGATTCCTGCATTGGAACTTCCTATAAACTGTAGCGGGTTTTCTGAAGCTAGTGGAACTTTGTAAAGGCCTCGTAGTGTTGCCCTGCCTCACCTCCTCGGTAGAGGTGTGTGGGATTGGCCGTCTCTTGGCAGATGGGTAACACGACTTGTGGGTAAAGATGCGCAACCTCTGCAGAGTGTAAAACTAGTATACTAGCCGTGCTCACGGTCATGAGCAGCTCGGACCCTCACATGATTAAATTATGGAACTAAATTCAATTTGTCATATGCATTGCATCGCAGGTGAAGTTGTTACTTTTGTTCTACTACTTAATTGGGTTTGGTATTTACTTATACTTAGTAACTGCTAATAAAATTTTGACTAACTTTAAAAGCAATGCTCAGCTCTAACCATCCTCTTTGGTAAGCCTTACACTTCACGTGAGCTCCCACCTTTGGCGAGTTCATGCACATTATTCCCCACAACTTGTTGAGCGATGAACGTATGTGAGCTCACTCTTGCTGTCTCACACCCCCCCCCACAGGTCAAGATCAGGTACCATAGGATGAGGCGCATGGAGGATGTTGTGAAGTGTTCGTGAGAGATCTAGGCCGTCGTCTCCCAGTCAACTTTGGGTTGCTGGACCGTTGTCTCCTTATAATGTAATTATTTATTTTGTATAGAACTCCTGTTATATATAAAGATGTGACATTCGATCCTGTGCCACTATACATCATATGTGTGAGACTTGGTCCCAGCATACCTGGTGTTTATGTTCGCCCCGGGTCTTGGTGCCCCTAAAACCCGGGTGCGACAGAAGTGGTATCAGAGGAATGTTGACTGTAGGACGAAACCTAGATAGAACTGGACAACCAATACTTACTTACCTTTGCTACTATGATTCATTCTAAACTTTTCTTAATCTTTTCTCATCTATTTCCGCTTTACTCTGATTATTCTTATCTTTCTTTCTAAAGACAAATGTGGATTTCACACTTTGAAATCCTGTGCCTAAAGTGACCTTTAGGAATAGGAGATCTACTCATAGGAACAAAAACAAAACTATTTTTGTAGGTATCTATAAGCTTGAGTGTTTGTTCTTATGATACTTGTTTGATTTGGATCTTTGATTGAGTGTGATGAGTTGTGGAGTAATGTCCACAATTGCATCTGCATATACATAATACTTATAAAACTAACTAGACAAACTAGATTATCCCTGATTAAAGTATCTAGCCTAACAATATACATCTCATCTTAAAAGATTCTACCCTACACTCATAGATCCATCTTATCTCAAAAGATCCTAACTTATTCTAATTAAAATATATCTAGCCTAATAAATTCATCTTATCTTAAAGGATACTCTATTACCTTAGTAGATTCATCTTATCTTGAAAAGATTTTACCTTATCCTAATAGATCTAACTAATCTCAAAAGACTCTATCTTATTCTTAGAGATCCATCTTGTCCTAATAGGCATACATATCCCATCCTAGGGTGACCACCATGATCTAAACCAAATCAATTAGATCTTATCTAGTCAAGCTAGTCATACCAATCTAATCTAGATCCCATCTAACCTAATATGATCTAATCTAAAGTGAGTTACTTAATGGACCAGTTAATACTTGTGAAATAGATTAGACCCTCTCCACGTGTTTTAACTTAGTTCACCCTATACTAAATAAAGAATGAGAGACCAACCCAACCAATAGAGTCTTGATGGATTGCATGATCTGCCTATCCCCACCTAACATCACACAAACTTTTGACCTACATCATGTAGTCTATCTCATCCATACTATCTTAACCATATTCTCTAGCCCGATAATACTACTCCTCATCAATGAGACAAGACCGAAGAATATGATCAACTTCATCAAGTAAGGATGAGCACCAACTCAAGTCTTCAAGGATCAAGTGAGGTCACCAAGATGAGTCAAGATCCACAATCTTGGATGGAGTCTTTTCTTATCCTACTCTTTCTTACCCAAACCTATAAATGCTTTAAAGATATCATTTATCCTGCATAAAGTGGCTATACCCATATATACCCATGCTTTTCTAATCACCTGATAATTTGTGATATAAAAAAAGAAGAGTTTTGGTCTTAAAATCAATTAGAAACTAACCCATAGACTACAAACAATTTCTTCTACATCCTCTTACAAATCTCGAGGACGAGATTCTTTTTAAGGGGGTAGGATTTGTAAAGCCCAAAAATCTGTATAGGAAAAAATAATAAGATAAATAAATAAGTATACTTATATGTTAGTGTTTTGAGAAAAACCTCTAAGAAAGAAGTTTCTTACCCTTGAAGTTATATCCTCTAAAAATAATATTTTCGAATGGAAGGTCTAATAAAACAATCCATGATGAATTATATGTTGGGACATATGCTTTAAAGGAATTAAGTTAAAAGACCTCTTGATGGGGGCTTTCAATAAAAGTTATTTTCTTATAAATAAGTAAAAAAATGGAATGTTTGAATGTACTTTTAATTTGACTACATATCTAAAATAATAGTCTCTTGAAATAAATGATGTGGTGTGTATGTTTCATTACCCAAATAAAATGATAATAATAAATAAAGTAATTAAATAAATATTAAGGTAATAGTGCCTATCATACTGTTTTTTTTGAAAAAGGAAATGAAGGTTTGAAATTCAAACTTGAGTATGTTTTGGACTTGGAATAAAAAAAGAAATAAGAAGAAAATAAAATGAGAAACTCACCCACTAAACCTGGGCCAAATCCCCTCCTTCAGCCCACCTAACGGCTAATTCGCGCCCGCCAGCCCACTACTGACTTTTCCCCCGGTCAGCCTGCCTCTCTCCTCTAGTTTCACTGACGGCTGGGTCCCACCCGCAGAAGCTTCTTCCCCAAACCGATGGTGGCGGACTCCGCATCGTAGTCCTGGGCGAACGGATCTGCCATTCTCCGCACGCGGGATTGTAGCTACCAGATAGGAAACAAACTCCGTGCTTCCCGGTACGAAAGCCAAACCCGACTCCACGGGCTCTGCGTGGTTTCTGGCCTCATCCTTGTTTTCTCTGTGTATAAAACCGAACACCACCGCCATGGCCATCTGTGGTGAGAAGTCACCTCAGCGGTCGGGATCATGATGGGCAGAACCACACCCTCGTGTGGGAGACTTGGAGCATTGCGAACCACGGGGGGTAGGCGCACGCTTACTTCGGGCGGGGATCAATCGAAGGCCTGTGGTTTGCTCGCCGGTAATTAGCCCAGCGCTGGCGTCCGCATCGCCGCGTGGCCCGGGTCACGCGAGCATCGATTGAAGGTAAGGAACCCGCCATTGAGTTCACCAAAGTCATCTCTGCGCTTGGGCGTGTCGTGGGCGAGGTAGGATCCCCAGGCGGTCACGCTTGGCGGGTCGCTGGCAGGGCTCCGTCAAGGCCTGCGGCGGCGCTGCCTCGAGTTGGCATGGGGAGGAAGAAGGGCGCAGCGTTGGATCCGTAATGGACGCCTGTGATTAGATCGTGACCGATTCGTTCTGAACCGTTCATCCGGGGATGTGTGGTGGATAATCGATCCGGCGTACCCCCTTCGCGTGTGAAGATCCGGGCCGTGGATCTGTGATCTAATGGCTAGCGCGGTTAATGCTGGGGAGAGTGCCTTCTGGCCATAGATCTGTGATCTTACGGTGGCCGGCGCGTACCGGTTCGGCTGGAGCGGCGATTTAATCTGGGTCGTGCGTTGTGATCGGACGGCTCACAACATGTGATACCCCTTCGATGGGATCTTTTGCTGAAGAGCCCCCATAGTTTGCATAATAAACCCGCCATCCATCGTAGTTCGATTAATATTGCATAGTGACCCTTTTTTTACAAATAGGACCCTGCGTTCTCAGAAAATGACGGCTGCAGTCAAGAAAATTCATAAAATGAATATAGAAAGTATTTTATGTATGAAAATAATTCTCTAAACTTCGGAAAATCATATCTCCTTTGTTTTAGCTCCGAATCGATCCGTTCAAGTTGCGTTAGCTTCTTAAAAATATTCTCTGCTCAGTAACAACATTAATTATACCATGTCACATACTTTTATAGTTAGATATTTATTAATCCTATGTCTACTAGATTAACTCTTCTAAATCAAAGCTAACATGTCCATAATTATGAGTTAATTAAGATATAATCTCTAGTCAAGTTATAATTAAGATTAAAGTTGAATAGATTATTTATTTAGATTATATTTATAAAATCCACTCAAGACCTAGTTTTAATTACTTCATCACGTAGGCCTTCCGAAAACCATAACTCCTTAACCGTAACTTCGATCCTAGTAATTCTTGAACCCACGATCCCGTTAGGCGCGTAGATTATTATTACATAGTTTATTCTTATGTTTGGTGTGATGTTAATTTTGCCTATACATGTTTGTCTATATTGCTACGTTTAGCGGTGAGGACACGAGTCATCTGAAAAGCAAGTTGGTACCTGGATCTCAAGTGCCAGGCAAGTTGTGCCCTTGATCACTTCTTTTTACCCACTCATGTTCTAATTAATCATAATGATCTGCATAGGTTAAATTTTGATGGGACCTAATAGGTTACCCTAGTTTGTCTATCTTTATGCCTTGTTTACCACTAAACTTTCTGGGTAGTACTTGCTAGTGCTATATGTGGATTTGGGCATTGAGATACATATTATTCATACTTTTGTTATCAATTTTTATTTACTGTTCATGATAAGATCATTATGTTAATTGGAACATGGAGCGACCACCCGGGAAAACAGTGCTACCACAAGGGTTTAATGGGACGCCCTTGGCCGATTAATTAGGAAAGCTAGTGGAAGACTACCTTACCCAAAAGGGGCAAGGGCAGTAGGGGAGTGGTCAGTGTAGGGAGGCCCTCGGGAGGATTTTGCTGCGATGGCAGTCCTGCAAGGGATTCCTGCTAGGGAGGCCCTCGGGAGGATTTTGCCGCGATGGCGGTCCTGCAAGGGATTCCTGCATTGGAACTTCCTATAAACTGTAGCGGGTTTTCTGAAGCTAGTGGAACTTTGTAAAGGCCTCGTAGTGTTGCCCTGCCTCACTCCTCGTAGAGGTGTATGGGATTGGCCGTCTCTTGGCAGATGGGTAACACGACTTGTGGGTAAAAGATGCGCAACCTCTGCAGAGTGTAAAACTAGTATACTAGCCGTGCTCACGGTCATGAGCAGCTCAGACCCTCACATGATTAAATTATGGAACTAAATTCAATTTGTCATATGCATTGCATCGCAGGTGAAGTTGTTACTTTTGTTCTACTACTTAATTGGGTTTGGTATTTACTTATACTTAGTAACTGCTAATAAAATTTTGACTAACTTTAAAAGAAATGCTCAGCTCTAACCATCCTCTTTGGTAAGCCCTTACACTTCACGTGAGCTCCCACCTTTGGCGAGTTCATGCACATTATTCCCCACAACTTGTTGAGCGATGAAACGTATGTGAGCTCACTCTTGCTGTCTCACACCCCCCCCCACAGGTCAAGATCAGGTACCACAGGATGAGGCGCATGGAGGATGTTGTGAAGTGTTCGTGAGAGATCTAGGCCGTCGTCTCCCAGTCAACTTTGGGTTGCTGGACCGTTGTCTCCTTATAATGTAATTATTTATTTTGTATAGAACTCCTGTTATATATAAAGATGTGACATTCGATCCTGTGCCACTATACATCATATGTGTGAGACTTGGTCCCAGCATACCTGGTGTTTATGTTCGCCGCCCAGGGTCTTGGTGCCCCTAAAACCCGGGTGTGACAGTCGAGGAATCGAACTCGGGACACAGATCGACTATCAACTATCGAGAGTTTGGTTAAATGAGCTTTAGACGAGATTTATAAATCGAGAATGATTTTTCGAGTTTGCACTCTGTTGGGGGTCTTCTTCTCTGCCGAAGGTCGTCAAGGCAAAAACACCTTTGGAAAAATAACACGGAGGCTCGCCGAAGCTATCCTTCAGCCTTGGTCTACCCCCTCAAGATGAAGGCTCCACGTAGAAGCAAAAATGCAGAATGTCGAAGCTCAGTAGCTTCGGCCCAGACCAAGCAGAGAAGGAAAAAGGACTAAATAGACCTTATTAGTTTGAGTTTGTTTGTAAACAAATGTTCAAGGGCATGGATGTAATTTTACCCAGGCTGCGTCCTGTGCCTATAATAGATGAACAGTACCCCCATACTGTTCACGCTGGATTGTATTCACTCTCTTGCATCCTTACGTTCGAGCAAGCCGAAGGTATCAATGTAACATTAGCATTGTTGTTATTCATATATGTTTTATGGAATGCAAGAATAAATGAATTATCAGATATAATTATCATATTTATTCCTTCGCATTTCTATTCTTATATTGATATGATGAAGGTATGTCCTTCTTGACCTTCGTCTGAGAAGTAATATACCCGCAAGGAAATAATGCTTTGAAGGACGAAGATCCTTAATGATTAACAATTGTGTTACCTTGTTCTTGACTCACAACATTTGAGAACAAGTGACCAACACATTCGTTCCAAGAAATAAAACTTTTAACAGACTCTAAATTGGCTTTTTCTCGAGATCAAATAATCCCAAATTTGGTGAAACTTTCATGAGTAACTTGATAACAAGAGATAGACACGATCGATAAATTAGAAATTTCACTAACGATCCGAGCTTAGGATAAATCTCCCGACATAACATGAAATAGACACCTGGGGTGTCACAATAGGGGCACCAGTGGGGCGGGGCGGGGAGGGGCGTGGTGGGTGGGCGGGGGCACCGGCTGGGCGGGGAGGGGCGGGCATGCTGGCGGTGTGGGTAGGGCCCGGGGCGGCGGGGGCGCTGGCGGGGCGTGCGTGGGGCGCGGCGGGCTGTGGCTGCAAGGAACATGAGCGAGAAAGGATAGTGAGGGAAAGATAAGGGAGATTCGCGGGTTAAGATAAAAATATAACTTCCTAGAGTAAAGCCGTATGAAGTTACTTAACTTTATAGAGGTTGTACATGTACTCTAGGAGAAGGTCGTAGAAAGTTAACTTTTCATTTTACTGGTCAAAAGCTGAAAGCTAACTTTTTAGAGGAGGCCGTAGGAAGTTAGCATGGGCAGCTAACTTTCTAGAGACGGTCGTAGGAAGTTAGCGGCAGTTTGACCGCACCCGTGGATTAGCAACTGAAAGCTAACTTCGTAGAGGAGGCCGTAGGAAGTTAGCAGAAGAATCTTACTTCCTATAGTAGGCCGTAGGAAGTTAGCAGGAGAAGCTAACTTCCTAGAGCAGGCCATAGAAAGTTAGCGGCTCGTTTGACCACACACGGGTCAGCATATGAAAGCTAACTTCCTACAACTTTTATAAAATACAGTAGCAAGTTATGTTTATTTCCTAGAGCTACCAGTTGCCTCTCATAAGTTATTTATTTTCTACCGTTTGTTATAAAAGCTGTAGGAAATTAAAAAACTATAGGATGTGTATGTTTTTGTGTAGTGAATGTAACTTTTATTTCTAACAGTATACTAGTGTTTGGTCCTAAAAATTTAGCTTTGTTAACTACTATAACCTTTTCTTTCCAAAATTCTTTTTTCTTCTACAATTCTTCTTTCCTTTTCTACAATTTAGTCGATCAATGTTTTAATTAATTTTTAGTCACTAACATCTATAGGTTAATTAGGCTATAAGATTTGATAGCGACTCTTCTCTATAGCGACCCACTGTTGGTGTCAACGATATCTATAGCGACCAAACATAAGTTGTTAAATTTCTAGACTTTTAGCGACCAATATACCATGGCTAAAAACGGATTTAGCGACTAACTATCGGTCCATTACTTTTGGCAAGCAATTGACAAATAAAGGTAGCTAAAGATCAACCGTGTGCATTGAAAACAATGCAAATGAAGATGAATGTTGCGTTAGAGATGCAGCATGGTGTATTGCCGCGTCACGTGAGGACAAATGTATGGAGAAACGTGAACGACTATAGCATGAAAATGTTGTCATATTGGCTCGCCGCTCGGGTGTATGTGCATATGTATGTGAGTGTGCCTAGCCATTTTAATTAGCAATTGTTAATGGCGTTTGATTATTGATGTGAATGCTTATGCATGCTAGTTGTTGCATGCATATATGTGCACTGTGCACAAGCAAACAAACAAGCAGCAAGCTTGCATGTAGAGGTTGCTTGGCGTGCGGCAAGAGGCTGCAATCGCTGCTTGTTCCTTGCATGTACGTGGGAAGCAGAGCGCAGCACCAGCGGCCCCTCGGCCAAAGCAGCCCATGGCGGCCCGGCTGGATGCTTCCGCTGGGAACAGCGCAGCAAACAGCGCAATCTCGGCCCGCGATGGGAGGCCAGGCGCGGCTGCAATTCGAATCCGGGTCAAATAAGAGAGGAAACAACTAATATACAGTTGTTATGTACAAACATGCAAACGAGTCTTTTAGTTCGTTAGATCATGATCTAATTATAGAGATGATCCTGATTTCTTAAGTGGTTTTCTATAAATCTATACGAGCTGGTGGTGCAAGAGTTTAATTGTTAAATGTGATACATAGTTGGATTAGAATCTAACGAACCAGAAACCTTGCTTGTACGCTTACACATAAGATCTGATTGCATATTAGTTCTTACCATTAAGAGAACGTTTGACCCATATAAATAAGAACTTTTCTATTTTACAGCAGACAATCACTACTGTATTGACATTCTTTGCCGAATGTATCAAACACTCGGCAACACCTTTTTACACTCGGCAAAGACTTTGTCCAGTGTAACACTCGACAAAGAACACTCGACAAACGATTCTTTGCCGATTATTTTTTCCGGATACTCGGCAAAGACTTTGCTGAGTGTCAAAAACACTCGGCAAATTAGAAACCGCAAAAATATAAAAAAACAGCAAAAAATTTTTAATTAGGGGAACAACCTCCCCAACCATTACCATTGCCCTATCATTTTTCAAATTCCCCCTATCATTTTTTAAATTGAATTCAAGTGTTTTGTGATTACCCTATCATTTTTAAATTCCCCTATCATTTTTAAATTGAATTCACGTGTTTTGTATCATTTGTGTCTATATTACGTTTTTCTTCCCCATGTATTATAATAAACCAAGAGTAAATTGATTATTTTAGGCACTAAATGAATTTAAATGAAAATGTTGTCAACTGTAAAGTTGCATAACTTTTCAAGATCTATAACTTTCATATCGATAGTTTCATCATCCGAGACCGTTTACAAAATATGAATTTCAAATTTGAAAACTTCAAACATATTTTTCTATGGCAAGGTGATTTCAAATAAAAAATTGTCAATTATAAAGTTTCATAACATTTCAAGATCTACAACGTTTACAATTTTAAAGTTCAAACAAAGGTTTGCATGACAAAGTTTTCATAACTTTTTAAGACCTACAAATTTTATTTTGGTGGTTTTTTCGTTTGAGGTCGTTTTAGAAATTCGAATTTTAAGTTTTTAAAATTCAGACGTAGTTTCCATCGACAAGACGACTTCAAATGAAAAAGTTGACAACTACAAAATTACATAAGTTCTTAAGAACTACAAAAATTATTTTGGTTGTTTGGTCATTTATTCATCCCACATGTTAGTTCTAACATTATTCACAAATCTTATACATCTCTCGTAGTTTCACAAACTACGAGAGGGATATAGTTTTTATGAACAAATTTACTTTTATTTTGTCATATGAAGAAATGACCAAAATATAAATTGTACATGTTGATGAGTTATACAAAATTGTAGTTGAAAATATTTTTATTTGAATTAATTTACTGTCTTAAAATACGATTTTTAAATTGTCTTTGTCTAGTGTTGAACACTCTTTGCCTAGGGTCAAAAAATAAATACTTGGCAAAGAAGCTCTTTGCCGAGTGTCAAAAACAAAACACTTGGCAAAGAAGCTCTTTGCCGAGTGTAAAAAATACTAGCCAAAGAAACTCTTTACCAAGTGTCAAAAATAAAACACTCGACAAAGAAACCCTTTGCCGAGTGTTTTTTTTACTGAGTGTTTTTTGTTAGGCACTCAGCAAAGAACTTCTTTGCCCAGTGCCCTAAAAAACATTCGACAAATCATTTGGCACTCGGCAAAGAGCCGGATTCCGGTAGTGAATAACAGATGCGTTTAAGATCTATATTAGATCTACTGGAAAGATTAATTTAGGTTTTTGATAATTCAAGAGAGAAAATTTCTGGTGCTTTTGAGTATCATTTTTTACCGAAATCTTATGATTAAAGAGTTGATTATTGAAAGTGGCCTAGAGGGGGTGAATAGGCCACACCTGAAAATTTTACGACAAAAACTAGAAACGAACTCAGTAAAACCAGTTCAACTCGTGCTAAGACCTGTTCAACCGCATTGCACGAGTGTTGGAACTTGCTAACTCGTGGTAAGCCAAGCTTAAACAGGGGGAGAACAGAAAACAATTTGATGCCAATAAACACAGAGTTTTAGGGAAACAGTGTTTTCTCAGTCCACCGCAATGATACAATAGGGGGGTATTTATAGGTAACCGAGGGTCGGCACGGCCCTGCCAAAGACGATTACACCCTCAGTTACCTACGTTATCCCTGTAATATTCCCTCTTAGGGGGTTATGGCGGGTCATTACAGCGTAACAAATTACAAACATGGACTGACCCACTACCAGCCTTGCCTCCGTGGTGGCCTATGGTCGGGATCCTGTAGCATGGGCCGACTATACACAGGCCCCCTATTACAATTGGTGGCAGGTTACAATACATAGTCTTCACAATCCTGATTGTTCAGTCTCTAGAGTCATTGGTGGTCTTCGCCCTGGCCTATCTGGGCGAAGGTAGCACCTGAGTCTTCGTCTGCGCGTTCTCCCCATGCACTTTGTAATGTGGCTCAATCTTCAGGCCTTCGAGGTCTCCAATCTTGAATCCTCTGGCACGGGCCTCTCGAGCGAGGGGGTGTTACTCCTTCACCCCAACATTTTCCCTCTGAGGGACCAGTTCGACTAAGTCAGCTGGTGCCGATGTCTGTCATAAGATGGCAAAAATACTGCCGACGCTCGAAGTGGTCCCACGGGGTTTTTTGAAATATGACCTTTTACGAGACGTGTTACTATGCAACTATTGAGTTCCCGAGGTGCTGATCCTAGCCTATAAAAAGCCAGGCCCGGGCTGAAGCTTTTCACCTATTCGAGAACACGCTGCCAAAACCCTAGCTCTTTCATTTGCTCGCATGCATTCTCTGCTCTCGCTCTACCGGAGATCTGGCCCGCATCAAGTAGACTGCCCGCCGCCACCGACGGTACGTGACCATACCGTCCTCTTCCTCATCATCGTCCGCTACGAGCGCGTCATCGACCACAGCGTCGTCTGAGAAGACACTTAGTGATTTTGCAGTGGTGGACCTGCAGCCGGTCATACGGTTGAATTCGGGACCTCGAGGATTTACTCGGGCCATGTGCTTGAGATGCAGCGGCTGGGTTACTTTGGAAGCGGAGTTGGGCGAGCTCCAAGGGCTAAAGATGTCCCTGAGCCGGAGGGGGAGTTGACTGTGTTTGAGGCTTTTTTTGCTATTGGTCTTTGTTTGCCAGCACATCTGTTCATAGTTGAAGACCTACGGAGGTTTGGGTTTCAAATTCATCAATTGACACCGAATGCAATGGTGGCGCTGGCGAAGTATGTGTGGGCTGTGTCCTCATATGGTGGGGAACCATTTGTTGAAGTCTTCACGAAAAATTACTATCTGCACCGGCAAAAAAGGAAGATAGGTGGAATGATTGCTCAGTTTGGGTCCTGCACCTTTCCGCCAAGGACTGGAAATACCTCGGCTGAAGTTATCGAGATTGTTCTATGTGTGAAAAATAAGTGGGGTAACTGGTGGGAGTTCTAGTTTTATGTAGCGCCAGGCGACGTTGGAGGGTTGCCCAGTTTGCCCCTGCTATCTTGTGCTCTCATTGTTATGTGGCATTTCCACAGTTTAAGGTGGCGAAGGGGGACCAAGACGAGGAGGCCCTTCGCTATGCAGCCTGTCTGAGCAGTCGACGTGACTTCGTGGAAGAGTTCATTGCTTGCGGAGTGTGGCCTTTGGCGCATGGGTGGGCCTTGGGCGAGATTATACCTCACAGATGCCAACCTTGGGAGATAAATTGGTGCGAAGCCTAGTCTTCGTCGTTGATTTGTGTGGGCGGGATGCAGCCGTTTTCATGCGGGAAGTAGAGTCGGAGGCTGTTAAGATTGTCGAAAAATATGCGCCGAAGACTGAAATGTTAAGGAGTTGGGACATTCGCGTTTCCAACGTCAAGTTGAATTGTGTCTTCAAATTGAATAAATTGCCTTATGGTCCCTACCTAGACGAGGACTCCGCTGACGCCGGCGATGATCGAGGCAAGCAAGTGAAACCCCAGGCCGACGAAGGCTCGTCAAAGGAGAAGGCTCTGGTTGCAGCCGCTCGAAAGAGGAAATTAGGTTTGGGGATGTTGAGACTGGGCCGAGGGCCATTGGGAGTTTTGTTGAGGAGTTAATGAAGATGTGCGTGGTTCCTAGGGAATTGATGTCTTCGCCCGAGCTCCAGGAAACTTCTTCGCGCATGATGAAGGTTATCAGGGGTCGATGGCCTAGGAATGACCCTATACCCTGGGCTGTTGGCGATGATTTTTTTACATCTCGATTGGCTCGTGATTTGAGAATTTTTCCTTACGGGAGGAATATTGGTGCTGTTGTGTCGGTAGTGATGGAGAAAGATTGCCAAGACGCTTAGCGAAAGAAGCGTAAGGCGCCCATCTGGCTGGTGGACCCGCACCGAGAAGCGAAGCTAGCGCGAGCCAGTGCGATGGCTGCCACCCCAGCTGCAGCAATGCCTTCGCCCATGGCGTCAGCTGCCGCTGCGAGACTCCCTTCACCGCCGCGCGTGACTGAAACGACGGTGTCGGGGACCGGTAGGGCCGCTCAGGAGTTGTCAGTAGATGACTACCTGGTGGGAAGCGTTACCATGTTTGATGCCTAGACTGGGCTGCCTCCTGCTGGTGAGTTGTCTTGATTTCTCTTAGTCAGGTAGATCCATGTTTCTAACTTAGTTGTGATGTAGGGGCAGAGGCTAGGCAGTTGGCGGTGGTACCGTCGACAGCGGTTGCCGGCCTGATGGGTGTGGCGAAGGGCGACGCGAGGACCTCGGAGGACCCATGGTCGAAATTTTGCGCCATCGCTTGAGGCGGAGGCGAACTTGCCTCGGCCGTCGTCGCTGCTGGCGTGGCTGCGTCTGCCGTGCAGAAGCTTCGATTTGTTAGTGTGTGTAATTATTATCCATATATATATATATGGTAATTTTGTTCTGTTGTACTGAGTTTGGTGTTTGATGTCAGGTGACTGCCTTCGTGGAGCAAGTTGCCTCGGGGGCGCTGACCTCGCAGTTTGTTTCTGAGAGGAGACGACACGAGGGAAGGATTGAGCGCCTTCAAACGCAGCACACGGAGGCGGTGAGGGATAAGTCGGTGGTCGAAAACAAGATCTGAAACCTCCTCGAGAAGCTAATACCTCTAGAGAAAGAAAAGGAGGACCTCGGTCGCTGGCTTACCGATGAGAAGGAGGACGCAAAAAAAGCCCGCACGGAGGCTCAGGCTGCCCGCAAGCGCACCGCCGACCGGGAGCTGGAGCTAAAGAATATGCATGGCCACCGCGAAAGGACGGAGTCTTCCACCCGTGCTAGGGTTCAACGGGCGCACACGCTTTTCGTGGATGTGTACCGGACCTTGGCACGCAGACCGCCCCTTTTGACGAGTCAGGGGAGGAGGTGGCAGTCTGCTTTCTGGGGTGGTTGCAAGATGAGATGGCGTCTCTCGTTACTTGCGAGGGGCTGCGAATGCTTTGTCCCATGAGGGATGCAGGCATTTCGAAGTTTTCGACCGAGCGAACGATGACTTCGATCATGGAGTCTTCCAAATTGAAGATGACGTGCTGAAGCACTTCGCTGGGGCACTTTATGATAGGATATGGTGTCCCCACGGCCACGACATCATTCGGCAAAGGGCGGACCAAGCACTCGCGCAGGTATGTTGTTGGTTTGGCGAGGGGTGTTGTGTGTGTTCGTTGTTTGAAAATGTTGTTGTGCTGTCTTCGCAGGTGATGAACAAAGAAGATGTGGACGACCTCGCTGGCCTTGAAAGCTCGGTGACCCAGAGAGATTCTTGGGCGGAGGAAGGAGCCGAAGAGCAAACGACGCTTCTAGGAGGTGTTGCTGAGGGTCCCGCGACGGCAGATGTCACACTCAGGTTTTAGGGGTCCAAAACCCGAGCGCGAAATAATTACTAGGTGTGCTGGGACCAAGTCTCACACATATGATGAATAGTGGTACAGAAACGAATGTCACATCTTTACTATATAATAGGAGTTCTGTACAAAATAAATAAATAATTACATCATAAGGAGACAACGATCCAGCAACCCAAAGTTGACTGGGAGACGACGGCCTAGACCTCTCACGAACTCGTCACAGCATCCTGCCATCCTCCATACGCCTCATCCTGCGGTACCTGTTCTTGACCTGTGGGGTTGTGAGACAGTAAGAGTGAGCTCACATACGTTCATCGCTCAACAAGTTGTGGGGAATAATGTGCATGAACTCGCCAAAGGTGGGAGCTCATGTGAAGTGTAAGGCTTACCAAAGAGGATGGTTAGAGCTGAGCATTGCTTTTAAAGTTGGTCAAAATTTTATTAGCAATTACTAAGTATAAGTAAATACTAACCCAATTAAGTAGTAGAACAAAAGTAATAACAACACATGCGATGCAATGCATATGACAAATTGAATTTAGTTCCATAAATTATTTGAGTGTCTGAGCTGCTCATGACCGTGAGCATGGCTAGTATACCAGTTTTACACTCTACAGAGGTTGCACAAATTTACCCACAAGTCATGTTACCCATCTACCAAGGGGTCATGAATCCCATACACCTCTACCAAGGAAGCGAGGCAGGGTAACACTACGAGGCCTTTACAAAGTTCCACTAGCTTTAGAAAACCCGCTACAGTTTCTAGGAAGCTCCAATGCTGGGATCCCTCGCCTGACCGCCATCGCAACAAAATCAACCCAAGGACCTCCCTACACTGACCACTCCCCTACTGCCCTTGCCCCTTTTGGGTAAGGTAGTCCTTCACTAGCTTTCCTAGTTAGTTAGCCAAGGGCGTCCCATACCACCCTTGTGGTAGCATTGTTTTCCCGGGAGGTTCTCCATGTTCCAATTAACATAATAATCTTATCATGAACAGTAAATAACAAACTGATAATAAAAGTGTGATCATGAATAATGTATATCTCTATACCAAAACCACATAAAGCAATAACAGATACTACCCAAAAATTCAGTGGTAAACAAGGTATAAAGATAGTAAAACTAGGTTAACCTATTAGATCCCATCAAAATTAACCTATGTAGATCATTATGATTAATAAGAACGTGATTGGGTAAAAAGAAGTGATCAAGGGCACAACTTGCTTGGGACTTGAGATTCCAGGTACCAGGATGATCTTCAGGTGACTCGTAACCTAGCGCTAGTCGTAGCAATACAAATAAATAGTGTATAGGCTAAATTAACAGCACATCAAACATAAGTACAAACTGAATAATAATGATCTACGTAAAGCTACAAGATCGTGAGTTTGAGAATCACTAAAATCAGAGTTATGGTTAAAGAATTAGGATTATGGCAGATCTACATGGTTTAAATATTAAATTATATTATAAATTGGTCAGTGTATATCATATGAGAGACTATTCTATAAATAGTTAACTCAACCTTAATTTTAATTATAACTTAACTAGAGATCATATTTTTAATCAAACTATAATTATGGATAGGTTAACTTCGATTAGAGGAGTTAATCTATTAAACATAGGCTAGACAAATTTCTAATAATAAAAGTATGGGGTGTGATAAATGTTGGTGTCATACTATACAGATGATATTATTATGAATCTAACGCAATTCGAACAGATCAATTCGGAGTTACGGTTCTAAAGATACAATTTTCCGAAGTTATTAAGTGCTTGGCACGGGATAAATTAGGTAAACAATTTTAATCTATGTTTCATGATAAAATAAGGTTACTAGATGATAAACATTATTAAAATGAATTTAATGCAATTGGAATGGATCAATTCCGAGTAAAAACGAAGGAGATATGGTTTTTCTACAGTTCTAAATTTATTTTCCTAGCAAAAACAATTTCCAGAAATACTTTATAACTATCAGGGCTGTTTTGTAAATTTCCAGGTACCTAACCATAATAGTTTTCAACCAGCGAGGGATGGCGGTTTGGTTTATAAAGAACTTAGGGTTTCTTTTGCATATTCGTCCGACTGAAGGGGTATCTCGCCACATGAGCCCTTCGATCCAACACCGATGGCCCGGATTAAAAGATCCATCGCATGAACTGGTACGAGCTGTACACCGTCAGATTAAATATCTATGGTCTAGATTTTTATTAATGCGCAAACCAGTTTCCACCATCCGATCACCCAGCAACGGCCAGATCTTTATGAGACGAAGGGGTATCCACGATAAAATCCAGACCGTCCATCATGGAATCAATGGTCACAAGACCTTCTTCCCCAGGGCGGTGGCCAGGACGCTTGACTCCGAGCCCCATTCCCCTTGCCAGAAAGCGACAAAGCGCCGGCCACCCCGCGGCGGAGGGCCTCCCGGCAACATGCTAATCCCAGGACCAGGCCACTCCCCACCCAACACCTAGGTGCTAAAGCCTGAAGGAGCAACGATGAACTCGATGGAAATAGACTTACCCGAAATCATGGTGGCAATGAAGCACTCCATGGTCCTATGTGGTTTCACGGTGACACAAAAACTCAACAAGCAATTCCCGAAATCCCAGTCCTCAACAGCGCTCGCAGCGGCATCGGACACGTTTTGTGAACTCCGTAGATCACTCATGGCCACCTTGCGTACTCCAAAAGATGGTGTAGGATGAGATCAACAGCGGTGGCCTTCATCGCCCTATTTCATGGTGGGGGGGTTGGCTTTGGGGCACTCGGGTTTGAGGGAAGATAGAGGGGAGGAGCGGCCACCATTTTATATTCCGAGGAGCACGATCGGAGCAATCGAAGTCCGAGCCCCAAATCTCGCCATGGTGGTTCGGCGGGTGGAGCAGGGCGCGATTCTATTGTGAGCTCGACGGGGAATGCTGACGGCGTGGGTCCCAGAGGTCAGTGGACGACTTCCAGTGCGCGCGAAAGAGGTAGCCGACGGAGCCGGCTCCACATGGAAGTGCCACAAAAGAAAAAGAAAAGGAAAGAGCGTAGAGTGGGCTGCACGGAGGTGTTGGTGGGCCAAGACAAAGGGGTTTCGGCCCAGGTAAGGTTCGATATTTTCTTTTCCTCCCTTTTTTTTTCTATTTTCATTCTCTCTTCTCTATTTAAATTCAGATTCAGGTTTCATTTAGATTCAAATTCACATCAAAGTTCGAGTTAAACTTTAAATGCACAGACACGACTCCAAGCATGAGTGCAGGGTTTATTTTTTATATTAATTGCATTATTCATTTAAGCAAATACTTGTAAGTCTATATTTTATACACACCAAATATATGTTTTAATGAAATAATTTCTATTGCATAATTTTATTAAGAGTTGGTTTAACCTAACCATTTTAGATAAAATCTCTAAACATTTTTAAAAAATAACTTAATATATATAAGATCATTAAATCTTTTATTATTGTCTATATTTATTTTAGGAGATGTGACTTCAAAAATTAAAAAAAAATATTCTAACTCAACATCTTTGGAAAATTTTACATAATTCTCAAAATGGGATTTTGAGGTGTTAGAGCAGATACTTCGGTGCAGGTTGAGAGAATGTAATAGGGGGTAGACTGATAGTGTTAGTTTTTGGATGATACAGAAGATTGGTTGCTGCGCAGGTTCCGGTGTCCGGGCCTGTGCAAGCAAACCCTAATGATGTTATGAGTGATGATGTTTTGATGGATGCAAATGCGATGTCTCTTAGTGGTAATGTGTCGGGGGAATTAGATTTTGGGTCGTGGTCTTCGGAGGGTGGAAAATTGGGGAGCCCTTTTTTGTGGACGGATGATGAATCCTCGGAAGACGATTTAGACTATTTTGCAGCGTTGGATTTAGCTGCAGCGAAGTCTCCGTTGAGGACCATCCCCCGCGAAGCGTCAGTGACTTTGATAGGTGCGCTCCCAGGTGACTTGCGAGGGCGAAAAAAGATGGGGGTGTGAAACAAAGCGTCTGTGAGTCTTCGCAATGTGTTAGAAGACATCGCCGAATGAGCATGGAGAGGTCCCATCTTCGGATCGGACCACTGCTAGATCAAGGTGCCCATCGCGAGTTACAGGCTTCGACGTCTGGGTCGTGCATCGGGGAAGGGGACATGCGGGACCTTTTTGAAGGGGAAGAGTTGAGGTTGATGCTATTTAATTTCCGAGAAGCTGGTCATATCCCAAAGGAAGAGCTAATGTAATAATGAGTTTTGCCATCGCCGTTCTTTGGCGACGATGAGTGAAAATGCTGCCCTCCCCCTTTCGCCGAAGAACTGCAATGGGCACATTTGTGATGGGTGAATATCCCGTGTGTAGTGTACACCGTGTAGTTGTAACATTTGTTGTGCGCTGAATTGCGCCTGGTGGCGCCTTTGTGCCCTTTATATTGATATATTGATGTTATTTTGTGATGACTTCGTGTTTTTTGTTGTGCCTATTGTGAGTTTGTTGTACCCTTAGGCGATTTTGGCGTGGATAGACGTGTGCGTGCTGTAGACGACTTCGCACCTGGTAGGTGTTGTTATGTTCATGTTGCATTGATCCGGCTGCGCCCTTGAGCGGCTTTTGCTCGGACAATGTGTGTCTTGTAAACGACTTTGCACCTTTTGGGTGGTGTTACGCACTTGTTGTGCCTATCCGGCTGCACCCTTAGGCGACTTTTGCTCGGATAATGTGTGTCTTGTAGACGACTTCGCACCATTTGGGTGGTGTTACACACTTTTCGTGCCTATCCGGTTGCACCCTTAGGCGACTTTTGCTCAAATAAAAAGTGTCTTGTAGAAGACTTCGCACCCTGTGGGTGGTGTCCCGCACCTATGGTGCTTATCTGGCTGCACCCTTAGGTGACTTTTGCCTAGATTTGTCGCACACAACGGCTGCCGAGGCTTGCCGTTGCGGTGACTGTTTTGGCGTCGAATACCGAAGGCTGGTTCTGCGGTCTTTTTCGACATCTGCGGCTGTAATGCCGTCTTGAATTTTTTGTTTTTGGGGGAATTTTTGTGGCACTTTATTATATGGCTCCACCTCGTTAAAAACCTCACCCCCTGCGAGGAAAAGAGTGCGGGCCCGACAGAGATAGTGTCTGCGAAAATTACAAAGGTGTGAAGGCCTTGGGACTAGACGAAGAATTTTCGTAAGTTATCCACATTCCATGAGTGCTCTAGGTCTTCACCGGATCGTGAAGCGAGCCTGTAGGCGTTAGGGGATGTTTTTGTCTTGATGATGAAGGGCCCTTCCCATTTGGGTTCGAGCTTGCCCCATGACTCTGTTCTGGTGGTTCTTGTGAGAACTAGGTCTCCTTCCTCGAATTCTTTGGGGATGACAGTGTTGTTGCACCATGCATTCGTCTGTGCTTGGTATTTGTTCCGTGCCTCCAGGGCAAGAACGCGGTCTCCGTTGATAAGGTCCTTGGAGGTTGACTCGTCGACATCAGGAGTGGCTGTGGAGCTCGCCTGTGGAGATCCGTGCTTTAGCTCTTGTGACGTCATTGCTTCGGATCCATACATCAAGACGAAAGGTGTAAATCCGGTCGCTCTGGATTCTATTTTGTTCAGTCCACATATGACTTCGGGAAGCTGGTCTGCCCATTTGCCTTTCTTGTCGTTGAGTAGCCTTTTCTTGATGGCACTGAAAATCTTGCCGTTGGCGCGTTCAACTATTCTGTTGGATTGTGGATGGTAGACAGAAGCGAACACTGCCTTCGTGCCGATAGAGTTGTAGAATTCCCGAAAGTCTTGGTTGTTGAACTGTTTTCCGTTGTCGACTGTTAGCTCTGATGGGACTCCAAACTGACACACGATGTTCTGCCAGAAGAACTTTTGCGCTATTTTGGAGGTTATTATTGATACGGCTCTGGCCTCGATCTACTTGGTGAAGTATTCAACAACAACGAAGGTGAATTTTAGGTTGCCTTGTGCTATGGGTAGTGGTCCGATGATGTCTAATCCCCAACGTCTTAGTGGCTAGGTATGTGCAATAAGCTTTGTGAGTTGCGAAGTGGCGCCTGTTCGACACGAGAATTTTGGGCATGCTTCTCACGAACGGTTACCTGGTTGGCTGTGCACACATTTGCCGACCAATAGAAACCTTGACGTATGACTTTAGCAGCAAGGGCCCTTGGTCCCGAATGTGATCCACATATACCCCTGTGGACTTCGCGGAGAAGTTCTATGCCTTTAGCTTCAGTTATGCATTTCAACATTGGTTGACTTATCCCCTTTCTATAGAGATGTCCGTTGACTATAGCGAAGTCTCTCCTTCTGTGTTTTAATCTTTTAGCTTCGCTGTGGTCAGAGGGGTGGTAGTGACCCTGAAGATATATGGTAATTGGTGCCCGCTAGTCTTCGGCCATTATCAGATTGACTATCTGATGCCCGTCGGTGTCTTGTGTTATTTGTAGACCCTAGAGGTTCTTACGGCTGGTGTGCCAACTATGTGATAAAATACATTGGATGGCAAGAGTTCGCCCTTCGCTGCTGCTTTAGCTAGTGTGCCGGCCTCTTCATTCTTGTTCCGCTCAATATGTTGCAATGTGAAACCTTTGAATTGTTTTCTAAGCTTCGAATAGCGAAGAGATACTGCATTAATACGAGTTCTTTGGCAGAGTAATTTTTTGCAATCTGGTCGGCGACGACCTTGGAATCAGTTTTGATAATGCATGTGGTCACTCTAAGGGCTCATAGTTTGCGAAGTCCTAAGATGACTACTTCATACTCAGGGGTGTTGTTTGTGCACTTATCTGACTCGAGTGCGAAGCTGAGGCACGCGACGTATCTGTATTTGAGTCTGGCGGGTGATGTAATGATTGTTGCAGCGCTGACACCTGCGTGACACCATGCCTCATCACAGTGGATGGTCCGGACAGTTTTTGCGTGACATTGCAGTGGTTCTGAAGGCCCTGTCTAGTCTATGATGAAATCAGCCAAAACCTGTGATTTGATTATGGTTCTGGGCTCGAAGGTGATGTTGTAACCGTAGAGTTCCACCGCCCATTTTGCTATTCTAGTGGACACCTCCAGATTCTTGAGCAACTCCCCGAGACCCCTATCAGAAGTGACTCGTACTTTGTTTCCCTCAAAGTAGTGTTTCAGCTTGCGAGAAGCCATGATGGCTGTGTATGCTATTTTTTCTTGCTCTGTCTTGTTGCACTTTGAGCTTGTGAGGACTTTGGAGATAAAATATATCGGGCATTGGTGAGTTTTGTCATTTCTGGTCTTTTCTTGGACTAATGTTGCGCTGACTGCGCTGGGCGAAGCCGTGATGTATAGTAGTAGGGGTAGCTCTGGGTCTAGACTTGTTAATGTTGCCAGGTCAGACAGATATTGCTTCAGAGACTCGAAGGAGGCGACTTGTTCTAAGCCCCAAGCGAAGTCTTTGGCATCGCGTAATGTTTTGAGAAATGGAAGGCTTCGCTCGGCGGATCGCGAGATAAATTTGTTCAGTGCAGCCAGCCTGCCTGTCAGCCGTTGGATGTCCTTAGTGGATTGTGGCGGTGCCATGTCCATGATAGCTTGAATTTTGTTTGGATTGGCTTCAATTCCTCTATGCGATACGAGGTAACCGAGGATTTTGCCTTGGTATACACCAAAGATGCATTTTTCTGGTTCAGCCGAAGTCGGGCTTCACACATATTTACGAATGTCTCTGTGAGGTCTGATAGGTGATCTTCTTTGTTTTTACTCGCAACAACTATATCGTCAACATATGTGAAGACGTTGCGGCCCATCTGGTCCTCAAGAATCTTATTGGTGAGACGGGAGAATGTTGAGTCGGCGTTTTTGAGTCCTTCGGAGATCTGCACAAAGCAGTACGTGTCGAAGGGTGTAATGAAACTTGTGCTAGCCTTGACTTCCTCTTTCATGTAGATCTGATGGTATCCTGAGAAGCAATCTAGGAGAGACCTGACTTCATAGCCAGCTTTGGAATCGACTATCTTGTTGATTCATGGTAGAGGAAAGTTGTCCTTGGGGCATGCTTTGTTGAGGCTAGTGAAATCAATGCACAATTGCCATTTCTCGTTTTTCTTCTGAGCCATCGCAATGTTGGCGAGCCAGGTGGGGTAAGCTAATGGCTCGATGAACTTTGCTTCCAATAGACGGTGCACCTTGGCCTTCGCTGCTTCTATTTTTCATCGGACATTTTCCTTAACTGTTGCTTCCTTAGGCGCACCGAGGGGTCGATGCCTAGGCTGTGCTCAATGATGGTGCGGCTGACCCCCACTAGGTCTAGAGCGGACTAGGCGAAGACGTCCTTGTTGCTGTTGAGACAGGAGGGAAGTCTTGCTTCTTTGTTTGGTTAAAGGTCTTCGTTGATCAAGATGGTTTGCTTGGGGGTTGTGGGGACAAGGGGGCGTCTTGGTTCCTTCGTTGCTCTGCAATTGGGCATTAACTTTTTTGTTTTTAGCTGGGCGAGGAAAGTTGTTGTCTTCACGCTCTGCTGTTAGACAGTGAATGTTGCGCTGACCTAGAACAAAGTCTCTTTCTATATTACGTGCTGCTTGCTGGTCTCCATACACTATGATCACGTCTTGAGGGCCTGGTATCTTCATGCAAAGATAGAGTCCGTGTATTGCTGCCTCAAACTTATTGATGGATCCACGCCCCATTATGGCGTTGTAGGGGTAGACCATGTCGATAATGTCGAAGGTGACTTGTTCGCTTCACGCATTGGGCGCCGCGCCAAATGACAATGGCAGTTCTATTTTGCCGATGGGAAAGGTGCCTTTGCCTCCAAAACCGTATAGAGGATTATCTGCGGGCTTGAGGAGGTTGCGGCTGATGCCCATGCGATTGAAGGCGTGCAGGAAAATGATGTCGGCCTGGCTACCATTGTCAAGCAGTACTTTATGTAGATCCCAGCCTGCCACACGATAGTTGATCACCATGGCATCTGCATGTGGTGCGCTATGTAGGTTGACATCTCTTGCGTCGAAGGTAATTGGTACATGGGACCATTTTGTCTGGACCACTGGGCCAGTGAGGGCTACGTGGTTAACACTACAGTAGTGATCCTTCTTCTGCCATTTGGTGTCGAAGTCTGCAGTTGACCCTCCAGTAATCATGTGGATGACCCCGCAGAAAGGCTGCTCGGTGAAGTCCTCTTGTTTGGGTGCTGGTGGTGGAGGATTTTGATGATGTGGTGGTGGAGGGAGGACTTGGATCACTTGGTGTTGGTGGTACATATGATTAGGCTGGTGAAGGGTTGGTTCGTTGTGGAATTATTGTTGGTGATACTGTTGGGGATGGTAAGTATGCGCGACAACTCGTTGGTTGTCAGCTGGCTGATTCCTGGCCATCCTATCTTTGGTGGCCTTGGTTTCAGGGCAATCCCTGGTGGGGTGTGCGTAATCTTCGCCATGAAAGAGGCAGTAGAACCTTTGCAGCTGTGAAGCTCGGCCTCTGCATCTTCCTCTGGTGTTGGCGTCACGGCTCTATTGTGTGGGATACTCCTAGCGACGAGCTGTGTCTCCGGTGGGGTGTTGGTTGGCTATGGTGTTGACTTGTTGGTGGTTGCGGTTTGGCCTGCCGGATTCGGACTACGCCGGCCTGATCCATGTTCTGCTGGACTGCGGAGTGTGCTTGGGTTTCCGCTGAGACTCTATCTTGCGCTGATGTAGCTCTTCGGGCCTGGCGTACTTTTCAAACAACTGATACAGCTCTTGCAAGTTCTTGGGTGGGTCTCTTATGCAGTGGCTGTATAAGACACCGGCGCGGAGACCCCTGATTGCATATTCGAAGGCTATGTGGTCATCAACAGATGGCAATTGTGACTTGAGCGTGAGGAACTTTTTATAGTACTCTCGAAGGGTTTCTTTCTCTTGTTGTTTGAAGAGTGATAATTTAGCCAAGGCATCTGTGTCTGGCTTATACCCTTGGAAATTCAATATGAACTTGTCACGAAGACCTTTCCATGACTTGATTGATAGTGGCGACAGTTTGTTGTACCATGTTAGGGCTAGGCCCTCGAGTGCGATGATGAAAGATTTGGCCATGGTGGCATCGTCCCCTTCAGAGGATGCAACAGCAACCTGGTAGCTCATGATGTACTGGGCTAGGTCTGTGCTTCCGTTGTACTTGGGGTAAGTACCAGCTCTGAAATTGCTAGGCCAAGGTGAAGCCTAAAGCTATGGTGTAAGTGGGCTTAGCTCGTCGAGGTAATTAACCCCCCTAGAAATGGCTAGAGTGATGAGAGGGCCTCGCTTCATGTGGTATGGGCCTTTGCCTAGCATATCTGCGATTTGTTGCTCTAGCTCTCAGGCCTTTTGTTCCTCATCCAGTATCACTTGCCTGACTTTAACTTGCATGTTGATGCGCTCGCGCTTGGCTGCGAGTATTCCTTTCTGCTTTTGTAGGTGATTGTTCTTGATGCGCAGAGCTCGCAACTTGAGTTGGTCTTCAGATGAAATGCCTATAATTTCACCATCTTCGATGGTGTCTTTGCCTTCTAGGCGGCGGTGCCTGAGGTACCCCCTCAGAACTACAGGTGCGCGCGGTGTCCTCTGGCGTAGGCAGGTTGTCCTGGCATTGCTATGATATCCTAGCCCCTGGGATGGTGATTTCCTGCCCAAGGCTTAATAGAATTAATAGAGTATCCGTACCAACTAGGTGCATCTTCTTTTTCGGAAGCCTCGTGTTGGTCTGTGGGAACAATATATAATCCTAGAGAGCTACCAGGAGTAAGTACCGCTAGTCCAAGGATTGGACGGTGTGTTACAAGTGGTATCAGAGCCGACCCTCAAGGTTTCACGGGCGTGTGTGGGCTAGGGGGTTTGGGTATATGGAGAATGGCGCATGTGGGCCCGGAGTGGTCACATGGCATGCATATGACGACACTAGACGCATAGACGTGGCTAAGAGGGGAGGTTCCTGGGTTGGGGTTGACTGATGAGGACGTCGGTCTTCTAAGGGGGGTGAGTTGTGATATCATGGCCCCTGGTATGGTGATTTCTTGGCCCAAAGCTTAATAGAATTAATAGAGTATGCATACTAATAAAGTGCATCTTTTTCGGATGCCTGTCTCAAAAGAACCTCCAAGTTAAGCGTGCTTAGCTTAGAGCAATTTGGGATGGGTGACCGACCGGGAAGTTTTCTCGGGCGCGCATGAGTGAGGACAAAGTATGCACAAAAGACCCGTGTTGGTCTGTGGGGACGATATATGATCCCAGGGAGCTGCCAGGAGTAAGTACCGCTGGTCTAGGGATTGGACGGGGTGTTAGAATTGCCTTTTGCTGTTGACAACTTCATCGTCGAAGGCCTTCTGAGGGATGTCGTCTGCAATGGGAGCCTTGCCTTCCTTTATCAGCCAGAAGGGCCACCTTCGCTGCATCGTCGATGGAAGTGGCGGCCTTCGAATTTGCTCTCTTGGTGGTCATCACGGGAATGTTTGTCGTAGCATGAACGGTGGGTGCCAAATGTTGTTACTTGCTAACTCGTGGTCAGCCAAGCTCAAACAAGGGGAGAATAGGAAACAATTTGATGCCAATAAACACAGAGTATCAGGGCAAAAATGTTTTCTCTGTCCCCCGCAATGGTACAGTACGGGGGTATTTGTAGGTAACCGAGGGTCGGCCCGGCCCTGCCAAAGATGATTACACCCTCAGTTACCTACATTATCCCTAGAAAATGCCCCCTTGGGGGGTTATGGCAGGTCATTACAGCGTAATCAATTACAAACATGGGCTGGCCCACTACCAGCCTTGCCTACATGGCGGCCTACGGTCGGGATCCTGTAGCATGGGCCGACTATACATGGGCCCCTTAATACAATTAGTGGCAGGTTACAATGCATGGTCTTCACAGTCCTGATTGTTCATTCTTCGGAGTCCTTGGTGGTCTTCGCCCTAGCCTGTCCGGGCGAAGGTAGCACCTGAGTCTTCGCCTGCACGTTCTCCCCGTGCACTTTGTAATGTGGCTCAATCTTCAGGCCTTCGAGGTATCCAATCTTGAATCCTCTAGCACGGGCCTCTCGAGTGAGGGGGTGTTACGCCTTCATCCCAACAACGAGTTCAACTAATGAATGAGATATAAAACTGAATTGGTCTCCAAAATCACAAAACAAACTTTACATGCGTGATGTCCTTGATGTTCCTTAGGGTCCAGAGTAGTAGATTTGGGAAGGGCACTTCTCAAAACATACACACCAACAAGATATGAGAAAATCTTTCAAAGTATAATGTGAGAATGAAGAACAAGAACAATCACAATAATCAAGAGCACAAGAAACACAAGATTTATCCTAAGGTTCGGTCACACCACCAAGGTGCCCTATTCCTCATTGAGCCTAATCCTCCCATCACCGATCACAAAGATCCAAGTGAGGTCACTTACTAGAGCTTACTCAAAAGAGCGGGTAATACAAACTTTTTGTGGTCTTCCACAAGCTTTGGAGACTGACAAGCGACGACTAGACATCCAGGAGCTTGGAGCTCCAAGAGTAATGAATCTACAAAGATATTGTTGTTCATCAAAGCTCGAATCAAGAAGAATAAGATGATTTGGAGATGAAGCACAAAGACCTGCAACTCTCAATCCCACTCAAAGATTCTCTCCAAAGATTTGTAATGGGAGAGGCAAGAGATGTGAGAGAGAGAGTGGGGAGTGTTTCTCAGGATAGAAATGAAATTCAATGTATGCTATTGTGTGGAGAGAGGTAGTAGTATGTATATATAGGTGGGGCTCCAAATCTAGCTATTTTGGACTTTCTGTGCAAAAACTGGTTGAACCGGGGGTCAAAACCGGTTCAACCGCCTGTGCCGCAGTCTATAAGTTTGATTGATAGACAGATGGAAGAATGGCTAGTTAGCCCTAAAACCGGTTGAACTACCCTCAAAAACCGGTTGAACTGGTTTTGAGCAGAGCCAATCCAGGTTTAATAGACTTTTTCAACAGGAAGCTCAACTGGCCAAAACAGGTTGAACTAGTGTGGGACCCTAATTGAAATTGTTTTGAGCAGAGCCAATCCAAGTTCAATTGATTAGTTCAATTATAAGCTCAACTGGCCAAAACCAGTTGAACTGGTGTGAGACCCCTGTTGAATTGGTTTTGACAAGAGCCAAAATAGGTAACTAACAGCTCAACTAGAAGCTCAACTAGCCAAAACCGGTTGAGTTGGCAGCTCAACTGGATTTTCCAGAGAGCATTATGGTCAGGTTGAACTAAAAAAGGTTGAACTACATACTTCACCAAAGGATTAACAAGGGTAAAATAGATGATTTGAATCAAGGATTTGGAGCATTTAGTACAACTACTAATACACATTTGTGGATCCCTCTTAGTAGTACGGCTATTGGGGGTCTGCTTCGTCGCCGAAGGTCCTTTAAGAAAAAACACCTTCGAAAGATCAACACAGAAGTAAGCATAGCGCGAAGGTACACGCCGAAGCTACCTTCCGTGGAGCTTCGGCCTAGCAACATGCCTTGAAACGAAGGATTGCACCGACTTAAAGAGGAAAAGACCAATCAGCCCATGGTAATTTGTGTCATGATTGTAACTCGTTGTAGAGGACATAAATGTAATTTTAACCAGGCTGCATCCCGTGCCAATAAATAAGTGAACAGTACCCCTGTACTGTTCATGCTGACTTGTATTCGCTCGTGCATCACTCGTATCTTTGCCTTCTGTCAAGCCGAAGGTACAAATGTAATTCAATATTGTTCTTATTCATTGATGACTATATAAAAAGGACACATAAATGATGTTACACGATTATTCATGTTATTTTTCATGTTTTCATATGCTTCTTGTTTCATCAATGTAAATTGTGATGATGAAGGTATGTCCTTCATGACCTTCGTCCGAAGATCGTTATATCCTAAGGGAAATAATGCTTAGAAGGACGAAGGCCATCAACCATTAGCTTCTTTCTATGTTGACTTGTTCTTAAATCATAGCATTTGAGAACAAGTCCCGAACATTGGCGCCCACTTCCGATGAACTCACTTCCACTTTTGAGCTGATGGCTTCGTTCAGCAACCAAGTTGTAGCACCTTCGGCTACGAAGCTGGTGCTCCTGATAACAGGTGGTTCAAGCTCAGAGCCAGCCAACAAAAAATAAAAGAAAGAAGCGCAGAGAAGGGTGCAGCATGTTGGGGTGCAGGGACCCTTCATCAAGTCCAAATGGTCCCACATCCCAATCACCTTCTCCCAGGAGGATCTTTAGCTCAAGGATTACCCCCACAATGATGCTATGGTCATATCTTGTGTCATCAAGGGGTTTCTGGTCCATAATGTTCTGGTTGACACAGGTAGTGCAGCGGATATCGTATTTGCTAAGGCCTTTAGACAGATGCAAGAGCCAGAAGACAAGATTCATGATGCTACACACCCTCTTTGTGGCTTGGGAGGAAGGCAGATTGTGGCACTTGGCAAAATCACAATGCAGTTAACTTCGGCTATGTCCACAATACAAGAACTGAAGAAGTTGTTTTTGACATTGTTGACATGGAGTACCCATACAATGAAATCATTGGCCGAGGGACACTCAATGCTTTCGAAGCTATACTCCGTCCAGCATACTTATGTATGAAGATACCTTCGGAGCAAGGGCCCATTGCTATCCATGGAAGTCAAGAGGCTGCCAGAAAGGCTGAAGGAAATTGGACAGATTCAAAAGCAATCCATAACATAGACGAAGCCGAAGCTTGTCAACAATTTAAGCACAAAAGAGAGAAGGCTGCTTTGGTAGATCAGCCGAGGCCTATGCTACTGTGCGAAGACATAGCAGAACAGACATAGCTATCTGATGAGCAAAAGAAGACTTTGATAAGATTCCTATTCAACAACAAAGATGTCTTTGCTTGGTCAGCCAATGACCTTTGTGGTGTCAACAGAGATGTTATCGAACATTCACTCAATGTGAATCCATCCTCCTGGCCAAGAAAACAAAGGATTCGGAAGATATCTGAAGACAAAGCTGAAGGTGCTCGTAACGATGTAAAAAGACTTCTTAGTGCTGGTGTCATCAGAGAAGTGAAATATCCAGAATGGCTAGCCAACACTATTATGGTGAAGAAGGCCAATGGTAAATGGAGAATGTGCATTGATTTCACAGACCTTAATAAGGCTTGTCCAAAGGACAAATTCCCATTACCAAGAATAGACTCTCTTGTAGATGCTGCAGCTTCTTTAGAGCTCATGAGTCTATTGGATTGTTACTCAGGCTATCATCAAATCTGGATGAAGAAGGAAGATGAGCCAAAGACTAGCTTCATAACTCCTAGTGGCACATATTGTTACCTTCGAATGCCTGAGGGGCTCAAGAACGTTGGAGGAAGCTTCAGCAGAATGAAAGCCAAGGTCCTTCATTCTCAAATAGGCAGGAATGTACTGACCTATGTGGATGATATCATAGTGAAAAGCACGAAGCAAGAAAATCACATTGCTGATTTGCAAGAGACATTTGCTAACTTCAGGCAAGCTGGCCTAAAGTTAAATCCAGAAAAGTGTGTTTTTGGGGTTGTTGGGGGCCTTTGTCCTCCGAAGGTCCTCAAAAATGTGATTTAACAATATCTTCCAAGTGTGACATATGAACAGGAACCTTTGGAATCAGAATGAAGCTGTCTACAACATGAAAAGCATGGTTGGGACGAAGGTCGAACCAGTTCCGAAGCTATGCGCATGGGAGCTTCGGCTTAGTAGCAGAAAAGGAACCGACTTAGAGAGGAAAAGACATTTTAGTCCTCGATAGATTGTCCTATGTCAATAGTAAACATGAAGGGCATGAATGTAATTTTGCACAGGCTGCGCCCTGTGCCTATAAATAGATGAACAGTACCCCCGTACTGTTCACGCTAACTGGTATTCGCTTTTGCGTCACACTTGTACTTTTACCTTTTGTCAAACCAAAGGTACATTTGTAATTCAATATTGTTTATGTCTTCCTAGGATAATATAATGAGGATGGATTAATAATGTTATATAATTATTTATGTTGCTTTTCGTATTTTATATGCTTCTCCTTTTATTAACACATATTCCATTGATGAAGGTATGTCCTTCATAACCTTCGTCTTAAGATCATTATATCCTAAGAGAAATAATGCTTTGAAGGACGAAGGACATTAACATTTAACATTTTGTGTTGCCTTGTTCTTAACTCATAGCATTTGAGAACAAGTCCCCAACATTAGCGCCCACCTCTGGTGAACTCTTTCGACCACCTTTGGCAAGCACTAACCTTCGTCATGCCGCCGAAGAAAGCTTCAGCGCTAGGAATTGCTGCACTACAGCCGCTAGACCCAAACCAGGAAACTCTTTCTCTCCGAGAGGCTCGAAGTCAGAGGAGGAAAGCCACCAGTCCAACACTCCAGGAGGAGGATTTGGACCAAGAGATCAGGTACATGGAAATAATCCATCAGCAAGTACAATGGAAGAAGGAGAAGATGGTGCGGCTGGCTAATCTTCAAAGGAAGATCGACGAAGCTACTGAAGAAGTGCGTCATCTTGTTCAAGATGAACAAGATCGAAGGCCCCAACACAGGGAGCTTCGTCAAGAAGGCTTGTTCAACGAAGATGGATGGTATGATGATTTTAATCATGATACCTTTACTTTTGATGATGCTTCTCCCTTGGCAGCAGAACTGCAGGCTACCCCATGGCCCCCGTCATACAAGCCACCTCAGCTTCCCATGTATGATGGGCACTCAGATCCAAAGCAGTTTCTGATGAGCTACGAAGCAACTATATCTTCGTATGGGGGCAATACTGCACTTATGGCGAAGTCCTTCGTCATGGCAGTCCGGAATGTAGCCCAAACATGGTATTCTTCTCTTCGGCCAGTGACTATCACATCGTGGCAGAAGCTTAAGGACATGCTGGTGACTAGTTTCCAAGGTTTTCAGACGAAGCCAGTCACAGCTCAGGCCCTGTACCAATGCACGTAAGATCATGAGGAATACCTCCAGGCGTATGTCCGAAGGTTCTTGCAATTGAGGGCACAAGCGCTCACAGTGCCTAATGAAATTGTCATTGAGGCCATGATTAAGGGCCTTTGACCCGGACCTACGACTCAGTACTTCGCCAGGAAACCCCACAAACTCTAGAGAAGTTGCTCCAGAAAATGGATGAGTACATCCGGACTGACAATGACTTCTGCCAAAGAAGGGAGGAAGCTTACAGATTCTCGAAAATGACTAGGGGCTTCAGAGGAAGAATCCACCCGAGGCATGTCAGGTCAATCCATAATTCCACTCAGAGTGATGACAAAAGGAGTCAGCCTCAGAGGTCGCAATACCCCTCGCAATCTTCGGGGCAACAGCAAAGCTCTTTCAGGCCACCAACTCCAAGGGGCAGAGGCGCCAGGGGCTTCGGGGGAAGATTTGGGGATCAGCCTAGAAAGATCTACTGCTTATTCTGTGGTGAGGACAAGGGCCATACTACAAGAATGTGCCAAATCACCATTCAGAAGCAAAAGGAGATAGCAGAAGCCGAAGCTCGGCAGAATCAGCCGAAGCAGGTCTTGCACACTGCTTCATGCCATTCTCCCTACATACCAGAGTATGTGGGAAATCATCATGCAGCTTCTGTTGCTTCGGCTAGCCATTCACAGGCTTCTTGGCCACAACTCCCACCCCCACCACCACTACAACCGACCTATTCCTGAAACCAGCAGCCAGAAGGGCACTGGCACTCTCAACAGCAATAGGAATTCAGGGAGGAATCTGGAGCTCGCACAGCCAACAGCACTGTGCCGGAATCAAAGCACATTTATTGAGAGATATCCTACCTCTGAAAAATTTCTTACATTCTATGTCTCTTTTGTTTTTCAATAAAGAACAAGTAATGTAAATCTAGTTTTAATTCCTTGTAATAGTTTCGTTTCTATTAAAATGAAATATATCTTCTTCATAGATTTACGAAGCTCAAAAATTACCAAAGCTCAAAAGTCGTTCCAAAGGGAATACAGAGCTAGATAAATACCGAAGCTATAAGAAAAAGACGTTCCTAACGGAGCGCAGTGTAAGTTTTGTTGAAGCTACAAAAAAGTCGTTCCTAAGGGAGCGCAATGTAAGTTTTCTGCTCAAAAGTCATTTCAAAGGGAATGCAGAGCCAAATACCGCCGAAATATAATGCGAAGAAGTTCAAAAGACGTTCCTAAGGGAATGTAGAACTTACACCGAAAAGTCAACGGTGATACCGTCGAAATAGAAGGCGAAGAAGTTCAAAAGACGTTCCTAAGGGGATGCAGAACTTACAGCGAAAAATAAGTGGTGAAACCGAAAAATAAACGGCAAAGAGATTTCGATCGTTCCTAAGGGGATGCAGAGATGGTGTGTTCCAGTGTGGGCGTGTGGGTGCGTATCTTCGGCATTAGCATCATCCTTCGCATCATATCATCACATCATCCCGCATAGCATCACATCATACATCATATTGCACCGATGACACGAATTGAATACGAATTCGACCTTCAGAGACTACTTTATAAAAAATGAAAATGTGCTAAGGCACAAAGTAAGCTGAAAAATACAGCTTCGCTAGCTCTATTGCAAAAGAAGGGATCCTTTGTTTACGAAGCTGGGATGTTTTTACGAAGCATGGATATTTTCATGAAGCACGGGTTTTCTTCTTTACGAAGCATGAAAAGAAGGGAAGGTGTTTTTTCGCCGAAGGCTCAAAAACGGTATGTATATAAAAGTTTCATGCATCGCAAAGAACTGAATTACAAATAATTTACATATTAGATTCAAAAATATGCACATCGAATATTACAGTCTTGATACAGCAAAGCTACATTGATCATCTAAAAATGTTTTTACAATAAGTACTAGTCCTCTTTTAGGACCTTCTCCGCAATTTCATTTAACAACTTGTTAACAACTTCGTCAACAATGGATTCAGCCATATTGATGATCTCTATTGCTTCCTTCGCTTCTAGGTCGGCCAGGGGGTCGAATGGTTCCGGTGGAGAAGATAGTTCAGCTACAGTAGAAAAAATTAATCATTTCGAAGTCACGAAAACAAATGCCGAAGCTAGATGTCGCGAAACAATACCTATGCGCCTCTCGCGCTCTGCAGCTTCTTCAGCTTGCTTAGCTTGTACTCGGGCGTCATGGATGTCTTTTTCACTCTTCTTCATAATTTCGTGAGCTATTTCTCGGCCACCATTTGCCCAGATGTTAGTATAAAATTTTCCGCCCATTAAGCTTGCTTCAGCTGAAGGATCCTTTGTGTCATCCACGGAGAAGGCAGCTTCGGCTTGGGCCAGGGTCTTGACATGATCGCAACCTGCCTTCTCAAGGATGACTGAAATTCCTCTTGCATCGGAGAACGCGCAGACATCCCCGCGATCACTTAAAATTTCTTCAAAAGCCTCGGCCTCTCCGCTTATCCATTCGATAACACCTTCAGGTTCACCTCGTATAAAGTTACCTTCGTTGGAATAGGCGCCCACGTTGGCGAAGCTAGCCTTTATCTTCTCCATGCAGCCTAGGGATTTTTCGAAGCATCTTTCTTTGGATGCGCGTAGTTCTTCAACTATTTTTTCTAAATAGTTTTTCCAATATTCACTAATATCTCGGTTGGCCTCTGCGAGCCCACATTTTTCTTTGGCTTCGGCCAGCTGTTTCTGAAGGTCTTCGATCTCATTCTTTTGAATTTCAGCTTGAGCCTTGAAACTTGCTTCATCTTCTTTTACTTTATCCACCAATGAAAGTAGAATTTTGTGTTTTTCTGTGGCTTCGTTTCTCAGCCTGATAACCTCTGTTCGAAGGTTGTTGAGAGCTATAGTGCAGCTCTCGTCTTCAGCATTCTTTTGCGCCCTTAGGGTGTTGCTAAGTATTAAGCCCTGCAAGAAAGAATAAAAGGATTAACATGAGAGTAAAAGACTTCATTCCAGAGTTCATAAGCTTCAAAATTCACAATTTCTATACCTTCAGACTGTTGTATGCAAGACTATCTGCAAGATCGGCCTTCGTCATGGCGCAAAGGCCAGCTTTGAGCTTCGAGAAGCCCATACATCTAGCCATCTCTCGGCAGACGGATAATTCTTTATTGTCTGGGAGACAGTACAAGAAATCATCTTCATCCGTACCGTTGAATACTAAGGCCCCCTTCGGGTACTTTAGTTCCTGAGCATAGTGTTTGGCTTCAAAAATTTCTTCTTCGGACAATCTTTTTCCCACAGCATGTCGAATGACATAATCAAAATCTTCGGAGAATGCTTCGGGACTAAGGGATTCGGCTTCTTTGGCCACACTCTTCTCAAAAGCTATATTAGTATCTGGAGTTATTCTTTCGCCTCCCTGCTTGGTTGTGGCAAGCTTTGTCTCAGCAGGCACTGTGGGCCCTGCCTTGGTTTCAGCCTAGGTTTTTGTAGCTTCAACTTCTATTTGCTTAGTATCAGCTTTGGGTTGCGTTTTGTCAGCTTCGGCAACCTTCCCTGTGGGAGCAAGACTTATGGAGTCGGTCGTTTCCAATACATCTAATACATTTACCATCCTCCTTCTCTTAGGAGTTGTGGCAAAACTTTTTTCTGCCTTCAGCGCTGTTGTTTCTGTTGAGGGACTTAAAATCCCTGGCATCTTTGTTACTTCTTTAGTTTTTGACCTTTCAGCCTTATCTTTGTCAACCTTTGTTTCAACTAGCTCAACCGAAGGTACCTTCGGCATTGTAGCCGGCTTATCAGTATTCTGTGTAGTTGAAGCAGTTTCTGTTCTTTTAGCAGCAGAAGATGTCCCTGCGCCAAACTCAGGAACCACGGCCGGTTCAATGTAACACGACCGGTTGGTAAGAACCTTCAATATTTTGCCCTTCGGCACAGGCTTATCTGGGCTGTCCGAAGCAGAAGTTTTCCTCTTTTTCCCTTGTTCCCGCAGTGGGTAGCGGTAGTCAGGGTATACGAAGCCGATGGTGTCGAAAACTCTGTTTAATCTTTTCTTTCTCCGGCCATCGAAGGCTGCGGACAAGGCATTGTCCTCGGTTTTGGAGTACACCCCAAGTAACTCGTCGCTGGTAGTTTCAATACACTTCAACCAATCATCATTTGGTTCATCAAACTTATCTCCAAACCTGAAGGTGTATTTCAGCCGGACCAAATCACCTTCGCTAGAATAATTGATGGTTTCCTTTGGCATTTCCTAGCCTTCCGCAAGCGGCCACACTCTGAAGGCTATGTGCTCTTGAACTAAATCTCTTATGCCGATGAAGGAGTAGACAGTACTGAAGGCCTTCTGACACGCTTCGGCGGCATTGTCAATTTCGACCTTCGGCCTTCGGAGGCCGAAGCGGGACCAAATGGGGCGCATAATGACTCCCTTAATATCTTCCCTCGCTGACAAATCATTCTTCACATAGAACCATTCTTCCATCCAAGCCCCGGGCCATCTCTTCTGAAACATTGGCACTGGGTGGCTTGCGTTGGGGCGAGAGATAAATCCATAACAACCAAAGTTGTTGTGGTACTGTTCTTTACCCATGTCCTTCGTCTCATACAGAAGTTCGTGCATACTGCAGAAGCACTTCGCACTTGGCTCTATCCCTTGGCTTCTTACTGCCCAGACGAAGACTCCCATCCTTAATATGGCTTCGGGGGTCATCTAATGAAGGAAGATTTGGTAAGTTTTCAGCACTTCAACTACAAACCTGCTCAGTGGGAACCGAAGCCCAGCTTTGAAGAAGCTTCGGTAAATCACAACTTTATTTTCCTCGGGGGCAGGGACGTTGTTGTCTCCACCAGCTCTTACAATAGACATATCTCGAAAGTACCTTCCTCTTATATTGTCAAGATGACTCTGTTTAATTGTTGATTTCCCAAAGATTGTATGACTTGGCCTTCAGGGCCGATCCTTAATCTTTGCCCCCGCTTTCCGCATCATAATTGTCACTGTCACCAGTATCTTCAGATAGGCCTTCCAGTATCTCCTTAGTAATCTTCTCTATATTTGTTTTTGCCATTGACTCGATAAATCCAGCAATGTAGGGATTCACAACCTTCTTCTCCTCAAAAAGCTTCTCCTCTTCAGTCAGCTTCGTCTCAGCAACAACCTTCTTGTCCTAAGACATTTTTTCTTTAGGAAGGACGAAAATGTGTCTTTTTAGCTAAAGCTCAGAAAGCTTGAAAAACTAGCAAGCGTTAGTGAGCAAGTGCTGTGAAATTGAGGAAGTAAAACAAATGGCACAAGCAGCGTATCAAATATAGCTGGTGTGAGTTCTTATTTATACGCTCAGCATGCTCCAAATTGGGGGGCCCCGTTTGTCATTGACTATTGCTATTCTAGCAAAGGGAAGGTGTTTTTTCGGACCTTTGGCTTAAGGCCTTCGTCCATGTTGCAGTCTGAATTCGTTATCTTAAACAAATTAATACTGCGAGGGTCTACTGTTGGGGGCCTTTGTCCTCTGAAGGTCCTCAAAAACGTGATTTAACAATATCTTCCAAGTGCGACATATGAACAGGAACCTTCAGAATCGGAATGACGCTGTTTACAACATGAAAAGCATGGTTGGGACGAAGGTCGAACCACTTCCGAAGCTATGCGCATGGGAGCTTCGGCTCAGTAGCAGAAAAGGAACCGACTTAAAGAGGAAAAGGCTTTTTAGTCCTCGATAGATTGTCCTAATGTCAATAGTAAACATGAAGGGCATGAATGTAATTTTGCAAAGGATGCGCCCTGTGCCTATAAATAGATGAACAGTACCCCCGTACTGTTCACGCTGACTGGTATTCACTTTTGCGTCATGCTTGTACTTTTACCTTTTGTCAAACCAAAGGTACATTTGTAATTCAATATTGTTTGTGTCTTCCTAGGATAATATAATGAGGATGGATTAATAATGTTATATAATTATTTATGTTGCTTTTCGTATTTTATATGCTTCTCCTTTTATTAACACATATTCCATTGATGAAGGTATGTCCTTCATAACCTTTGTCTGAAGATCATTATATCCTAAGGGAAATAATGCTTTGAAGGACGAAGGACATTAACATTTAACATTTTGTGTTGTCTTGTTCTTAACTCATAGCATTTGAGAACAAGTCCCCAACAGGAGTAAAGAAGGGTAAGTTTCTTGGCTGTTTGGTGTCAACAAAGGGAATTGAAGCCAACCCAAGCAAGATTGAGGCTATTCTTCGGATGGAGCCGCCAAGCACAAAGAAGGGGGCCCAACAGCAGGTAGGAAGACTAGCATCATTAAACATATTCATATCCAGATCAGCAGAAAGAAATCTGCCATTCTTTGAAATACTAAAGTCAGCCAAACTTTTTCACTGGGACCCGGCCCAGCAAAAAGCTTTCGAAGAGCTGAAACAATACTTGATCGATCTAACAGCACTAACTCCACCTTCGTTAGGGGCTCCATTACTTTTATATGTGGCAGCTTCGCACTCTGCAGTAGTGCGGCCCTGGAACAGGAGAAGCTAGATGGTCAAATCAAAAAGCAGGCTCCAGTCTATTTTGTCTCTAAAGTTTTATGTTTGTCAAAGAAAAATTATACAGAGTTGGAAAAAGTGTTGTATGTTGTGTTAATGGCCTCCAGGAAGCTTCAACATTATTTTCAAGCATATCATATAATTGTTCCTTCGTCACAGCCTCTGAAGGACATAATGAGGAATAGAGAAGCTACTGGAAGGATTGGAAAATGGGCTGCGGATCTTAATGAGTTCAGTATTGATTATGTACATAGATCCTCAATTCAGTCCCAGGCGTTGGCAGACTTCATTGCTGATTGGACGCCAGGGGCTCAGGAAGAAGAAACCAATAAAGACGCCGAAGCTTGGACAGTATTCTATGATGGTTCATGGGGAACCTTCGGCGCAGGAGCAGCTGCGGTCCTAATTGCGCCTTCAAAAATCAAAACATGCTATGCAACAAAGCTTGACTTTAGTTGTACAAATAATATCGCTGAGTATGAAGCACTTCTGTTGGGGCTTTGGAAGTTAAGGGCAATGGGAATAAGAAGGGCTATCCTGAAAACTGATTCTCAATTCATTTCTGGCCATATAGACAAAAGTAGCAAGGCAAGAGACCCGAAGCTTGAAAAATATCTGGATACAGTTCGAAGGTTGGAGGCGGCTTTTGAAGGGTTTTCTGTCAAGAACATTCCAAGAGGAGAGAATGAGCATGCAGATATGCTAGCCAAATCAGCAGCACAGGGGCTCCCTATACCTTTGAAAGTATTTTTTGAAAGAATAAAAGCACCTTTAGTTGAGCTTATGGAGAGAGCAGTGCTTGCAATTTCCCTAGTACATAGTGAAGATTGGAGGAATGAAATTATATCTTTCCTCCAAGGCAATTGTCTTTCGGATGACAAAGCTTATAATAAGAGAATGGAAGCAAGGACAAGAAAATATGTGATAATGGAAGGGGAATTGTACAAACATGGAGTCTGTTCTCCACTCCTCAAGTTTTTATCCAGAGCTGAAGGTATTGAATTAATGAAGGAGATACATGTAGGTTTGTGTGGATCTCATATTGGGTCTAGGCCCATGCTGGGAAATATGTTTAGACAAGAATTCTACTGGCCGAAGGCAGCTTCGGATGCAGCAAAGCTAGTTCAAAAATGTGAAAATTGTCAAAAGTGCGCAAGAGACCAGAAACAACCTTCATCTCTCACCCAGCTAATACAACCCACTTGGCCATTGCAAAGATGGGCCCTGGATTTGTTAGGCCCACTTCCACCAGCACAAGGTAATTTGAAATACGTTGTGGTGGCTGTAGAATATTTTTCTAAGTGGATTGAAGCGAAGCCTTTGGCTACAATAACTTCGGTTACAGTCCAGAAATTCTTCTGGCAAAATATTATTTGTCGCTTCGGTGTGCCGAAGGCTATAACTGTGGACAATGGAACACAGTTTGATGCCGAAACGTTCAAGGATTTCTGTGACCAAATTGGCACGAAGATTCATTTTACATCAGTTAGGCATCCAGAGTCAAACGGGCTGGTGGAAAGAGCAAATGGCATTATTATGACGGGAATAATGAAGTTAATCTTCAATCAGCCCAGACGAAAGTGGCCAGATGAGTTGATTAAAGTGGTGTGGAGCCACAATACAACCATATCAAGATCAACAGGATTCACACCCTTCAAACTATTATTTGGTGACGAAGCTATAACTCTAGAAGAAGTTAAAGCAGGGTCAATAAGAACAGTAGCTTTGGCAAAAGATGAAGCTGATTATCACGTTGCAAATGATACTATAGAAGGGACCAGACTTCAGGCTGTGGAGAACATCAATAAATATCAAGCCGAGACAATAAAATGGCGCGATAGAAAAGTTCGGTTGAAAAATATTAAGCCAGGGCATTTGGCGCTTCAGAGAGTGGCCAATCAGGACACAGTAGGCAAATTTCAACTAAAGTGGGAAGGACCTTTTCTCGTGGTATCTTCGTCGAGGCTCGGTTCTTACAGATTGAAGGACATGGACGACAACGACATTCCTAGATCTTGGAATGCGGATGAGCTTCAGCGATATTATGTGTAATTTGATGTAATCTTTTTCATTTTTTCTATGACACCCTTTTTCTTTTCAAAGGGGGAGAAAGGTTTTTAATGGGGCCATAGCTTGTAATTTTTCCCTTCTTATTTAGCTCCACAAGAGCCAAATCCCCCAAAAGAATGTAAAATGTAAAATCTGAGCATGCACCATCGAGTGCAGAAAAAGAAAAAAGAAGGAAGAAGTTCAAAAGGCGTTCCTAAGGGGATGCAGAACTTATACCGCCGAAATAGAAGGCGAAGAAGTTCAAAAGTCATTCCTAAGGGGATGCAGAACTTATACCACCGAAATAGAAGGTGAAGAAGCTCAAAAGACGTTCCTAAGGGGATGCAGAGCTTAAGACTGAAAAGATGTTTCTAAGGAGATGCGGAGTCCGGATGTGGCTTCATATGCGTGTGTTTGGACATTCATTTGCACATTACATCACATCATTCATTGCATTCATATACATTCATTTAGGCAATCGTAGGATCATCATCATCATGACATAGAGTATAAACAGATGCTTCGGCTTTGACGACAAAACTTCGATGAGTATAAAGAAACAAAGATATGCTTCGTTGTGTACGAAAAGAAGGGAAGGTGTTTGTCGCCTTCGGCTCAAAAGATACAAGTTTCATCCACATCAAAGTGATTCACGCACGGATGAAAAAGGTAAAAATATATTACAAGGTATGGATAAATTTACAGAGTAGTGTTTTCATTCCTAAATTACAATATCTTTTACAAAGATAATTAAAATTTTTCTAGAGCTTTTTGTAAGGGCTTCATCAGTATCCATCAAGTTTCGAATCATTGACTTTCGGCTTCGTCATCCTATATATAACAAAGCGGTGTAAGGTAAATAGAAATCTCAGGAGAAGGTAAGCAACAGGTACAAGTTTAAAACATGCTTGAGATGACTTCGAGCTTTGTCACCAGCTAAGTTTCGTCCACCCTTCGTCCAAATTTATGTTATAAATCTATTTCCAATGCTTCGGGCCAGGCTGGGGATGTCAGTCAAGTCTGCTGGTGATAGGCTGAAGTTTGGCTTGTTTACTATCTTCCCGTGTGCACAACCAGTCTTCATGAAAGCTACAGCTGTGCCGCGAGAAGCTAGCAGGGCACAGAAGTCACCATGCCCAGCTATAACTTCGTCAAGCGCCTCAACTTCGCCCTCAATATGTTCGAAGGTGCTTGGCAGGACTTCAGCCGAAGGTTCAAATTTTTCAGAACTAGCACCAACTGAGTTGAAAACCTGCTTCAGCCATTGCACGCACCTGTTGCCAAAGTTTAAGCATTTATCCTAAAGCTCTTTCAAGGATTTCTGCAAATTCGAACTTTTTTAAACTTCGGCATCAAGTCTCACGTTTAAATTCTTCCTTTCTTGCTCAAAGCTTTCGGACTTTAGGAGGAGTTCACTGTTTAATCTGGCAATTTCAGCTTGGGCTTTTGCTAGTGAACCCTCCATTGTTTGAAGAACAAAATCTTTCTTTTCAAGAGTAGCTTCATGATCTTTGATTTTACTTTCCAAGCCTTCAATTATAACCTCATTTTTCTTATCTTCGAGGTCCTGTTGCATCCTCAAGGCTTTACTTAGTAGCATACTCTGTGCAAAATAACCTTCATCAGAAATCTTTGCTTCATCATAAAACAATAAAAAGTTGAGGAAAGAACTTTACCTTAAAATTAGAATAAAATAAGCTACCAACGATATGCTATCGTCGGTAGCTGCTGATGTCAGCTTCAAGCTTTGGAAAACCAACACTTTTCGACAGAGTGCTGATAATCTTCGCTCCAGTTCGATCTTGAATACATCCTAAGGCTTCTTTGTTAATTCCGCCGAAGAGCATGGCTCCTGGTTGGTAGCCACAGGATATAGCATACTCCTACAACTCCTCCTTTTCAGCCTTGGATAATTCTTGACCAATCAAATTTTGAAAGCAGAAGCCTTGATCTTCTGAAGTATCTTCAGCAATTTCTTTTCCTTTTCCAGGCACTGCGGCCGTGGCTTCTTCTATAACTGCAGCAATCTTCTCTACAGCCAGGACTTCTTCTATAGCCGCGGCAGCCTCCTCCGCGGCCAAATCCAAAAAGTATTTTATCGATATTAGATAACGTACTCTCTAGATTGGTAGCTTCGGCAGTTGCAGCTTCGACAGAAGGAGCAACTTCGGCAGCTGGTGTTATTTTCGAGGCTGAGGCCGACGGTGGCGTTTCCTCAATAGCTTGCATAACAGTGACAATCCTTCGCTTTTTTGGCTCAACCGCCTTCTTCGTTGCCGAAGGCTCGTCCTTCTTCTGTAAAAGCTTCGTCAGTTGCGGCCCCAGTGGACTTAGCAGCTTGATAGGTAGGGATTCGGTCATTACCTTTAAAATTTCTTCTAGTTCGGCAGCAGAAGGTGTCGAAGGAGCTCCCTCTTCTATCTCAGCCATCTTCGGCCCTGGAGTTGCAATTTTTCTTTTCTTCGAAGTAGCCACCTTCGGCACAGGACTGGATTTTCTCTTTTTCAAAGCTTTTTCATCCTCCTTAACCATCCTAGCAGCTTGTCTGCTCATAACACTGACAACCCTCTTTCTCTTTGGTCCTTTGGCACCCTTGCTCAGTTGTTCATAGTCAGGGTATTCAAAGTTTAAAGCATCCATTACCCGATTTAACCTTCGTTTTGTTCAGGTGCCGAAGGCCGCAGTCATCAGTTGATCTTCTTTTTTTGTATAATTGCCCAGAATTTCGTTGCACATAGTCTCAATCATTTCTAGCCATTCCTGGCAGGGCTCTTTGAATTATTTCTCAAACTTGAAACGATAGGGCAATCGAACAAGTTCACCCTTCTTCTTTGTTCCTTTGAGCTTCGGCATACTCCATTGACTCAATGTTGGAGATACCCTGTTCACCAAATATTCTTGCACTAAATCCCTGGTACTGATATGTTCAGCCACCACTCTGAATTCTGCTATAGCTAGCTGGCATGGTAACCCTAGTTTCATGTTGCACAGGGGTCTGGTCATCCCGAAGCTTAGGCTCAGAGGACTCATGACCAGCGTCTTCAGCTTCTCCCTCTTTTTCTCATTAGCCTTGATATAAAACCACTCACTTTTCTAGCCAGTTGGTCATTTGGTCCGATAGCTAAGGATCGGGGCTTTCATATCCTTGCGATACGCGAAGTTATAACAGCCAAAATTTTCATGAAGCCCATCTTCTCTGGCCTTTGTTTGGTAGTGTAGTTCATGCACTCGGCAAAAAGCTTCAGCATTTGGGTCCATTCCTTGGCTTCAAAGGGCCCAGATAAAAATACTGAGCCTAACAATAGCGTTAGGGGTCAGCTGATGAAGATAGATTTCATAATTATCCAGAACTTCTCCAATCATTTCGTTCAGCAGAAACCGCAATCCTGCTCTGAAAAAGCTTTTGAAAACTACTACTTCGTCATCCTTCGGTGTTGGAGTGGTTTCTTCCCCGGCAAAGCGAATAAGCTTCTTCTCAGCTTCTCCGAAGTAGCCCAGCTTCATCATCATGGGCATATCAGCTTCAGACACAGTAGATTTTTCAAAATCCAAGTGGCTCGGTTTTGATGGGATCAGAATGCTATAATCTTCTTCTTTTTCATCAGCGATTACTTCCTCAACATCTTGTTCAATTTCGGCAGCAGGTGCACCTTGTTCAATGGCTCCCTCTATCACAACCAATCCCGATTGTCTCATCACTTCAAAGATCGGGGCAGTCTCAGTGGCTTCGGCCTCCTCTCCGTCACGAGTCACTCTCGCAGTAGAGCGCACTCTGGTCATCTGATGCTGAATTTCTTGCAGTTTTTACGTAGTTGATGTTTTTTACAGTTTTTTGACGAAGCTCCCTCTTTTGACGAAGCTAATTCAAGATGATGGCTTGCTCGAAAGTGCAGTGAAAAAGCATCGGCTATGGCTAAAATTTTCAACAGCACAACAGTGCAATGGCAATGAATGCTGTGGTAACTTCACACCTACCCGTCTGTTTATATAGTGCTACAGGTGGGAAGGTGAACCGCCAAGTTGCCCACACCCATTGAATAGTTACTCGCACCCGCTGAACGGTGGACCACCCGACGCTTGGGACGCGAATCGCCAGACCGTGCGTACCCGCCGCATGGTGGGCCACCTCGTGCTTGGAATATTTTAATCGTTTCTCGACAACGAGCTCAGGGAAGGTGTTTTTTGGACCTTCGGCATTCCGAAGCTTTGGAGATATTTTCACGGATCAAGCTCGTTACGAAAAACGATCTAGCACCACGAAGGGGCTACTGTTGGGGGTCTGCTTCGTCGCCGAAGGTCCTTTGAGAAGAAATACCTTCGAAAGATCACACAGAAGTAAGCATAGCGCGGAGGTACACGCTAAAGCTACCTTCCGGGGAGCTTCGGCATAGCAACATGCCTTGATACGAAGGATTGCACTGACATAAAGAGGAAAAGACCAATTGGCCCATGGTAATTTGTGTCATGATTGTAACTAGTTGTAGAGGACATAAATGTAATTTTAACCGGGTTGCGTCCCGTGCCTATAAATAGGTGAATAGTACCCCTGTACTGTTCACGCTGACTTCTATTCGCTCGTGCATCACACTCATATCTTTGCCTTCTATCAAGCCGAAGGTACAAATGTAATTCAATATTGTTCTTATTCATTCATGACTATATAAAAAGGACACATAAATGATGTTATATGATTATTCATGTTATTTTTCATGTTTTCATATGCTTCTTCTTTCATCAATGTAAACTGTGATGATGAAGGTATGTCCTTCATGACCTTCGTCCGAAGATCGTTATATCCTAAGGGAAATAATGCATTGAAGGACGAAGGCCATCAACCATTAACTTATTTCTGTGTTGCCTTGTTCTTAATTCATAGCATTTGAGAACAAGTCCCCAACGACGATGATTCCTAAACTCAAGAACTCAAATAAAAATCAAACTTATTCTCCACTAGAGACTTGGAACTCCAAACTTCAAATCTAAGTAATCATCTTACCTCATTTAGTTCCAATTTGCTGCAATGGTCACCAAGAACATGTCCAAACACTGGAATGACCCAAACTCTAATTCTTTCTAGAATTTTCACTTTATGGTCATTTCTCTCAAAGTCTACACAATTGTAAGCCCTTTCTAGGTTCTTTCTTTGATACCTCTTTGTTGGAGCGAAGGCAGAAACGCCACCCTTCGCTCGAAGTCTCCACCACTTGGCCCCTGCCCTGACGGACAAAGCAGGCAGGGACACCCTTCGCTTCATCGGCACCAGAGACAACACGGAGACCCTTCGCTAGATTCGGCACCAGACGAAGGCCTGCGGCGACGCCTCCCCGCTGTGCGGCCTCGTTCAGCTCTGAGGCCCACATGAGATCTGGCCCATTGTAACGGGCCCTGCGTGGCCGCGTTTGTGTTACGGGCCTAATCTGTAAAGGCGTACTTGTAATTACAGCTTGTAACCCCGCTTTATGGGAATATTCTGGGGATAAACTAGGTACCTGAGGGCACATGCGTCCTTAACGCAAGGCGCCGTGCACTCGGATACCTATAAATACCCCCGCACAGTGCCCGTGAGAGGCTAGATTAACAGAGCTTTTGCCATCACGCGCGAGTGCCCTGTTGCCATCACCATTCACTCGTGTTGGATCCCCTTGCTGTCGAGAGCAAGTTCCAACATTTGGCGCCCACCGTTCGTGCTACGAGACAACCACCCGCGATGGCACCCAAGAGAGCTAACCCGAAGGCTGACGAGGCTGCGAAGGCAGCACTGCTCGCCGCAAGAAAGGGCAAGGCCCTCGCCCTCACCCAATCCACCCACCAAGAGGCCAATGAAGACGACACCCTCCGCACCTGCGACCCTGAGGGACAACCCTCAGGCTTCGCACCTCCCTCAGGCTTCGCACCTCCCTCAGACCTCGCACCACCGGAGGGCGCGGACCTCGCCGAGGACGGTGAGGTCCTCGGCGTCTCAGCAGAAGAACAGCTACAGCTGCGCGCCCTGCGCCTCAAGAACCGCAACCTCCAGAGGCAGAAGGAGATACTGGAGGCCAAGCGCCAGCGTGTGTCCGCACTCGCCAAAGTGCGGCAGATGATACGCGACGAAGAGCACAAGGCCCAGGAACTCGAGCGGGAGATTGCGCTGATGCAGCGCGAAGGCCACCTCAGCCCGCGGCACGAGTCATCCCTCCAGCAGCGCGCACAAAACGAAGACACGCGCGAAGGCCACCCCGGCCTGCAGCATGGGCCACCCCTGCAACACCGCGCGCAACCGGAGGACCCGCGTTTCCCCCAGCGCGACTTCACTTTCCCGCACGCCACGCCATTCCAAGGGGTCAATTATCTCGATGAGCGAAGCCCCCTGGCGCCTCACCTGCAAGTGACGCCGTGGCCAGCTAACTTCCGGGCTGGGACCTACCCCAAGTACAACGGCAGCACCGACCCGGCTCAATACATAATGAGTTACCAGGTCGCCGTCGCATCGTCCGGGGGGGACGACGCCACAATGGCGAAGTCCTTCATCATCGCCCTCGAGGGCCCCGCACTCACCTGGTTCACCAGGTTGCCTCCGCTGTCCATCGATTCCTAGAGAAGTCTCCGGGACAAGTTCCTCCTCAACTTCCAAGGGTACCGCCCGGACACCGACGCCCTGGCCGAACTCTCGCTCTGCAAGCAGCTAGAGAGGGAGACCCTAAGGGAATATTACCGCAAATTCCTGACACTCAAGTCACAGCTACCCTCAGTCGATGACCAGATTGCCATCCACTATGCTATCAGTGGTCTTCGCGCTGGCGTCCTTTACAGCCACTGCATCAGAGATCCGCCGAAGAACCTCCAAGAGTTATACCAGCTGTTTGAAAAGTATGCCAGATCCGAGGAGCTCCACCAGCGCAAGATTGAGTCCCAGCGGAAGCCAAAAGATGCTCCACAGTCCAGCCGCACGTGGACAAGAACTCCGCAACCAGACTCCGGTCGAGATGGCCGCGGTCAGCAGCAAGTGCACAACATTGCCAACCAGCAGCCGGCCGCTGACCCCCTTCGTCGCCAGGAATATCCCCCCCAGGGCCGCGGAAGTGGAACTCGCGGCAGGGGCCGAGGGCGTGCGTAGCCACCCCCTCCACCGCGCCGATTTTACTGCCTTTTCCATGGCGAAGACTGCGCCCACCAAACCAAAGACTGCCCCGAAGTGAAGGCCACCAGAGACAGAATGGCGAGGGCGCAGCCAGCCGACAACCCCAGAATTGTCGCGCATAATTACCAGCCACCCCCTCCACCATATATCCACGCTCCCGCCCCGCATCCACCGCACCACGCTTACCAACATCATCAGGAAGTACAAATCGTACATCCTCCGCCTCCACCACCACACCAGCAACAACAAAACATCCCCCATGCCCCAAAGCAGGAAGACTTCGTCGATCAACCTTATCGCGGAGTCATTCATATGATTACTGGGGGGTCCAGCACCGACTTCGACACCAAGCGGCAGAAGCGGGACCACTACCGCAGCATAAATCATGTCGCCGTCACGGGCCCAGTTGTGCAGACAAAGTGGTCCCACGTACCGCTCACCTTCGACGCACGGGACGTCGACTTGCGCAGCGCCCCCCACTGCGATGCCATGGTTATCAATTGCAGCATGGCAGGCTGGGACCTACACAAGGTCCTCGTTGACAACGGCAGCTAGGCAGACATCATCTTCCTCCATGCCTTCGATCGCATGGGCATCAGCCACAGCCTGCTTAAGCCTTCGGACAACCCGTTGTATGGCTTCGGCGGCAAGGGCACCTTCCCCGTCGGCAAAATAGAGTTGCCCCTCTCCTTTGGTGTAGCACCCAATGCCCGAAGTGAGCAGGTGACTTTTGATATTGTGGATATGGTATATCCATACAACGCCATCATGGGTCGGGGCTCCATCAATAAGCTTGAAGCTGCCATCCACGGACTGTATTTGTGCATGAAGATACCAGGCCCGCTAGGAGTAATTACAGTCTACGGTAACCAGCAGGCAGCGCGCAACATAGAGCGGGACTTCGTGCCTGGTCAGAGGAACGTGCACTGTCTCTCAACACAGTGCGAGGTCCCTGCGCCCGCCAGCCCAACTGACAAGCAGCACGACAAGGCTCAGTTGCAGAGTCAGGATGGGACCAAGACTGTCCCCCTCGATCAGGCCACGCCCAAGCAGACAGTCACTATCAGCGAAGACCTTACTTCGCATGAAGAAGAGAAGCTCCTCTGCTGCCTGGCCAAGAATAAAGATGTCTTCGCCTGGTCCGCCCTCGACCTGGTCGGAGTCAGCCGATCCATAATCGAGCACAGTTTGGGAATTGCCCCTCGGTGCGACCAAGAAAGCAAAGGCTCCACAAAATGTCCGACGAAAAGATAGAGGCCGCCAAGGCGGAGGTGCACCGCCTCCTAGAGGCTAAATTCATTGAGCCAGTGGCTTACCCCACATGGCTCTCCAATGTTGTAATGGTGCAGAAAAAAAGCGGGAAATGGCGGATGTGCATAGACTTCACCAGTCTCAATAAGGCCTGCCCAAAAGATAATTTCCCGTTGCCACGGATCGACAAAATAGTCGATAGCGCGACCGGATGCGAGGTCATGTCTCTCCTCGACTGCTTCTCTGGCTATCACCAGATATACATGAAGGAGGAAGACAAGGCTAGCACCAGCTTTATAACACCCTTCGGCACTTATTGCTTCGTCAGAATGCCGGAGGGTCTCAAGAATGCCGGGTCCACCTTCTCCAGACTCACCAAAACAGTACTCGAAGGGCAGGTCGGCAGAAATATATTTACATATGTGGACGACATCGTCGTCGCCAGCAAAAATAAGGAGGATCATCTCGCCGACCTGGCCGAGACATTCGCAAACATGCGAGATGCACGACTCCGCCTAAACCCGGAAAAGTGCGTTTTCGGTGTTCGCCAGGGCAAGATATTGGGCTACCTGGTGTCACACCGCGGCATCGAGGCCAACCCAACCAAGATCCAGGCCATCATCGACATGTCGCCTCCGCAGTCCGCCAGGGACGTCCAGCGTCTGACAGGCAGATTGGCCGCTCTCAACAGATTCATTTCCAGGTCGGCCGAGCGAAGTCTTCCTTTCCTCAAAACTCTCCGCGGCGCAAAAGACTTCGCCTGGGGGCCGGAGCAAGCAGCGGCCTTCGCCTCATTAAAACAGTACTTAACGGAGCTGGCCACCCTCACGAGCCCCGACTCCTCGCTCCCCCTATTGCTCTATGTCGCGGCTTCGCCGCACGCGGTCAGCGCGGCACTAGTGCAGGAGCAGACAGTCGAAGGCGCTGTCAGACAGTGCCCTGTTTATTACGTCTCCGAGGTCCTGACACCGTCCAAATGCAACATGACAGAGCTGGAGAAGATCGCCTACGCAGTTGTTATGTCCTCGCGCAAGCTGCGCCATTACTTTGAAGCATTCAAGGTTCGCGTTACCTCAGACAGGGGGCTCGGCGAACTGTTTAGAAACCCGGAGGCATCGGTGAGGATCGCCAAGTGGGCAGCCAAACTCTCCGGCTACCACATCAGCTTCGAGCCCAGGACAGCCATCAAATCGCAAGTCCTGGCAGACTTCGTCGTCGACTGGACCGGGCCAGTAACACAGCCGGACTCGACCACAGAGAAGGTCTGGACGATCCATTGCGACGGTGCATGGTGCCATGCGGGGGCAGGCGTCGCTGCAATCATAACCTCACCAGTCGGGGTCAAGCACAGATATGCAGCACGACTCAGCTTCAATCTGGAATCCGACAGATGCACAAATAATATAGCTGAGTACGAAGCAGTCATCCTCGGCCTCCGCAAGCTAAGGGCCCTTGGAGTCACCACTTGCATCATCAAAACAGACTCCAAGGTAGTTGCCGGCCAGGTCGAGAAAGACTACGCAGCCAAGGACCCCGCACTCATGCAGTACCTCGCGGCCATCCGAAGTCTCGAGAGGCAGTTCAAGGGGTTCACCGTGCAGCATGTGGACCGGGCCAGGAATGAGGAGGCCGACGCATTGGCCAAGGCCGCGGCCAGGGGCGAAACTCTGCCCTCCGACGTGTTCTTCCACGTCATCGGCACGCCAGCAGTCCGGAGCCCCGAAGGGCTCCAAATAACCAATGACAGCGAGGGCCACCGTACAGTCAACCTCATCATGACCGAAGACTGGCGAGCACCCATAATCCTGTTCCTGCAGGGGTATTACCACCCAGCCGACATCAGTGAGGCCAAGCGCCTCAGACATCGAAGCCGAGACTTCGCTCTGATTGAAGGCCAACTCTACAAAAAAGGGGTCAGTCAACCAATGCTTAAGTGCGTCACCGAGGCCGAAGACATGCAGATTCTACGTGAAGTCCACAGTGGCACGTGCGGCTCGCACGCGGGGCCGAGGGCCCTAGCTGCTAAGGTGATCCGCCAGGGTTTTTACTGGCCCGCAATGATTTGCGCCGCGAATCGGGTCACTCGGTCCTGCGAAGCCTGCCAGAAGTTCTCTCCTCGGTTAGGCGGCCCTTCGCAGTATACAAAGCTGATCGCCCACACATGGCCTCTCCAGCGCTGGGGTCTCGACATTGTTGGACCCCTGCCCACCGCTCAGGGGAACCTTAAGTTCGCCTTCGTCGCGGTCGAGTACTTCACCAAATGGATCGAGGCACGGGCTGTCTCCACAATAACATCAAAGACTGCCCAAAAATTCTTCTGGCAGAACATCGTTTGCCGCTTCGGAGTACCGTCCGAATTAACAGTCGACAACGGCAAGCAGTTTGATAACCAGGGCTTCAAGGATTTTTGTTTCTCCATTGGCACCAAGCTTGCCTTCGCCTCAGTCTATCATCCGCAGTCCAACGGGGTCGTGGAGCGCGCCAACGGGAAAATCTTCACAGCTATCAAAAAAATGCTCCTCGATGAAAAAAAGGGCAGATGGAGCGATTTTTTACCCGAGGCAGTCTGGGCACTAAACACGACTGAGTGCAGGGCGACCGGGTTCACTCCCTTCCGTCTTTTATACGGATCGGAGGCCATGACCCCGCAAGAAATAAAGCACGGGTCCCCGCGAACAGTCCCGTCAGCCGTCCCAGATGTGGACGAGCCAACTTCAAAGGATCTCATCGACGGAGACCGTGTCTTCGCCCTACAGGCCCTGAACAAGTATCAAGCCCAGACCAAAGCATGGCGCGACCATTCAGTCACCCCGAGGGAGTTCAGCGAGGGGGACCTCGTACTCATTCGAACAGCTCGGACGGAGTCCAAGGGCAAGCTGGAGCCTAGGTGGGAGGGCCCTTTCATCGTCAAGACAAAAGCTTCCCCCAGCGCTTACAGGCTCACAACGCCAACCGGCGAGGACCTGGAGCACTCCTGGAACATCGACAACCTCCACAAATTTTTTGTCTGATTCCTCAGGGCTGTCTTCGCCCTTGTAATTCGCAAAAACAATCTTGCACCGGCCCGCACTCTTTTCCTCCCGGGGGGTGAGGTTTTTAACGAGGCGGAGCCATGTAATATATGCGTAAAAAATCCCCCGCAAAAAGACATGCGTCGAAAAAGACCGCGATGACGGTCTTCGACATTCGACCACCACGAGGTCACCGCGAGGCTAAGCGCTAGCTACCCTCGCGTGCGACAAATCTGCGCAGAAGTCGCCTAAGGGTGCAGCCGGATTAGCACAACAAGTGCGGAAAAAATCTAAGTCTATCGCGAAGACTATCCGCGCAGAAGTCGCCTAAGGGTGCAGCCGGATTAGCACAACAAGTGCGGAAAAAATCTAAGTCTATCGCGAAGACTATCCGCGCAGAAGTCGCCTAAGGGTGCAGCCGGATTAGCACAACAAGTGCGGCAAAAAATCTAAGTCTATCGCGAAGACTATCCGAGCAGAAGTCGCCTAAGGGTGCAGCCGGATTAGCACAACAAGTGCGGAAAAAATGTAAGTCTATCGCGAAGACTATCCGAGCAGAAGTCGCCTAAGGGTGCAGCCGGATTAGCACAACAAGTGCGGAAAAAATGTAAGTCTATCGCGAAGACTATCCGCGCAGAAGTCGCCTAAGGGTGCAGCCAGATTAGCACAACAAGTGCGGAAAAAATCTAAGTCTATCGCGAAGGCTATCCGTGCAGAAGTCGCTTAAAAGTGCAGCCGGATTAGCACAACAAGTGCGAAAAAACCGAAGACTATCTTTGCAAAAGACACTTAAGGGTACACCTGGACTAGCACAACAACGGCTGAAACGACAACATCAAACCATCCACGCCAAGACCAACTATAATCGAGCCAACACAGCGCAGCAAAACAAATCAGCGAGTACAAAACGCCTTCGCACACACACATGCACGCGAGGGCACACAATTCCACCATACAAGCCTCTACATACACACGCGAGGGCACCACACTCTACATCGGCTCAACCTTAGGAATAATCCCCATCTCCCTATAATTAAATAACATTATCCTGAGCTCCTCACCCGCAAAAAGCCTTCGCAGTTCCCCTTCACCTACACTCTCGGCGGTCGGCAGAGACAACAGTTCCTGCCGACCAGCCCCACTCACACGAAGCAGAGCCTGCTCCGCCGCGCTAACCCTACGTTTTGCAACCGCCCTTCGTCGACGGCGCCCGGTGCTAGGGCCTGGCACGTCCGACGCGTCCGCGGCGTGTGGCGAAGCCTCCGCCGCAGCCACGTCCAAGGCCGCAAAATAATCCAAATTCTCCTCCGACGACTCCTCAGTCCACTCAACCGAGCTCCCGGAGTCGGCAAAATCAAAAAACTCAGATGCAGACCCACTATATTCATTACCACCTTCCGCGGTCGAAGCCACCAAAAACTCAGTAGCAGCGGTTGCGTGCACAGGCCCAAAATCTTGAACCTGCGCAGCAACCAAAATTCAGTACAACATCCAAAATTCCCCAACCCTAAACAACCACTACGCCACCTACGCGGGCCCTGACGCTGCGGGAGCCTCCGCCGTTGGCTCCGCCGCCACTTCCGCTATTGTTTCCACCGCCTCTGCCGCCGGATCTTCGCCGGTCGGCGCAGCTGCTGCGAGGGCATCAGGAGCGCCTTCGGCCACCTTCAGGGGCAGGTCTTCAACTGTCGCTGCTGTTGTGGGGGCGCCTGGTGCGTCTTCCGCGGTCTCCGGGGTCGGCTCCGGGTCAGGCAGGGCGCTGTTCAGTGCTCCGAAGTCGTCCACCTGCTCGCCTCGCTCCGCCTAAAACAAAACATACAAAAAGTCAGCAAACACACGCACAGACCACATCCAGCAAACGCCGAACAAACGACAACGTTACCTGAGCCCTCGCAGCCTCGACCCGCTCCCTGACCACTTCACCACCATACAGACCCCACATCCGGTCATAGAGGGCACCGGCGGACTCCTTCACCACGGGGTCTTCGACCTTATAGATATCTCGCCCAAAATCTTCATCTGCCTGGTCGAAGGCCTCATAGTGCCGGCACCCTTCGCGAGAGAGTGCGTTCATCGCCCCCTCGCAGGTGACCAGGGAGGCGAACGACATTAATCCCCTCAGGACAGTGGGGAGCTCCTGCAGCTCCTCTTGCACCCATTCCAGACAGCGGAGCCCGGCCTCTCGCTCCGGCACCACGAAGTCACCGGTCCGCGCACCCAGCTCGCGGTATGTGGCCATAAGCTGTGTGCGCGTCCGTTCGGCCTCCGTTCGCGCCGCGGCTTCGGCCCCCTTCGCGCGGCTCTCCAGAGCGGTGAGCCGCTCCCGCAGGTCTTCGGCGAGACCCTTGGCAAGGTTGCCTTCCGCCCATGCCAGCCTAGCCTCCGCCTGCGCGGCCTGCTCCTTGGCGATGGCCTCGTTGGCCTCCCTCCTCTCCCCCGCCAGCTGGCGCCGGAGGTCAGCCTTTTCCTTCTCCAGGACGGCCACCTTGTCCGCCAGTTTACGACACTTGCTGTCGGAGGCCGACTTCTCACGGACAGCGTCAGCATGTTGCGTCCGAAGTCTCTCGACTTCGGCAGACAAAGCTGCCGTAAGTGCCCCCAACGCAGTACGGCTGGTGAAGTCAGCCACCTGCAGAGCACACGTAAGGCCACGGCCGTAAAATATATATATATATATATATATATATAATAGCTCGGCGGACCTGACTCAGTGCCTCTGACGCCTGACTCAGCGCCTCCGTCACTCCTTTCAGCCGGCGAGTCGCCGCGCCAGCCTCGTCCCTGACCAACGCGAGGGCCGACACCTCGCCTCCGACGCCAAGGGTCCCGTCCCTCGCCTTCGACGACAGCGCAGCCGTCGCGATTGCCGCGGCAGGCACAGCTATAGCAAGCTGGCCCTCGTCCGACCCTGCAACGCATCAACGAGTCAAAAAAAAGGCGGCCGGGTGACTTACCCCCGAGATAATCGTCCACACTAATATCGGTGCCGAAGTTGGCAACGCGTTTGCCCGGCGGCGGCGACGTTCGGGCCGCCTTCGAAGCCTCCGCCAGTCCGCTGGCCGGCGGCACCACCTTCGTCAGTTTGGAGACTCCGGCGCCCGCCGTTGTCTCCGGCGCCTTGCTGGGTGCAGAGGCGCCCGCCTTCGCCGCCAGCGGCGGCTTGCCTCCGCTGGAGGCCGCAGCCTTCGCCGTTCCCCGCTGCCTTTTCGGCCGGGCTTCGTGAATCCTGACAGTCGCCTGGCGTTTTTGCGCCGCCCCTTGGCGATCCTTGTCCATCACTGCCCACACAACAGCACCGATATTTCGCCCGTAAGGAAAAACTCTCCACTCACGAACCATACGAGATGTAAAACAGTCTTCCTCAGCCGCGCAGGGGATAGGAACATTTCTAGGCCAGCAGCCCCCGGTAACCCTCAGCATCCGAGCCGAAGACTCCCGGAGCTCGGCCGAAGACATCCTCTCCCCCGGGGCCGCACACGACCTCATTAGCTCTCTAGCAAAACTATCAGACACCCCAATTCCTCCCATCGCAGTACCTAATTTTCTCTTTTTTGAGGAGGGGGCGGCCGCCAGCGCAGGGTCGCCTCCAGTCTCCACCGCCGGCTTCTTCCCACGGCTGTCCGCTTCGTCTTGACCAGGGTAGCCGTCGTACGGCAATTGATTTAATTCGAAGACCCTGTTCAAATGTTCATTTGACCCGCAAATATCAAAGCTGCGCTGGCCTTCCGTCCTCGCCACGTACCGCCCCACGAGCCGCACCGCCAAGTCCTCCGCATCACGCACAAAGGCGGCCGGGTCACGGTTTCGCAAATTCAGTGCAAAGGCAGGACTTCGCACCACCCTCCCTCCGTGAAAAGGCATCTGGCGAGGGCACACTTCGCCCAGCGCCCAGCCGTGCGCCAAGGGCCAGACCCCGTACGCCACGAACTCTTCAACTAAATCACGACCACTGCTCTGGCCGGCGGCGCACCGAAGGGCCCCTTCGTCTGCATCCTCTTCTGCCACTTCAAAAGGCGGATACGCAGAGTAATAGTGAGAGCACATCTCAGACACGGGAAGTCCTTCATGGCCTTCGATAGTAGCCTCAGCAACGTAAAACCAAAATTCATTCCAATTGCCCCACTTGTTGCGAGCGCACGGAACCAACTCCACTACTGGCATTGTGGTCTTGCCGGTCTTCGGCGTGAATGTGCACGACCCGAACTGGGCAACCCCGTCCTCAACCATCCTCTTCTGCCAATGCAAGCAATAATTCTTCGCAAAAACTTCAACCGATGGCTGTCCGCCGTACGAAGTCGTCGCCCAGACATACTTCGCCAGCGCCACCACGGCGTTCGGTGTCAGCTGATGTATTTGAACGTTGAATCTACGCAGGACTTCGCCAACAAACCGGTGCGCAGGCAAGCGGAGACCGGCGACGAAGAACGCCTCGAAAACAACCAACTCACCCTCCGGCTCGGGGACTTCCTCCGTCCCCGGAGCACGAGCGACCCCGCCGCCAAAGTAGCCCAAACGCTGCATATCTTCAACGCGGGCCGACGTCATCCGTGACACACCAAAATCAACAGAGTCACCGGCGCGCAGCTCCTCCACCATCACGCTACTCAACGTCTCCTCAGACGAGGCGGCGGCCGGCGGCGTGGCGTCGGTGGAAGAAGAAGAGGATGGCATTGCTACGTACCGTCGGCGGCGGCGGGCGGTCTGCTTCACGCGAGCCAGAACTCCGACGAGCAAAGGGAGCAGTAGAAGAAGAGGAGCAGAAAGACGGCGGGCGGCTAGGGTTTTCACGGAGCGCGGAAGGCAAAGTGCAAACAGCGCCGACCCCCGCCCCCTTTTTATAGGCAGGGCGCGGCTCTTCGGGAAACCCGCAATCCAACAGTACGATGTCCATCAACGGTCACATCAAAAACCCCCGCGGAACCACTTCGAGCGAGGGCAGCGTCTCCGCCATCTAGCGACGTCTTCGGCACCAGGTGACTTTGTCGAACTGGTCCCTCGGAGGGCAAATGTTGGAGCGAAGGCAGAAACGCCACCCTTCGCCCGAAGTCTCCACCACTTGGCCCCTGCCCTGACGGACAAAGCAGGCAGGGACACCCTTCGCTTCATCGGCACAAGAGACAACACGGAGACCCTTCGCTAGATTCGGCACCAGACGATGGCCTGCGGCGACGCCTCCCCGCTGTGCGGCCTCGTTCAGCTCTGAGGCCCACATGAGATCTGGCCCATTGTAACGGGCCCTGCGTGGCCGCGTTTGTGTTACGGGCCTAATCTGTAAAGGCGTACTTGTAATTACAGCTTGTAACCCCGCTTTATGGGAATATTCTGGGGATAAACTAGGTACCTGAGGGCACATGCGTCCTTAACGCAAGGCGCCGTGCACTCGGATGCCTATAAATACCCCCGCACAGTGCCCGTGAGAGGCTAGATTAACAGAGCTTTTGCCATCACGCGCGAGTGCCCTGTTGCCATCACCATTCACTCGTGTTGGATCCCCTTGCTGTCGAGAGCAAGTTCCAACACTCTTCTTTGGACTTGTGACCATGCTTCTCCACTTGTATTGAGCTAGAAACCCCAGAGTCTTATGATGTCAATCATCTCATCATATATGAGTTAAATCGATGACTTCAAATCACGTCTTCTAATGTTGTGATCTTCATCACTGTATGACTCCTCAAAATCTGATTAGTCCATCAACATCTTGCAAGTACTCGCTTCTTCACCTTAGCCATTGTACCTCAGTCCACAAACCATCTGCTTGTCTTTCACCTTCGCTTAGTCCATCGAAGCCCTTTCCTTGCATGTCTTCACCCTAACAGACTGTCTCCAAGTCACATTACATTGAGCATCCATTCAAAATTCATTTCTTCAATATTGTGAACCTTGCTTGAATGTCATATCCTATTCATTTTCGCTTGACACTTCCTCTGATTCACTTAAATCTCCATCTTCATATTCCTAGCTTGATCATATCAATGCATAGTGATTTTCCAAATCTTTGTCCATAGAAGCAAACCAACATAGAGACCATATTATATCCATTGTACATTGTTTCCATTAATATCTAATTATTTGATAGATGATCTTTTGACTTTTGATCTTCATGGAATATCCCATCTCCATATATCCAAATGACCTTACTTATGGGATATCATCATCATTGCTTAATGTTGATCCTCTATACTTTTCTATCATGAGCAATCCATGTATATGAGACATTTTTCATATCAAACCTTGTCTCTTGACTATTTTCAATCATGATTGATTTTTATAATTTCATGTTTAACACTTACCAAAAGGATTAGTCCTTTAAGTGTGTTGTTATCCAAATCACCAAAACCCACAAAAGAGCTAGATGTACTTTCAAGCTCCCCCTTTTTGGTGATTGATGACAACACTCTTAAAGCTTACAGGAAGTTGATGAATAAAATTTTGAATCTTATGATATAATTTGCTCCCCCTAAATATGTGTATTTAAGAGAATACCAATTTTGGCCTCAAATACAAAAAGCACATATCTAGGTCAAAGTGTGGAGACGACTTATATGATACCATCCGTGGGGGTGCAATGTGTAATGAAGTAAACGTGATTCTCATGACATATTATGCACTCATCAATTTTCCACATTTTATGTTTTACTTATGATTCCCCCTTTTTGTTAATTGTTTTTTCCTTTTTTCAAAATTCTTCTTACACTTAGTTACACAAGACTAAAGGTAAGCTTTAATGCATAATTTCTTCTCCTTTGTCATAAATCTCCAAAAAGGATACAAAGCATATAAAGGAAAGAAATTATTATTAAGCAAGATTTGAATACACTATCATAAAAAGGGTCCTTACATGGCATAAAGGTAATGGAGATGTGACATGAAGTGATTTACCTTTGAGTTTTACCTTTTCAAGGGGGTTCCAGACTTGTGTTGGATTTATAATTTATTGGCAAGCTCTTGTTGGCATAGTTACGATACAGGTCCAAGATATCAAATGAAGATTGTCATACTAATTAGAAGATGAATCTTGATACCTAGAGTATAGATGTCACCTAGCATTTTCTTATCATAACAAGAGGCAACATGAAAATTGCATAAGTATGGGTTGTACAACTAGTGATCATGTATGAAAAATACCAATTGATACAATTTGATAGATAAGTAGATCACTAAACTCTTCTCAAGTTTTAGTGCTGATTTCAATTGATACCTACTGAGAGTACTTATTTGCAATTTAAAGTACCATTGGCATAAAAGTAGTATCAATTGAAGATAATCATGCAACATAAGGAACATGTGCACTATTTAATCATTTAAGTTCTAAACAAGAGAATTTTTAAGTTATGCTACTTTAGACATTTGCAATCCAAAAGAATATGATACACATTTACTAAAAAAATTGAATCATACTGGAGTAGCATATGCAAGAGAAACTCATTCTCTTATGAAATGATATGTCTAAAAGAAACATTTATTGGAGCAAAGAATATCTGATACCAATCAAATTTGTAGTGGAAGTGATTGTCTTTGCCTGAAGATTCCTTTTTAAATTGTGACTTTGTTCTATGCCACATGGTCTCCATTGTGATCATGAATTTCAAACTTACTGCTTTGACAGGCTTAGCATTTCAAAGAGAAACTTATCCTCTTCAAAAGATCAAGAGAAACTCATTCTCTTGATAGGTTTAAGAGAAACTCATTCTATTGATAGGTTTAAGAGAAACTAATTCTCTTCGAAGAACTACACAGATTCACTAGAAGCAAATGTTAGTCTTTAAGGACACAAGATAGAGAATGAGCTCCCCCTAAATGTATGCATCAAGTACTCGAATTACTTGTAACATATACTTGATTCAATTAAGATTCTTAGAGGGGTTCACCATATATCTTGGTTAGGGCATAATAAATTTGCAACAATTGAAATTATGCCAAAGAACACATATCGTTCCTCAATAGAAATAATTAATGAGGTGGCATGTGGTAAATACTTGACCATTTTTATAGAACCACTCATCCTCATTTGACGTTCTCCTTTCTCCAAGGTGTGAGTCTACACAACATGAATTCGAAAGAAATAATTAGTCTCACAAGATATAGGCTAAATTCCCCCTTCAATTTGTGCATGCAATAGTGCACAAAGTACACTCATGCACATCAACAATACGAGGTTAAAGGAGAAGTTTGCACTATATCTTGGTTTAACAAAACATGCTTTACATATATGATTAAAATTATACCAATTGAAAGTTTAAGAACTAAAAGTATATCAATTTGAAGTCCTGAAAGGTAAAGCAAGCTAATATGAACCTCAACCATCATAATGAAGGATATCATATGATTGTGTCACTACATCTTCATTATTTGGTTGACAAGATAGTTCAACTCCCTTCTAAAATCATGTGATATCTTTTCTCTTTATGATTTCATCCAACCAAATGATCTTTAACTTCTTTCATCTCTGCTTTATTCGATCGTACTTGATATGAGATCAATTGAAACTCAGTGATTGAAAGAACAAAAATTCTTATATTTGTAGATTTTGAATCCATCTTGGAAGCACTCGAAAGGACCTTGTTGAAATACTTAGAAAAGAGAGCATTAAAAATACAAGGGAGGGTTTCACAAATGATAATCCTTATGTGTGGATGGCAAATGAATCATCATTCTTGAAACCTAAAAGGATAGATAAAATTCCTTTAAATTAATGCATACGTATGGTGGGTGTCAAGGTTGTATGCACTATCAGACATTTCATATTGCCATGAATTTAACCATTACTATGGTACATCCCACTAAGGATAGAATACTAAAACAACTAAAGGAGAGGAAGTTTTCATACCATGGCCTCTTATCATCTTCATCTTACTTTAGTTGAATAGCGTCCTTTAAGCTTGTGATTTATCCACTTAAACAAGCATAACCTTTTTACATAGATTTTCTATAAATAAGCTCAACACAAGAGATGACATTAGTAACACAAGCACTAGTTTGTCATTTAGCAACCCTTTTTATGTGGAAAGAAGGTGAGTTGCTAAAATAGAGAAACCTCATAATATGGACTAAGTTTCTCTTGAAGCCTCATGCATAATACATTTTGAATGACATGGATTTACATATGCATAGTTATTCAATGAAGTCTAAAGGGCTTATTTAGGCCATATTACGATGTGTGTCTAATACGGAAGAATCAAATCCAAATTAACTAGAGAGAATACATCACATAGTTTTGGATTGTTGACCATATGACAGGATTCCTTTATCTTCCAATTGGACCTTTATTTCATAATCAATAAATGATATATACCCTCAAGTGATTGCTCTTCCTTAGTAACTACACAAGTCACAAAAGAGATAAGATTTGAAAATAATATGCACTTGATATTCAGTTGTTACCAACCTTGCTACTATCTCCTAATATGATTTATACATCCATTATCGAGCACCCAGCTTGATCCATTGAAGGAGTGAACAAGCAAAACAAGTTTGGCTTCGTATTTTGGTGCCCAATTTGAATTGTGTCCTTTGAGATTAGCAGTAAGAGCCTATGGTACCCACACATTCCTAGCATTTCTCTTTATGTAGGCACCCACAAATACTTGACAAACATCTTACCATGGTTCCAAGTCAATCTGTAATCACACAGATAAGAGCTAGAGTTAGGAGCCTTTTCTCCTTTTGTTACATGATATTCTTCGTCTTACTCTTCAAGCAACCCATGTTGATCCTGTTATCGGCTTTATCACACCCGGTGTAACACCCCGGGATCCAGAAACACCCCAGAATGCTACTAAACTACACCTCTAACATTCGTATATAAAATTTCGACAGCTTCTCCTTTGAAAATTGTATAAACGGGGAAGCAACAAAGTATAAATAGATATCATGATAAGAAAACATAATCGACATTAATAATCTGCTAGCAATGGGAAGACAACCAAAACGGCATGAACTAAATTAACCAGTGCGCACAACTAGTTAGAAACAAACATCCTTTGACAAGAAGCTTCTAATTAAATCATGACTGCGCCTAAGCAGCGTTATTATGAGAGTGAAGGTGGATGTGCTGCTACTTCCCACTTCCCTTGATGAGCAACAAGCACCTGCATTGAGTAATGCAAGAGTGAGATGAAACATCTCAGCAAGCGAATTGTTTTGATGAGATATTTAAACCACAAATTGAATTAATCAACATTTTAAAAGAATCACAATTAAGATCAGAAATACTTGTAGATATAGAACTTAGTAGTCCCAATATAACCAATACCATCTCATTTCCTCGAACAACCACAATAGGTTCTATAACACTTTCTTGCGTCAACAATACCTGCAAATATCACTTCAATGTATGCATAGGAATGCAATGTGTAGGTACTCTGTTTTTATACCTCTGAGGGTATAAAACCACATCATCTGCAAATATCACTTCAATGAATGCATATGAATGCAATGCATATGTCCTCTGCCTTCATACCTCTAAGGGTATGAAGCCGCATCGTACCCCTCCTCGGGCAACGTACGATGCTAAATTGTACCGGTACGGTCGGACCATAGGTCACGACAAAACTTTAGATGCAAATGAGTCATGCAATGTATATGGCATGCTGCATTTATCAATAAACTTCACATCCTTCAGATACAATACAAACCTCAAAAAATACTTCATTTACCTTCAGATACAATACCAACCTCAAATAATACTTCATTTACCTTCAGGGGTGTGAATTAATCTCATGAGTCATACTCGAATCATAATCATCATCAATATATGATTGAGCATCAGTATAATGCAAGCAAGTAAAGCATCACCATAGAGTCCAATTATGAAAGAATCCAATACTTCTGAATATTAGAGTGTAGGCAATAGAAATAACAGGTCAGAACGGAAGCAACCACCGCTACATTCACTTGCCTTCAACGAAGAAGAAGAAATGTACTAGGCATGATCTGGAGTGTAGCCACCTGCTAGCGGGCATAAAACTCAGTACAAATATTTCACAAACATTTGCCAATAATCAATAAATCACTCCTATACTTGAAACCAAGACCTGGTGGTAAGCCTCCCACCCTGAACCACATGTCATACAGCAGCAGCGCTGTTTGTTAATTTTGTATCTTTAAAATTATAACAGTGGTGACATTAAACAAATAATCTAGGAGTATCTACACAAAATACCCTACAACTTTGGTATTCAATGGATAATTAAATTCTGCCATCTATAAGTTCTAAAACATCTGACAAGATAACTGACTGAATCTGCTTTAGGCAGCAGCATAGTTAAATTCAAAATTCGATATCTCACAAACCACTCAACCAAAAATCATGAAATTCTACTAGCAGTAAGAACTTTTATCCCTCTACAGAAGTCTCCATAGTTGGAAGAGCCAATTCGGCCATTTACCTGATGAAACCTACCAGTGAACAGACCCGCTCATTTTGGTCAGGCAAACAGAAACAGCCACAGTAAAACAAACATAACTGGAGTTTCATAATTCATATGAATGCACTTCTTAACAATCTGGAAAGCTTATGAAATTATCTACAACTTTTATTACAACCCCAAGGTTGAATTCTGTTGATAAAATTGCGTAAATCTTAAGAGAACAGATTCTGCACAGAATTATGAGACAGAAAAACTGCTATAATAAAACTGCAATAACTTTCTGATCTAATGTCCGATTGAGGTGTTCTTCACGGCCACGGAAAGATCTACAAATTATCTACGACTCATATATAAACTTTTCATTTTTTTGAGGCCACTAAGACTACGGAAAACTAGCATGAACAGAAACTATCGAATCTGCCATTCCACAGAAAACTAAATTCGAGATCAAAACCTAACCCTACATCTAATCCAACCTCTAATCCTTTAATCCCCATGATCCACAACCTTCAAAAGCACATAATTACAGGGAGGAACAAGGATTTCATCCATACCTAGGGTTTTTCCCAAGAAAATCTTCAAGAAGAGATGGGGAAGAACATCTCCTTGATCCTCTCTTCCTCTTCAATTCAACGTGCTCCTCCTCTTCTCGATCCTTGCTGCATGGGGGGATCTAGAGGGAGGAGGGAGCCATGGAGAGGGTAGGGGGTGGCTGCCAATGGGGAGGAGAGCAAGAGAGGGAGGGGGCGGCTGCAACCCAATTGGGGAGAAGGAGAGGGGGCGGCTAGGGTTGGGGAGGAGAGGGGGGGGGCTCCCATCCACCGGATCGAGATCAATGGCCCAAACTCGCTCTCCCCTTTGAGCTCCCAATCCCCAGCGGAAAAAATGCCAAAAGATCTACTGTTTTCTGAGGAATGCCTCCTGAAACTCTAAACCCCAATGCCACAGAACATCAAAGAAAAGAGAAAATAAGTTTAACTTCTTTTCAGAAAATTGGGGTATCACACCCGGTTTTAGAAGGCAAACCGAATGTGAACCATGTACGTGCCAGGATCAGCAATTCACGTACACAACATTTACATAGTTGTACATCATCAAACAGTGCTCAAATAATAACATAAAAGAGTATTAATTTGGTTACATCATGATGCCCGAGACATCCACATAGTCTTAAACATAGATCAAAGTGCGAAAACAAAACGTAGCAACACACGGCCTTCATAGGCATCCAACTGGGGGTTTGCCGCTAATCCACGCCTAGAACTCATCACAGTCTTGGAACTCCTAGAAATCCTCCACCACGACTTCATCTTCTCCTGAGTAGTGGTTGCAATGTGGACAACCTAGGGGGTGGTGTTGTAAAGCAAGGGTGAGTATACATCAACATACTCAGCAATTGTCTCATTTGGCTTTGGTGGATTGGCTTTATGTGGGGTCAGGACCAAAGCAGTTGCTTTTAGTTGGTCAGGTAATTATTACTAGTAGAGAGCCAGATTTTAGCATTAAACCCAAGTTATTAACCCAAAAGTACACCTTCCAAATGGAAAGAATACCAGAAATCATAATCATAATCATCACCATCAAAACCATAATTAACCTCATCATCATCATCTGTAATCATAGTATCTCTAATCAAAGGAGCTCCCAAGGCCACTCATAACCGTGAGCACGACTGATATATCAGTTTCATAACACTCTGTAGAGGCTGCACACTTTACCCACGAGCCATGATTCCCTCACTAGCCTAGGCTTGCAAGACCCTTGTTCACTCCCAAGGTGAATGACCAGGGATTCACTATGAAGCCTTTACAAAGATTCCCTAAGGCTGTAGCCGCCCGTTAGGTTTCCTAAATGTATCGCACTCCTCCCCAAGGGGCAAACCACCCTCGGTAGAGCGAGCCCCATTGACGCCACGATGGTGAAGCAAACTACACCTCAGTTCCTCTAATTAATTAGCTAAGGGCATCTCATACCACTGTCATGGCTGTACAGTTTTCCTGGATGGTCATCCAACAAACCAATCCTTACGAAGAGGCACTCAAGAAACTGCTCGAGCCCCCTTAAATGTCACAATGCCATCATCATAATTAAAAGTAAACATCGTATCATAAATAATCTCATCATGTTCATTGATTAAAGTAAAGCGCTAGCATAGAGCTAATCTAAAAATGATCCAACCCAAATAGGTGAACAAGGACAGGATAAACAAAGACTAGTCAATCCTTAGGTATAAATTAAGTAAATGTGGGGAGGTGAATTATAAAATGCATAGGACATAGATAGGTCAGAGGACACTTGCCTTCACCAACCAGCTACTGCTCAGGGTCTTCGCCTGCAACTCCTTTGGATTCCGCCAACGGACCGTTATCTATACGAGTTCAAACATACATTTCATATTCTTAACATAGAAAGAAACAATACACCACACAATAAAATATTACCACTAAATAGACGCGTGACGCAGGACTCGCATCTACGACTATGCGAGAATAGAAACTACAACGGTTGAGGTTACGGCCGAGAGACATAGAAATTACGTTAGGCAGTTATGGACTAAAACACTTATCTTAAACATAATCATATTAATTGACATTCGTGCAATGCATAAATAAAATTGACACTAGATCCTAATTAGTTTGGTATTTGATTAATCATTGTTACACTACACACTTAAATTAATATACACAATTCTAAGTGAATTTAAATGATTGTCACGCGGTGAAGCGTGCAACACAATGCACTACTCAACGGAATTAAAAAGGGTTGTCGCGTGGCAAAGCGTGTGGCACAAGGTGTGACTTAAACAAATTAAAATGATTGTCGCGCGGCGAGGCACGCGAGACAACACGTGACTCCAATGGGGTTTAAAATGCGATGACACGCACACGAGGACTGGGCCGTGCAGGGGCTGTGAAGGGGCACCGCACCGAGGGCTGAGGCCACACCGGGGGGGGGGGGCTTAGCTGTAAAGCCCAAAATTGGTATATAAAAATAAATAAATAAATAAATAAATTTATGATAGTGGTTTGGGAATTTTTGAAACCTTTGGAAATTTATTAGGACCCTTCCTTTTCATAATCAATTAATGGTATCAAATTAGTTAAGTAACCAATAAATAAATAAGGAAAGGTGCATCTCTTGCTGATGATTTTGTTGTGATGCATTTTATTGAAAACATAACTTAAATTTGACCTCAAATTATGAATAAAAAATAAAATAGAAAATGAGAAAGGAAATTGTAATAATCATCTATTATTTAGAGAGTTAAATAAGGACAAGGAGAATAAATAATAATATTGAAAATAGTAAGATTTTTATTCGCATTTGGATTATATTTGAGATTGGACATCTGATATTCAAAACAGACAATTGAATTTGGTTTGAATATTTGAAATTTGAAATAGAAAAGCAAAAGAAAAAATAGAAATACCTGTTTAAGCCGAAACCTCGTGCTCGGCCTACCCACTTCTCCAGTGCGTGGCCTAGCTCGGACTGATGGACGCGCTGACAGGTGGGTCAAGTCTATCTGCCACCCTATGCGTGCATCCCCTACGAAAGTCGCTGGCAGGTGGGACCGCTGCGCCAGGGCTGCCGACCACACGCGCTCCACATCACGCGTTGCGCCCTCGTGCTCTCTAGAAGGTGGGGCCCTACTGTCATCCCCGACTCCCACGCTCGCTCAACAACCAGAGCGTTGGCCAAGACGTGCACTGCAACAACCACCCGAGCTTAGGGGGGATTCATTCAACAACCCCGACTGTGACGAAACCTCCCAAGTCATTAGGCCCACCTACAATTGTCTTTGTCTGACGGACTTTGGACAACCCTGTAGATGCACATAATCACTCGACAAGTTCGGTATATGTATCCTTTTTCCTCGCCCAAGAGCGGTTCACCCGTCACGCAGATATTACAACACATCGGAGAAATGAATAAGCAGAAGCGAATTAAAAGAACTTAATTTACATTCATCAAAATATAGTGTAATACCCAATTTGTAAATTGTAAGAGATAATACAAATGGAGAAACAATTTCTCTTTAACTATATCCGAGTTTGACCCTTGTGCATCATCACATGTGTACACCCTAGGTAAAAGCAAATAATTAATAACATAAAAGCCACAAAAATATGCATCATGTTGGCTTTTATTTGTATGTGTATTTAATATTAATAAAAGTCATTAATAGAAATGAATTCATATCCAAAGTTGAGAATTAATGACTAACTTGAATATTTGAAAATGAGAAATAATCAAGAAAAGGAAAAGAGAAGGAAATAAATATGGTGAGGATAAAAACAAGAAAATAAAAATATATTGTTCCAGCATTAGAGTATGAAGTTGTATAATGGACTCAAAGGTGAAATTCACATTTAAATTCAAAGTGGATTCAAAATAATCATGAATAAAAGAAAAGGGAGAATAAAACCTAAAAGAAAAAGGTAAAACAGAGAATTAGGCCGGCAGACTCGAATTTAGCCCACTAGGGCTTCCCTGCGCGCGGCCCAAACTGACTTTGCATGGCACGCTGACACCTCGGGCCCGCTGTCCATACTCACACCGAATTGCGCGTTCGTTTTCTCTGCCACCGGTCTGCGGGCCAATCTGTCAGCTCGTCTCTCCGCGCGGACTTCGCATAACAGAAACCGTGAACCTCCGCATGGCTGACCTCGTCGCGCCGCCCGTTTCGGTCGGGCTGTTGCACCTCCGCTCGGGGTATTTAGCTCTGAGTTGTTCCGCCGTGCACCCTAATCCACTCCTGCATCTGTGTCTTACGACCCCGTAGCGCAGCTGGTTTCCACCGCCGCCATAGCCATTACGAACAGAGTGTGCCGCCGCCGGTGAATCTCGTCGCTGTCGGGCCTTTGTCCTTGGAGTGGGGCCAAGGAGGGTCGCCAATACCAGAGGTAATTGTCCGCGGCCGCTATTGGAGGTCGGGACCTACGGTGTGTAGGAATTCCTCGCCGTCGCTGGGAGATTTCCGCCGATCACACAACCGCGTGGACGGAGCTGCTACCGTTACAAATCTGGGGTAAGACCACTTCCCTGCCCTTTGCCCAACTCTCCTCTACGTGTAGCACGGTTTGGATTCGAGTTTAGTGGCCTGGATGCCTAGATTGGGTGCGCCAGCCATGGCCACCACCGCGGAACTCGCCGGCACCACCGTGTTCTGGGGTTTGTTGGGCCAGGGTCTTCTCTGGCCGTCGATCCGTAAATGGGCCGCTAGGATTAGAAGCTATCGTACCTCTTCGTGGAAATCATCTCGGGACGTTGATTAGGAGATGAGCGGCTCAGATTTGAAATCAGTGTAGCCCTTCGCGTGACCCACCTTGACCGTAGGATCCAGATCCTAGGGTCTGCGATGAATACGGCTTGCGCAGTTTCTGGTTTAATCTAGCGCTCAGTGTCTAATCCAGCGGGCAGCAGTGCTCCATACCCCTTTGGATGCGTGATTACACTTGAACCCCTCTGTTTATATGAATTAGAACCTACCGTCCACTGGCATTAGTCATGTGTCTGTGTGGCTTTTGCACCGTTGACCCTGCCTTCTCTGCATTTTGAGGACCAGTCCAGCACTGAATTAAATGGATTAAATGAATTAGAAATTGGATTTTTAATATGAAACTAAACCCTAGAACTTGATAAGTTCATAGAAAATCCATACTTGGTCCAAACTGAGCCATTCCACTTCCTAAAATTTTGTAATATTATTCTCTATCACTTAGAGACTCTGTTTTGTCATGAAAACAGTAAGAAAATTTATTACTCACTTAATCCTATTTTAAGCATATAAAACCTTTGAAAATTCATAACTTAAAATTTATAACTCCAAAATTATGATTCCTGTTCCTAGGATTTTATTTTAATGTGTAGATTATTACTGAGTATTTTGTTTACATGTTTGGTGTGATGTTAATTTCCTCTATGTACTATGCTTGTTTGTATTGTGGTGAGTAGAAGAGCCCGTGACTGAGGACCCTGGTGAGCAGCAGATAGAAGTAGCTGAGCAGGAGCTCATTGAAGGCAAGTTGTGCCCTTGACCACTTTTTACCCAAAAATGTTCTTTAATGTCATTTATTCATGCATAGGTTAATTTTGATGGGACCCAATAGGTTACCCTCGATTGTTTATCTCATTACCTTGTTTACCCCTGAATCACTTGGGTAGTTTGCTATTGCTTTACATGGTTTTGGGATAATCATTTATTATATCTATGTTCCAATTCTTGTGTTATTCTATTTATGTTCATGTCAAGATCATTAATGTTAATTGGAACATAGAGCTTAACTTGAGAAACACATGCCACCACAAGGGTTTAATGGGACGCCCTTGGCTGACTAATTAGGAAAGCTAGTGGAAGACTACCTTACCCAAAAGGGGCAAGGGCAGTAGGGGAGTTGCATGCAAGGAGGTTCTCGAGTTGATTTAGCTGCGATGGCGGTCAGACGGGGGATTCTTGCAAGTGCTCTTCCCATAAACTGTAGCAGGTTTTCGGAAGCTAGTGGAACTTTTTAAAGGCCTCGTAGTGTTGCCCTGCCTCGCCTCCTAGGTAGAGGTGTATGGGTGTCGCGACCCCTTGGCAGATGGGTAAAATGACTTGTGGGTAAAGGGTACATCCTCTGCAGAGTGTAAAACTAGTATACTAGCCGAGCTCACGGTCATGAGCAGCTCAGGACTCTCTTATGATTAATTTATGGAACTTAAATTCAATTTGTCATTTGCATATGCATGAGTTTATTATTAATTTGTTCTATTACTTTATTTAGGGATTGGTATTTACTTACACTTAGTAACTGCTAATAAAATTTTGACCAACTAATTAAAAGCAATGCTCAGCTTTAACCCCTGTCATTGATTAGCCTTACACATCACACTCCCACCTTTGTGAGTTCATGTCCACTGGTTCCCCACAACTTGTTGAGCTATGATCATGTGTGAGCTCACCTTTGCTGTCTCACACACCCCCATTGGAGAAGAACAGGTGGTTCAGGAGGAGCCACAAGGCGAGGAGTTTGATCTAATCTAGGTGGCGTTTCCCCAGTTGACTTCTGCGCTAAGGACGATCCTTAGTTCGTTTTATATTTATTCTTTGATTTTGTAATAAGACTTATGCTATGTAATAAATACTCTGATGTTATTGTGACATTTATCTCTATACACTCTGTTATTATATATGTTGTCTTCTTGGCGCATGTATGAGATGCACCTGGCTTTGTTCCTTAAAGCCAGGTGTGACAGAAGTGGTATCAGAGGAAATGTGGACTGTAGAACGAAACCTAGATAGAAGTGGACAAAACCCTTTCCTACTTACCTGTAAAGCCCAAATTTTGCATGTAAAAATAATAATAAAATAAATAAATAAGGAAAATTCTCCAAAGATCCTAAATCAAAACACCCCTCAAGAATATTCATACCAAGTTACTACTCCCAAGATAAAAATATTTTCAAAAATAAAAGATACTTAGACAAACTAAATTATCTTGGGATGGATTATATATAAGAATTATGATTAAGCTATTTCTTAATATATAATCTACAATCTAAATTATAGTTCCCAAAAATTCATAAGGTGTGAACTATTCTCTATTTCATGATTGGAATCATGTATAAAGGAACAAAAATAAAACAAATATATATATAATATATTTTCATGATGAAGTTTTGAAGTGTGCATTCTAAATAAATTTGAAATTTAAAACCACATTTGGATTTGGGAATGGAAAATAGAAAACAAAGAAAAACAAAAAAAAAAGAATAAGTCACCTGGGCCGTGGTCTTCGTTTTTGGCCCATCTCGGTCGTCCCCGCCAGCCCACTGCTCGCGCGTGCGTTTGCCTCTGGCTCGCTGACCACTGGGTCGCTCCCTGGCCAGACACGCCCACAACGCGTTGCCACCGCCAGGTGGGCCACCTCTATCAGCTTCATCTCCTCAACCGGATCGTGTAACAGATTCACCGCAGAGCTCGTTTCATCCCGAGATCACCGCTAACCAATTGCAACCAATCGCCATCGATGGCTGGTTCAGTGTATAAATGTGGACCCCTCCCAAGCTCCTCAGATCATCCGCCCCAAAAGCTTCCATTGGGCATGGTGTTAAGGGGGTAGATCCTAGACGCAGGGCATGGCGGGTGGGTGAGTGCCTCCATCGTTAGCCTTCACACTCTCCGGCAATGAAGCCTCAGTTTGGGTTCCAGATGTGGCGGCGAGCTATGTGGGCAATGTGCAAGGTCGTCACCAAACGGGAATACACGGGAGGCCGGGGATTGTCCATCGGACTAGACAGACAACCGCGACGCCGCTGTCGACACGGTCCTCGCATCTCAGCGTTCCAATCATAGGTGAAAAGCCTATAAATCAGTTTGTCGCACTTCTCTCTTTGTGGGATCTTCTCTTACCAATGGCTGGTCACGGGGAAGCTTTAACTAACAGCAAATCAGTGTGGGAGACCATGAATCCATGGCAATTCCTTGTTGGAGTATGGGCGCGGCCACAGATCCGCTGTGCGCCATAGTCCGCACGGTCGTCGCCATAACCCGAGGTATGGTTGTCTCCTATGCGTTCGCCTCGGTCGCCCCTTGGGTTAGGACCGTTTTGAGTTAGGAAGTCAGCTCTGGGGTGTGTGATGAGCCCCCGCCGGCGATGGTTCGTCGCGGGCTGTCGTTGGTACGCGGCTCTGCTCGGTCTTGTGGGGAAGAAGGGCGTGAGGCCGTTGGATCTGTGATGGATGCACGCGATTAAATCTTGGGTGTACCGGTTCAATTCTTAATCCTGGCCATTGATTCAGATCGGGTGGCTCCGTGTCGACCTCTGTTACTTAAATCTGGGTCGTCGATTAGGGATCTGATGGCCAAGCTCACTTACCGCTTCACGATCTATTCTGAACCCTTGGATTTTGATCATATGGATCTAAACGCACAATACCCCTTCGCCTCGGCATTTATTCTAAAGAGCCCCTGTTGTTTTTCTTATTCAACCCGCCATCCACGCGCGGGTGGGTGTGAGTCTTGGAGAAATATACGAAATAGCCCCTGGTCTTTCACGGAATAGTGTCCCCAGTCCAATCATTGAATAAAAGGGATAAAACAATTCAGAAAATGGTTTTTAGTTTAGAAATAAATTCAGAAACTTGTATAATTCATATCAAACTCATTTTAACTCCAAATTGATCCATTCCAGTGACATTAATTTTGTTTTAATATTGTATATCAACTAATAACACTGTTTAGCCATGAAACTTGAATCAAAATTGTTCATTTGAATTAATCTATTCTAGGTGCTAAATAACTTCAGAAATTCGTAACTCAATGACTGTAACTCCGTTTTGATCCATTCTAGTTGCATTAGTCTCACAATAATGTTTATTATCATCCGATAACTTTGTTTTGTCATGAAATATAGGTTAAAATGTTGCACTTACTCTATTCTATATTTAACCACGTAGATCTTCGGAAAACCATAACTTCATAACCGTAACTCCGAATTTAGTGATTCTCGAACCCACGATCTCGTTACGGCATGTAGATTATTATTATTCAGTTTGTGCTTATGATTGATGTGATGTTAATTTTGCCTATACCATGTTTGTCTGTATTGCTACGTTTAGCAGTGAGGTTACGAGTCACCTGAAGATCATCCTGGTACCTGGAATCTCAAGTCCCAGGCAAGTTGTGCCCTTGATCACTTCTTTTACCCATTCATGTTCTTATTATTCATAATGATCTGCATAGGTTAATTTTGATGGGATCCAATAGGATACCCTAGATTTTGACTATCTTTATACCTTGTTTCACCACTGGTTTTACTACTAAAGTTTTGGGTAGTTTATGCTTTTGCTTTATGTGGATTTGGGTATAGAGATATTCATCACTCATTGTTATACTTCTTATTATCTGTTTTATTCTTTACTGTTCATGTTAAGATCATTATGTAATGGGAACATGGAGAACTACCCGGGAAAACAGTGCTACCACAAGGGTTTAATGGTACGCCCTTGGCTGATTAACTAGGAAAGCTAGTGGTGGGCTACCTTACCCGAAAGGGGCAAGGGCAGTAGGGGAGTGGTCAGTGTAGGGAGGTCCTTGGTTGATTTTGCTGCGATGGCGATCAGGCAAGAACCCTGCATTGGAGCTTCCTATAAACTGTAGCGGGTAGTCTGAAGCTAGTGGAACTTTGTAAAGGCCTCGTAGTGGTACCCTGCCTCGCTTCCTTGGTAGAGGTGTATGGGGTCTGATCAACTCCGTGGCAAATGGGTAACACGACTTGTGGGTAAAGATGCGCAACCTCTGCAGAGTGTAAAACTGGTATACTAGCCGTGCTCACGGTCATGAGCGGCTCAGACACTCACATGATTAATTTATGGAACTAAATTCAATTTGTCATATGCATTGCATCGCAGGTGATGTTGTTACTTTTGTTCTACTACTTAATTGGGTTGGTATTTACTTATACTTAGTAACTGCTAATAAAATTTTGACCAACTTTAAAAGCAATGCTCAGCTACAACCATTCTCCTTTGGTAAGCCTTACACTTCACGTGAGCTCCCACCTTTGGCGAGTTCATGCACATTATTCCCCACAACTTGTTGAGCTATGAACGTATGTGAGCTCACTCTTGCTGTCTCACCCCCCCCCCCGCCACAGGTCAAGAACAGGTACCGTAGGATGAGGCGCATGGAGGATGCTGCGACGTGTTCGTGAGAGGTCTAGGTCGTCGTCTCCCAGTCAACTTTGGGTTGCTGGACCGTTGTCTCCTTATAATGTAATTATTTATTTTGTATAGAACCCCTGTTATATAGTAAAGATGTGACATTCGATCCTGTGCCATGATTCATCATATGTGTGAGACTGGGTCCCAGCACACCTGGTGATTATGTTCGCGCCCGGGCTTTGGACCCCTGAAACCCGGGTGTGACATTACCTTACTCTGATTCATTCTATACTCATCTCATCTCGATCTTGTCTCACCTTTTGCTATTCTACTCTAATTAATCTTATCCTTTCTACTCTAAGACAAGATGGATTTCACACCTTGGAATCCTACACTTATGATCTTTTAAGATAGGGAACCCAAGACAAAAATCAAAACTATTTTCTCTATTTAAAAATGTTGGTTGATCGTTCAGATGATAAATGTCTGATTTGCTTCTTTGATTGATTGAAGTATTATATATGGACATCTTAGCATGTACCACCATAAGGTAATGAATTAGCTATGGTAGGTAAAATGTTAATCTGCTTAGCTAATAAATCCCCCAAAGTAACATGATTCGTAATTACCTGCCTTGTCTACTATTCTCTTACCATATGTATCTAACTCAGATGGTCAATACCAGGCGGGGTGGTGGAATTGATTTGCCTCCTAATCGACACACTCAGTGGATATATAGACAACCCCAACCACAACCAGCAGAAATGAATCCTCCTAATCCTCCATTAGGCGGAGTTGACCCACTGATTGCAGCTCATATGAGGATGATGCAATAAATGGCGGAAACTATGGCAGATATGCGTGCTCAGATGCAGCAAGAACGCCAGGAGATGCGCCAGGAGAGAGAAGAGATACGCCAGGAGTTGTGCCAGGAGCGAGAAGAGATACGCCAGGAGAGAAGGGCGCAACAACAGCTACAACAACAATTGCAACAACAACAGCAACAGCAGCAACAACAACAAGTACCACTGCCTCCACCTCCACCACCAGTTCCACCCTGGGATAAGCATCGGGAATTCATGAGTCATAAGCCACCGACGTTTGCAAGCTCTCCTGATCCACTGGACGCGGATGATTGGCTGAAAGCTATTGAGAAGATGTTGAATATTGCTCAATGCACTGACCGGAAGAAGGTTTTATATGCTTCTGGACGTCTGACAGGTCCTGCTGCTGATTGGTGGGATTCATATACTGCTGCCCATGATGCCGCTGACACTATTACTTGGGCAGAGTTCAGTACACAGTTCTGGAATTATCATATACCAGCTGGATTAATGAAGATTAAGAAGAAGGAATTTCTATCGCTGAAGCAAAGAAGCATGTCAGTCAGCAAGTACCGCGACAAGTTTATCCAGCTATCCAGATATGCTCCAGATGAAGTTGCTGAGGACGAGAGGAAGCAAGAACATTTCATTGAAGGACTTAATGGACCCCTGCAGTATGCTCTAGTGGCACATACATTTCCATCATTTCAGAGGCTTCTCGATAAGGCTCTAGCTATTGAACACAAGCGTGTTCAGCTAGGAGATTTGAAGAGGAAAGCTATATCTCAAGGACAAGGAAGCAGCAGTGTTCGTCCTCGCTACAGTTCACCCCAGGGTACACCAGTTCGCACTGGCGGAGGCCAGCGCCCAGTTCAGCAATCACCTTAGAGGACTCCACCTCCTCGTCAGGCTACCCCCACTGGCACCCCGACAAAGTTCTCAGGACAGAGTGCAGGCACCACTTGTTTCAAGTGTGGGAAGACTGGTCATTATGCAAATGTTTGCCCATAGAGGATGGCTACTATTCAAGTTTAGAATAGGCAGCAAACTCTAGCATCTGGCAAGGGATACTCTATTGCCAAGGTTAATCAAGTCAGCGTTGATGCTACTCCGGATGGTGCTGACATCGTACTTGGTATGTTTTACGTTAATGCTATTCCTGCAACTATATTATTTGATTCTGGTGCTACACATTCATTCATGTCTACTTGATATGCCAACACAAATGAAATACCACTGCTAAATAAGAGAAAACCAATGATAGTAATTACACCTAAAGGGCCTGTTGAGGCAAATCAAATGACATGTAGATTGACATTAACAATTATGGGGAGAGAATTTGGAGCTACCGCTATAATATTAGAGGCAAGCAGTATAGATCTGATCCTTGGTATGTCATGGTTAAGAAAGGCAAAGGCCATTATAGCATGTGGTGGAGGTACCGTAGAACTCACCAGCCCTAAAGGAGAAAGGTTTCAAGTTAATATTGCAGTAACCACCTCATCCAAACGTGCAATGTTCTTTATGCCTGAGGAGTTTGTTGGTGACAACATCCGTGTGGTTAGAGATTTTCCGGATGTCTTTCTAGAGGAGTTACCAGGGATGCCACTAGATAGAGAAGTTGAGTTTATTATTGATCTCTTACCTGGAACTGCCCCTATTTCTAAATGGCCATACATGATGTCCGTAGAAGAGTTAAAGGAACTGAAGAAGCAGTTAACCGAGTTCCTCACCTTGGGGAGCGCCGGATCTGTTTGTACAGAAGAAGGATGGATCACAAAGAATGTGTGGATTATAGATCTCTTAATGATGTTACTATGAAGAACAAGTAACCGTTACCCCGTATTGAGGATTTATTCGATCAGATGAGAGGTGCAGAGTATTCTAGAAGATAGATCTCTGATCCGGTTACCATCAGATGAGGATTAGACCATCGGATATTCCTAAGATAGCTTTCTCGACTCGATATGGATTGTATGAGTTCACTGTTATGTCATTTGGATTAACCAATGCATCAGCTTACTTTATGAATTTGATGAATAAGGTGTTTATGGAGTATTTGGACAGATTCGTCGTGGTATTCATCGATGATATTCTTATTTATTCCAAGAGTGACAGTGATCATGAGGAACATCTGAGGTTGGTGCTACAGAAGCTACGAGATAACCAGCTATATGCCAAGTTTAGCAAGTGCGAGTTTTGGATTGGCGAGGTGCCATTTCTTGGTCATATTATTTCTAATGGAGGAATTTCAGTGGATCCTGCTAAAGTTAAGGAGATAATGGAGTGGAGAGTACCCACTATAGTTACTGAGATTCGGAGTTTCTTGGGACTAGCAGGCTATTATCGGAGGTTTATTGAAGGATTTTCTAAGATTGCTAAGCCTATGACCTCGCTTCTAGAGAAGGGAAGAGAGTTCAAGTGGGACGAGAAGTGCCAAGATAGTTTTGATCAATTGAAGAAGAGATTGATGTCGCCACCAGTGTTGGTTATGCCAGACCTACAGAAAGGATTTGATATCTATTGTGATGCATGTGGCCAAGGCTTGGGATGTGTGCTCATGCAAGAAGGACATGTGATTGCCTATGCTTCTCGTCAATTGCGGAAACATGAATTGAATTACCCCACTCATGACTTAGAATTGGCAGCCGTTGTGCATGCGCTTAAGATTTAGAGACATTATATCATGGGGACCAAGTGCCAAGTGTACACGGATCATAAGAGTTTGAAGTATATATTCACTCAGAAGGATCTCAACCTTAGGCAACACCGTTGGTTGGAGCTTATTAAGGATTATGATTTGGAGATTCACTATCACCCGGGCAAGGCAAATTTGGTTGCAGATGCCTTTAGTCGCAAGGAGCATATTCATTCAGCTATTGTTGCCCAGCTACCCAATGAGATTGTTGAGGATTTCAGGAGACTTAACCTAGGGATAGTTGCTCACACTGAAGGAGTTACTATTGATGTGGAACCTACTTTGGACCAAGAGATCCGCAAAGGGCAAATTGGTGATGCTAAAATACAAGAGATTAAGGATCTGATTACTGAAGGTCGAGGTCCGGAATTCACAGAGGATGAGCAAGGTACCGTATGGTTCAAGGACAGGATATGTGTTCCTGATATTGCATGCCTTCATGAGACTATATTGAAGGAGGCCCATGACTCAGATTATTCTATTCATCCTGGTAGTACCAAGATGTATCAAGATTTGAAGCAAAAGTATTGGTGGTATGAATTGAAGAGAGATGTGGCTGCACATGTGGCTATGTGCGATGTGTGTCAAAGAGTTAAGGCTGAACACCAGAGCCCAGCTGGACTATTGCACCCACTGAAGATAACCGAGTGGAAGTGGGAAGAGATTGGTATGGATTTTATTACTGGATTGCCTTGCACCCAAAAAGGATATGATGCTATATGGGTGATTGTGGATAGATTGACTAAAGTGGCTCACTTTATTCCTGTAAAGACTACTTATAAAGGTTCTCATCTAGCAGAGTTATATATGGCTCGGATTGTGTGTTTACATGGAGTACCAAAGAAGATCGTGTCTGATTGAGGTTCACAGTTTACCTCAAGATTTTGGAGAAGCTTTCATGAGAACATGAATACAAAGTTGAATTTTAGTATGGCTTATCACCCTCAGTCTGATGGACAGACTGAAAGGACTAGTCAAGTATTGGAAGATATGTTGAGAGCTTGTGCCCTTCAGCATGGTGGAAGTTGGGATAAAAGTTTACCCTATGCTGAGTTTTCATATAATAATAGTTATCAGGCCAGTCTAAAGATGTCACCTTTTGAGGCTTTATATGGGAAAAAGTGCAGGACTCCTCTATATTGGGATCAGACTGGACAAAAGACAGTTCTTTGGGCCTGAACTGATTCAAGAAGTAGAAAAACAAGTCTGTATCATTCGAGAGAATTTGAGGGTAGCTCAAACCAGGCAAATGAGCTATGCAGACAATAGAAGAAGACCACTGGAATTTGAGGAAGGAGATTATGTGTACCTCAAGGTGTCACCACTTCGTGGAATGAGGAGATTCAAAGTTAAGGGAAAATTGTCCCCTCGCTATATTGGACCATTCTTGATCTTTAGGCGAGTTGGGGAGATGGCATACCAACTCGAGTTACCTGCTAGTCTATTGGATGTGCATAATGTGTTCCATGTGTCTCAACTTAAGAAGTGTCTCCGTGTCCCTGAGGAACAGTTACCGATGGAAGAGCTCAGTGTTCAGGGTTATTTGACTTACACGGAGTACCCGATCAAGATTTTGGATACTTTGACTTGAGTTACAAGAAATAAGGTGATAAAGATGTGTAAAGTGCAATGGAGTCACCATGGAGAAGATGAAGCAACTTGGGAAAGAGAAGAAGAGCTTCACATAGATTTTCCCCATCTTTTCCCTTGTTCCTCCTAAATCTCGAGGACGAAATTATTGTTAAGGGGGGTAGGATTTGTAATACCCAATTTGTAAATTGTAAGAGATAATACAAATGCAGAAACAATTTCTCTTTAACTATATCTGAGTTTGACCCTTGTGCATCATCATATGTGTACACCCTAGGTAAAAACAAATAATTAATAACATAAAAGCCACAAAATATGCATTATGTTGGCTTTTATTTGTATGTGTATTTAATATTAATAAAATTCATTAATAGAAATGAATTCATATCCAAAGTTGAGAATTAATGACTAACTTGAATATTTGAAAATGAGAAATAATCAAGAAAAGGAAAAGAGAAGGAAATAAATATGGTGAGGATAAAAACAAGAAAATAAAAATATATTGTTCCAGCATTAGAGTATGAAGTTGTATAATGGACTCAAAGGTGAAATTCACATTTAAATTCAAAGTGGATTCAAAACAATCATGAATAAAAGAAAAGGGAGAATAAAACCTAAAAGAAAAAGGTAAAACAGAGAATTGGGCCGGCAGACTAGAATTTAGCCCACTAGGGCTTCCCTGCGCGCGGCCCAAACTGACTTTGCGTGGCACGCTGAAACCTCAGGTCCGCTGTCCATACTCACACCGCATTGCGCGTTCGTTTTCTCTGCCACCGGTCTGTGGGCCAATCTGTCAGCTCGTCTCTCCCCGCGGACTTCGCGTAACAGAAACTGTGAACCTCTGCATGGCTGACCTCGTCGCGCCGCCCATTTTGGCCGGGCTGTTGCGCCTCCGCTCGGGGTATTTAGCTCTGAGTCGTTCCGCCATGCACCCTAATCCACTCCCGCATCTGTGTCTTACGACCCCGTAGCGCAGCTGGTGTCCACTGCTGCCATAGCCATTACGAGCGGAGTGTGCCGCCGCCGGTGAATCTCATCGCTGCTGGGCCTTTGCCCTTGGATTTGGGCCAAGGAGGGCCACCAGTACCTGAGGTAATCGTCCGCGGCCGCTATTGGAGGTCGGGACCTGTGGTGCGTAGGAATTCCTCGCCGTCGCTGGGAGATTTCCGCCGATCGCACAACCACGTGGACGGAGCTGCTACCGTTACAAATCTGGGGTAAGACCACTTCCCTGCCCTTTGCCCAACTCTCCTCTACGTGTAGCACGGTTTGGATTCGAGTTTAGTGGCCTGGATGCCTGGATTGGGTGCGCCAGCCATGGCCACCACCGCGGAACTCGCCGGCGCCGCCGTGTTCCGGGGTTTGTTGGGGCAGGGTCTTCTTTGGCCGTCGATCCGTAAATGGGACGCTAGGATTAGAAGCTATCGTACCTCTTCGTGGAAATCATCTCGGGACGTTGATTAGGAGATGAGTGGCTCAGATTTGAAACAAGTGTAGCCCTTCGCGTGACCCGCCTTGACCGTAGTATCCAGATCCTAGGGTCTGCGATGAATACCACCTTGTGCAGTTTCTGGTTTAATCTAGGCGCTCAGTGTCTAATCCAGCGGCCAGCAGTGCTCCATACCCCTTCGGCTGCGTGATTTACACTTGAACCCCTCTGTTTATACGAATTAGAACCCGTCGTCCACTACTCATTAGTCTTGTGTCTGTGTGGCTTTTGCGCCGTTGACCTTGCCTTCTCTGCATTTTGAGGCCCAGTCCAGCACTGAATTAAATGGATTAAATGAATTAGAAATAGGATTTTTAATATGAAAGTAAACCCTAGAACTTGATAAGTTCATAGAAAATCCATACATTGTCCAAATTGAGCCATTCCACTTCCTAAAATTTTGTAATATTATTCTCTATCACTTAGAGACTCTGTTTTGTCATGAAAACAGTAAGAAAATTTATTACTCATTTAATCCTATTTTAAGCATATAAAACCTTTGGAAATTCATAACTTAAAATCTATAACTCCAAAAATTATGATTCCTATTCCTAGGATTTTATTTTAATGTGTAGATTATTACTGAGTATTTTGTTTACATGTTTGGTGTGATGTTAATTTCCTCTATATACTGTGCTTGTTTTTATTGTGGCGAGTAGAAGAGCCCGTGACTGAGGATCCTGGTGAGCAGCAGATAGAAGTAGCTGAGCAGGAGCTCATTGAAGGCAAGTTGTGCCCTTGACCACTTTTTACCCAAAAATGTTCTTTAATGTCATTTATTCATGCATAGGTTAATTTTGATGGGACCCAATAGGTTACCCTCGATTGTTTATCTCATTACCTTGTTTACCCCTAAATCACTTGGGTAGTTTGCTATTGCTTTACATGGTTTTGGGATAATCATTTATTATATCTATGTTCCAATTCTTGTGTTATTCTATTTATGTTCATATCAAGATCATTAAAGTTAATTGGAACATAGAGCTTAACTTGAGAAACACGTGCCACCACAAGGGTTTAATGGGACGCCCTTGGCTCACTAATTAGGAAAGCTAGTGGAAGACTATCTTACCCGAAATGGGTAAGGGTAGTTGGGGAGTTGCATGCAAGGAGGTTCTCGGGTTGATTTAGCTGCGATGGCGGTCAGACGGGGGATTCTTGCAAGTGCTCTTCCCATAAACTGTAGCGGGTTTTCGGTAGCTAGTGGAACTTTGTAAAGGCCTCATAGTGTTGCCCTGCCTCGCCTCCTAGGTAGAGGTGTATGGGAGTCGCGACCCCTTGGCAGATGGGTAACATGACTTGTGGGTAAAGGGTACAACCTCTGTAGAGTGTAAAACTGGTATACTAGCCGAGCTCACGGTCATGAGCAGCTCAGGACTCTCTGATGATTAATTTATGGAACTTAAATTCAATTTGTCATTTGCATATGCATGGGTTTATTATTAATTTGTTCTATTACTTTATTTAGGGGTTGGTATTTACTTACACTTAGTAACTGCTAATAAAATTTTGACCAACTAATTAAAAGAAATGCTCAGCTTTAACCCCTATCATTGATTAGCCTTACACATCACATGAACTCCCACCTTTGTGAGTTCATGTCCACTGGTTCCCCACAACTTGTTGAGCTATGATCATGTGTGAGCTCACCCTTGCTGTCTCACACCCCCACAGGAGAAGAACAGGTGGTTCAGGAGGAGCCACAAGGCGAGGAGTTTTGATCTAATCTAGGTGGCGTTTCCCCAGTTGACTTCTGCGCCAAGGACAATCCTTAGTTCGTTTTATATTTATTCTTTGATTTTGTAATAAGACTTCCACTATATAATAAACACTCTGATGTTATTGTGACATTTATCTCTATACACTCTGTTATTATATATGTTGTCTTATTGGCGCATGTATGAGATGCACCTGGCTTTGTTCCTTAAAGCCGGGTGTGACATATAGAAAGAGTGTTATTACAAAACTAGGGGTATGAGTGCATAAGTATTATTATTACAGATTTGGGAGGCAAAAACCCCTCCCGCATAAAAGTTTATTGTTTTTCAAAAGGGAGACCAACATCCTCCTGCAACCACTTCACTGTTCAGGTTCATCCTTGGGCACCACCTTAGAGCAAAAACAACAAAGTCTGCTGTTTCCTCACCTATAACAACATGGGTCGAAAACCCTGAGTACGGAGTGTACTTTCACAAGTCTTACACGCCAAAAGAAAAGACTCCCAAGGATATGCTAGCTTAAGGGAGTCAAGGTAAGGCTGAACCAAGAATCAAGTCTCTGTTTGCAAAAATGCTTACTAATAGTGGATCCTTAAAATCTAGTTTTATTAGCAAGTTAAGTCATTACCTGAATCTAGATTTCCTTCTACTCTAGTTCAAGCACTTGACCAGCACTAGCCGTCTTTTACCAATCCTTTTTGTTCACTGGGATGCTACGTGTAAGTCAGTGACCAAGTCTTCATATCCGAGAAGTAACAGCGATCCGAATCGATTAATACTCAGTTGAGGATCTCGAATCACACGACATATGTAGCACTTAACCCTTGCTTATGTCAACTCGCCACCCGCGTTTCTTAGACCAGACCGGGTTCACGTCAACTGAGAGCACAGATACACTACCGTCCAGCCTCTTGCCACAGAGGGTACACACTACTTTCGCCATCTCTCCACTCCCATTGCGTGTTGGCATTTCTAGTATTAATCTGCCCGAGGCAAAGCTTACCCATGATGAGGCATGTGACCAGTTAAAGGGTCCTCGGTCAGCAGGCCCACATCGACACGGTCCTTAAGCGACTCAGACGGAGACACTACACCGAGACTCTCTTCTCGTGCAAGTCACCCGCCCCGGTCTCAGCTTTATCATTTCAAACCCAAAGTTTGGTACCTGGCAGAGGTACATCTTTTCCGATGCTGATCCCATCATGGCCATGATGGATCCACCATCAAGTTTTATTTTTAAAACATCCCAATCCACTTGAAGCATCATCTTTTGTTTTAAAAACAAAACATTTGTTTTTTAAAGTAGGACTAAGCATCAGAAAACCTTTTTAATAAAACAGGTAATCAGGAAAGGTAAATAGTTCCAAGGAAGGAAATGCAGCAATTGGTTTAACACCCAACTCCTATCACCTATGCATCATTCAAGTGATAAAGAGTTTAAAACAGCAAGGAAGTGGAAAATGCACAGGGGCTTGCCTTGTGTTGTAGGAGAGTCAGGCTCTGCTCCACAAATTTCAAAATAAAAGCAGTTCCTGGCAGGTGGATTTTCTATTGATGGAGCAGTCTCCTCTTCGTCAATAGTCACTTCTTCGTTTTCTATACATAGCCATATATAACCATGAATGCTCCTGTGATGCTTATGAAAATGCAATGATAATAAAGTTACACCAAGTTGTATCTTGAATACAACTTTCCTTCACGGTGCACCAAGGAAACTATGGTTTTTCTAGGTCAGTACCTTAGTAGGGTTAAACATTTTTTTACCCTAAGGAGCTAGGGTTTTTGGTTTAGGCATCAAACAATGTCCAAAGCAAGTCAACTTCACTCATGGGATCTAAATATCATATTAGGCTTCTCCAAAAAGTTTGGTGATTTTAGAGTCTTCAAATAATTTCTAAAATTCCAAAAGTCTAGGTTTTGGCTTTCTTAAATACTACATAATTCCTAGTTTGGACTAAAATTCTTGGAACTAT
>JAOPSE010002361.1:0-89703 GCA_029449295.1 Zea luxurians
TCACAAGTGGCGGCCATCTTGACGATCCTATCTTTGTCATAGCGTGTGCGGCAGGCAGGGCAGCGGCCCTCTGTTTCCTCCTTCTCAGCCATGTCTATGATGTGGTGCCAGCACCAAACACAAATCTGTGGAGTTAAGTAGCAGTTATTTGATGATGGCGCACAGTGCAGGCAAGGCAGGCTGCAATCTAATTGATCTGATCTGATAATGATGAGATAGGAGGATGATTGGTAGACATACATCATAGCCGCATTTGCATGGCTTGAGCTGCTGGTCAGTGATGTCCATCTCCTCGGCACAGAGCGGGCAGGTGCGGTCGCCATCATCGCTCATGGTCGTCCTGGTGGATTGGAAGTCAGCCAGCGTGAGGAGAAACGACCACCCAAGTGTTGTATTATGCATGCGGAAGAATAAGAAGATGGCCAAGATTCAAACAGATAAGACATCATTCAATCCTTAAGGTACAGTATCAGGAACTTGAGATCTCAAATATTCGAGCACAGCACAGGCAGGATAAACTGATACATGAGAGATTGAAGTGTAGAAGACACAGAGGGCATCGAACCTTGACCGATTCTAATAAATCAGCCATCCAACCTTAAATCTATGGGCAGAAAGATATCACAATCCTCGAGAGCGAATTCCACCGGATTCTCTGGTACGGGGATATACGCCCGGACTAATATTAATAACAGTAATTACAGAAGAAGGCAGGGTGGCGACGAAATTCCCATCAATCGAATCGAAAAGAGGCAGTGGAGTAGCGGGAAGGAGAGGAACTCACATTGGAGGGCAGACCGGGGGTCTCCGATTGCGTGATTTGTGGGAGCGGCAGGGAACCCTAGAGGGTGACGGAGGAGTGGGCGATTGAGGTGGCGCGTGGCGGTGGGATCAAGCAGGAGGGCAAGCGGATTCAAGGTCGGATGGCTGGACTCCGGCCTGTTCCTTGTTGTTGGGGTGCGGGCGATGAACAGGGAGGGGGCACGGTGCGGTGTGCCAGCGATGTGCCTTGTGCCTGCGTCTGGTCTGCGGCGTGCTGCAGAGGAAGAAGAGGAAGAGAGATGGTGGGATACTCGTCTACCTCTACAAAAGTTTACAATTTTTTCATGTAAGATTATTAAAATGCAAAAAAATACGTGCGAAAATTTATATTTTTTCAGTTCTTTAAATATCTCAAAAGAAAAATAAATCGAACCTATAAAGTTGTAGAATTCGACTGGTCTACGATTTTAAGGTTGTTAAGATACTAAAAATAATGACATTTAGTCTTAAAGGTATTTTTTATTTTCACCGATGTCAACTATACGTCTTAACTTTTTAAATATCTTATAGGAAAACATGAACTTTTACGATGACAAGTAGGGAAAGATGAAGAGGTGTTTTGTTTTTCTCGTCATCCTGTTAAGAGCTTGTTCGGTTAGCTCTCAATCCATTTAGATTAAGTAAGATTATGTGAGTTTAAATTTCAAGTAAGTCAAACTCCTTAATTTTTTTCAAACTCATCCAGTCCATCGGTAACGGGATTAATCAAACAAGGCCTAAAGGTAGTCTCTAAAATTTTCTATTTGGAAGGTCTCTGTATTTAAACGATTTGCGATTTGGCAGAGTAAAAGTAATTAAAGTTTAAGACTTGTTCAGTATTTTCAATCCATATGAATTGAAGATAATTGATATGGATTGAGAGAGATTTTGACTTACTATGAATTTAAACCTCCTCAATCTATATGGATTGGATAGAATCGAATATGACCTTAGGCCTAGTTTGAGTATTCTATGTCTCTAAGGCATGTGTGGGATGGATTAGAGTATAAATTAAACTAATTTTGTCGGGGACCATAATTAGGGGTACCCTCAAGACTCATAAATCTCAGCTGGTAACCCCCATCAGCACAAAGCTGCAAAGGCCTGATGGGTGCGATTAAGTCGAGGATCGGTCCATTCGAGGTACGCGATCACGCCTCGCCCGAGCCCAGCCTCGGGCAAGGGCAGCCGACCCCGGAGGATCTACGTCTCGCCCGAGGACCCCCTCCAGCAACGGACACACCTTCGGCTCGCCCCAGGCCCAGTCTTCAGCAAGAAGCAACCTTGGCCAAATCGTCACGCCAACCGAGCAAACCGCAGGGGCATTTAATGCAAAGGTGGCCTGACACCTTTATCCTGACGCACGCCCTCCAGTCGACAGAGCCGAAGTGACCGCAGTCACTTCGCCGCTCCACTGACCGGTCTGACAAGAGGACAGCGCCGCCTGCGCCGCTCCGACTGCTGAGCCACTCGACAGAGTGAGGCTGACAGCAGCCAAGTCCGGCCTCAGGCGTCATAGGAAACTCCGCTTCGCCCGACCCTAGTGCTCGGACTCGGGCTCAGCCCCGGAAGACGACGAACTCCGCTTCGCCCGACCCCAGGGCTCAGACTCGGGCTCAGCCCCGGAAGACAACGAACTCCGCTTCGCCCGACCCCAGGGCTCGGACTCGGGCTCAGCCCCGGAAGACGACGAACTCCGCTTCGCCCGACCCCAGGGCTCGGACTTGGGCTCAGCCCCGGAAGACGACGAACTCCGCTTCGCCCGACCCCAGGGCTCGGACTCGGGCTCAGCCCCGAAGGACGACGAACTCCGCTTCGCCCGACCCAGGGCTCGGACTCGGGCTCAGCCCCGGAAGACGACGAACTCCGCTTCGCCCGACCCCAGGGCTCGGACTCGGGCTCAGCCCCGGAAGACGACGAACTCCGCTTCGCCCGACCCCAGGGCTCGGACTCGGGCTCAGCCCCGGAAGACGACGAACTCCGCTTCGCCCGACCCCAGGGCTCGGACTCGGGCTCAGCCCCGAAGGACGACGAACTCCGCTTCGCCCGACCCTAGGGCTCGGACTCAGCCCTGGCCTCAGCCGACGGTCTCCGCCTTGTCCGACCCGGGGGCTCGGACTCGACCTCGACCTCGGAGGAGCCTTCACCTCGCCCAACCTAGGGCACGGACCGACCACGTCAACAGGAGGCGCCATCATTACCCTACCCCGAGCTGACTCAGGCTACGGGGAACAAGACCGGCGTCCCATATGGCTCGCTCCACTATACGAGTAATGATGGCGCCCGCACGCTCTATGACGACGGCGGCTCTCAGCCCCCTTACGGAAGCAAGAGGACGTCAGCAAGGACTCGACAGCCCCGACAGTTGTCCTTCCGCCAGACTCCAGCGCTCCTCCGACGGCCACGACACCACACGAACTGGGTGCCAAAACCTCTCCGGCTGCCACGATGGCATGTACTTAGGGCGCTAGCTCTCCTCCGCTAGACACGTTAGCACACTGCTACACCCCCATTGTACACCTGGATCCTCTCCTTACGCCTATAAAAGGGAGGTCCAGGGCCCCCTTACAGAGGGTTGGCCGCGCGGGGAAGGACGGGACGGCGCTCGCGCAAGGCCACTCGCTCCCTCCCGCGTGGACGCTTGTAACCCCCTACTGCAAGCGCACCTGACCTGGGCGCGGGGCTAACACGAAGGTCGCGGGTTCCACCTCCCACGCCTGTCTCCCTCCGGCTGCTCTCCCCCCTTCGCGTTCCGCCTCGCGCCGACCCATCTGGGCTGGGGCACGCGGCGACAATTTACTCGTCGGTCCAGGGACCCCCCGGGTTTCGAAACGCCGACAGTTGGCGCGCCAGGTAGGGGCCTGCTTCGTGTTGACGAACAGCTTCCCGTCAAGCTCCAGATGGGCAGTCTCCAGCAACCTCTCCAGCCCCGGACGGTGCTCCGTTTCGGGAGTCTTGAGTTCATGTCCCTCGACGGCAGCTACGACATGATACTCCTTCCCCCGCCGCGCGACAGCGACAATGGCGGTCGACAACCCGCCCGCCGGCGGGGAAATCGACGACGCCTTCCCCACGTGGTGGAAGGACGACATTCGGGCTTGTCCCGTCCCCTCCCCCGCCGACGGAGGAGGAGGCGGGGCAACCAAGGCCAAGCAGGAGGCGGCACCTCGTTGGCTGTCGAGCGAGTCGACGGCGCCGACGCCCCAACGGAGAGCGCGTCGGGCATCGGCCTCACGTCTGAGACGAAGACGAGCGCCGTCTCCCCGCAACACACCAACCTCAAGCAAACGGACGACGCCAGCACGCTCGTGAAGGACTTGCTAGGCATCACCCTCGTACCTGAGACGACGGTGCAGTCAGTCCTTGACGTGACTTCGTCACTGCCCGTCGACCAAAAGGTACCGACCGATTCCCATCTCGCGCCTTTTGGATTCGGCCTCGACCCGCCAAGCAACTCCGCTTCGGTGGACATTCTCATAGAGGCGAGTCCAAACCCTCTGGGGTATCGTGTGCGGTCACCCTGGGATCGGCTGACGGCCGTCTCGACCTACGGGCCCTCGGGGTCCAAGGAAGATGGCGAGCCCGACTTCTGTTGGGATTTCTCCGGACTTGGTAACCCCAATGTCATGCGGGACTTCATGACCGCATGCGACTACTACCTTTCCGACTGTTCTGACGGCAGCCGCAGCCTCGACGACGAGGACTGCGGCCCAAGTCGCGAATGTTTCCACGTTGATCTAGGGGGTCCCAGCGAAGGCAACCATCTTGGTATACCGGAGAACGGTGATCCCCCTAGGCCCGTGCCTCGCGTCGACATCCTTCGGGAGCTAGCTGTGGTCCCCATCCCGGCGGGGGGTCATGACCCACAGCTCGAGCAAATCCGTGAGATGCAGGCCAGGCTCGACGAGGGAGCAGGAACGCTTGAGCCGATCCGCCGGGACATCGGGCAGGAATGGGCGGGCCAACCTCCGGCCGGAGAAGCGCGTCATCTCCCCCAGGGCATCCAGCACCGCATCACCGACGACGTCAGGGTAAGGCCGCCACCGGTTTCCAGTGGAGTCGGCCAGAACCTGGCTGCAGCGGCAATACTTCTCTACGCGATGCCGGAGCCATCAACCACCGAGGGGCGGCGTATCCAGGGAGAGCTCAAGAATCTCCTGGAGGACGCCACGGTCCGACGGGCCGAAAGCTCCGCTTCCCGAAGGCAGGGGTACCCCTCGGAACATCACGCCGCGACTTCCCGATTCGTGTGGGAAGCCTCGGTCCACACCGGGCGCACGCGCAACACAGCGCCTGCGGCCCCGGGTCGCCTCGGCAACGAGCACCATCACCGCAGCCGTCGGGCCCACCTCGACGAGACGGTGCGCCGAGGCTACCACCCCAGGCGTGGGGGACGCTACGACAGCAGGGAGGATCGGAGTCCTTCGCCCGAACCACCCGGTCCGCAGGCTTTCAGTCGCGCCATACGACGGGCGCCGTTCCCGACCCGGTTCCGAACCCCGACTACTATCACAAAGTACTCGGGGGAGACGATACCGGAACTGTGGCTCGCGGACTATCGGCTGGCCTGCCAACTGGGTGGAACGGACGATGATAATCTCATCATCCGCAACCTCCCCCTGTTCCTCTTCAACACCGCTCGAGCCTGGCTGGAGCACCTGCCTCCGGGACAGATCTCCAACTGGGATGACCTGGTCCAAGCCTTCGCCGGCAATTTCCAAGGCACGTACGTGCGCCCTGGAAACTCCTGGGATCTCCGAAGCTGCCGCCAGCAACCGGGAGAGTCTCTCCGGGACTACATCTGACGATTCTCGAAGCAGCGCACCGAGCTGCCCAACGTCACCGATTCGGATGTCATTGGCGCGTTCCTCGCCGGCACCACCTACCGCGACCTGGTGAGCAAGCTGGGTCGCAAGACCCCCACCAGGGGGAGCGAGCTGATGGACATCGCCACCAAGTTCGCCTCTGGCCAGGAGGCGGTTGAGGCCATCTTCCGGAAGGACAAGCAGCCCCAGGGCCGCCCACCGAAAGATGTCCCCGAGGCGTCAACTCAGCGCGGCACCAAGAAGAAAGGCAAGAAGAAGTCGCAAGCGAAACGCGACGCCGCCGACGCGGACCTTGTCGCCGCCGCCGAGTACAAGAACCCTCGGAAACCTCCCGGAGGTGCCAACCTCTTCGACAAGATGCTCAAGGAGCCGTGCCCCTATCATCAGGGGCCCGCCAAGCACACCCTTGAGGAGTGTGCCATGCTTCGACGCCACTTTCACAAGGCCGGGCCACCCGCGGAGGGTGGCAAGGCTCTCGACGACGCTAAGAAGGAAGATCACAGGGCAGGAGAGTTCCCTGAGGTCCGCGACTGCTTCATGATCTACGGTGGGCAAGTGGCAAACGCCTCGGCTCGGCACCGCAAGCAAGAGCGTCGAGAGGTCTACTCGGTAAAGGTGGCGGCGCCAGTCTACCTAGACTGGTCGATAAGCCCATCACCTTCGACCAGGCCGACCATCCCGACCATGTGCCGAGCCCGGGGAAATACCCGCTCGTTGTCGACCCCATCATCGGCAACGTCAGGCTCACCAAGGTCCTCATGGACGGAGGCAGCAGCCTCAACATCATCTACGCCGAGACCCTCGGGCTCCTGCGGATCGATCTGTCCTCGGTCCGGACGGGCGCTGCGCCTTTCCACGGGATCATCCTCGGGAAGTGTGTCCGACCCCTCGGACAACTCGATCTACCCGTCTGCTTTGGGACCCCTCCAACTTTCGAAGGGAGACCCTCACATTCGAAGTGGTCGGGTTTCGAGGAACTTACCACGCAGTGCTGGGGAGGCCATGCTACGCCAAGTTCATGGTCGTCCCCAACTACACCTACCTCAAGCTCAAGATGTCGGGCCCCAACGGGGTCATCACCGTCGGGCCCACGTACCGACACGCGTACGAATGCGACGTGGAGTGCGTGGAGTACGCCGAGGCCCTCGCCGAGTCCGAGGCCCTCATCGCCGACCTGGAGAACCTCTCTAGGGAGGCGCCAGACGCGAAGCGCCACGCCAGCAACTTGAGCCAGCGGAGACGGTTAAGTCCGTCCCTCTCGACCCCTGCAACGACGCCTCCAAGCAGATCCGGATCGGCTCCGAGCTCGACCCCAAATAGGAAGCAGTGCTCGTCGACTTTCTCCACGCAAACGCCGACGTTTTCGCGTGGAGTCCCTCGGACATGCCCGGCATACCGAGGGAAGTCGCCGAGCACTCGCTGGATATCCGAGCTAGAGCCCGACCCGTGAAGCAGCCTCTGCGCCGATTCGACGAAGAAAAGCGCAGAGCCATAGGCGAGGAGATCCACAAGCTAATGGCGGCAGGGTTCATCAAAGAGGTATTCCATCCCGAATGGCTTGCCAACCCTGTGCTTGTGAGAAAGAAAGGGAGGAAATGGCGGATGTGTGTAGACTACACTGGTCTAAACAAAGCATGTCCGAAAGTTCCCTACCCTCTGCCTCGCATCGATCAAATCGTGGATTCCACTGCTGGGTGCGAAACCCTGTCTTTCCTCGATGCCTACTCAGGGTATCACCAGATCAGGATGAAAGAGTCCGACCAGCTCACGACTTCTTTCATCACACCCTTCGGCATGTACTGCTATGTTACCATGCCGTTCGGCTTGAGGAATGCGGGTGCAACGTACCAACGGTGCATGAACCATGTGTTCGGCGAACACATTGGCCGAACGGTCGAGGCCTACATCGATGACACCGTAGTCAAGACGAGGAAAGCCTCTGACCTCCTTTCCGACCTTGAAGTGACATTCCGATGTCTCAAGGCGAAAGGCGTGAAGCTCAATCCCGAAAAGTGTGTCTTCGGGGTTCCCCGAGGCATGCTCTTGGGGTTCATCGTCTCCGAGCGGGGCATCGAGGCCAACCCGGAGAAGATCGCGGCCATCACTAGCATGGGGCCCATCAAGGACTTGAAAGGCGTGCAGAGGGTCATGGGATGCCTCTCGGCTCTGAGTCGTTTCATCTCATGCCTCGGTGAAAGAGGCCTGCCTCTGTACCGCCTCTTAAGGAAGATGCCCCTCGGAAAGCCATCAAGTCCCAGGTCTTGGCGGACTTTGTGGCCAAATGGGTCGACACCCAGCTCCCAACAACTCCGATCCAACCGGAACTCTAGAACATGTTTTTCGACGGGTCACTGATAAAGATGGGGGCCGGCGCGGGCCTGCTCTTCATCTCGCCCCTCGGGAAGCACCTACGCTACGTGCTACGCCTCCACTTCCCGGCGTCCAACAACGTGGCTGAGTACGAGGCTCTGGTAAACGGGTTGCGAATCGCCATCGAGCTAGGGGTCCGACGCCTCGACGCTCGCGGTGACTCGCAGCTCGTCATCGACCAAGTCGTGAAGAACTCCCACTGTCGCGACCCGAAGATGGAAGCCTACTGCGATGAGGTTCGGCGCCTGGAAGACAAGTTCTATGGGCTCGAGCTCAACCACATCGCCCGACGCTACAACGAGACTGCGGACGAGCTGGCTAAAATAGCCTCGGGGCGTACAACGGTTCCCCCGGACGTATTCTCCCGAGACCTGCATCAACCCTCCATCAAGGCCGACGACACGCCCGAGCCCGAGAAGGCCTCGGCCCAGCCCGAGGCACCCTCGGCACAGTCCGAGGTACCCTCGGCTCGGCCGAGGCACCCTCGGCTCAACCCGAGGCACCCTCGGCTCGGCCCGAGGTACCCTCGGCCCCCGAGGGTGAGGCACTGCGCATCGAGGAGGAGCGGAGCGGGGTCACGCCTAATCAAAACTGGCAGACCCCGTACCTGCAATATCTCCACCGAGGAGAGCTACCCCTCGACCAAGCCGAGGCTCGGCGGTTGGCGCGGCGCGCCAAGTCATTCGTCTTGCTGGGAGACGAGAAGGAGCTCTACCACCGCAGCCCCTCGGGCATCCTCCAGCGATGCATTTCCATCGCCGAAGGCCAGGAGCTCTTACAAGAGATACACTCGGGGGCTTGCGGCCATCACGCAGCACCTCGAGCCCTTGTTGGAAACGCCTTCCGACAAGGTTTCTACTGGCCGACGGCGGTGGCCGACGCCACTAGAATTGTCCGCACCTACGAAGGGTGTCAGTTCTACGCGAGGCAGACCCACCTACCCGCTCAGGCTCTGCAGACCATACCCATCACCTGGCCGTTTGCTGTGTGGGGTCTCGACATCGCCGGCCCCTTGCAGAAGGCACCCGGGGGCTACACGCACCTGTTGGTTGCCATCGACAAATTCTCCAAGTGGATCGAGGTTCGACCCCTAAACAGCATCAGGTCTGAACAGGCGTTGGCGTTCTTCACCGACATCATCCATCGCTTTGGGGTCCCGAATTCCATCATCACCGACAACGGCACCCAGTTCACCGGCAGAAAGTTCCTGGACTTCTGCGAGGATCACCACATCCGGGTGGACTGGGCCGCCGTGGCTCACCCCATGACAAATGGGCAGGTAGAACGTGCCAACGGCATGATTCTGCAAGGACTCAAGCCTCGGATCTACAACGACCTCAACAAGTTTGGCAAGCGGTGGATGAAGGAACTCCCTCGGTGGTCTGGAGTCTGAGGACAACGCCGAGCCGAGCCACAGGCTTCACACCGTTCTTTCTAGTCTATGGGGCCGAGGCCATCTTGCCCATAGACTTAGAATACGGTTCCCTGAGGACGAGGGCCTACGCCGACCAAAGCAATCGAGCTAATCGAGAAGACTCACTGGACCAGCTGGAGGAGGCTCGGGACATGGCCTTACTACACTCGGCGCGGTACCAGCAGTCCCTGCGACGCTACCACGCCCGAGGGGTTCGGTCCCGAGACCTCCAGGTGGGCAACCTGGTGCTTCGGCTGCGACAAGACGCCCGAGGGCGGCACAAACTCATGCCTCCCTGGGAAGGGCCGTTTGTCGTCGCCAAAATTCTGAAGCCCGGAACATACAAGCTGGCCAACAGTCAAGGCGAGGTCTACAACAACGCTTGGAACATCCAACAGCTACGTCGCTTCTACCTTAAGATGCTTCCAAGTTATTCGTACACCCCGTTCACACACAAAGTCTGGTCGTCAAGGAAGGGTCAGCCTTGCCTCGGCAAAGCCCGACCCTCCTTCGGGGGCTAGAAGGGGGGAACCCCCTCTGCGTCAAAATTTTCCTCGAAAAAAGAAAAAGATCTTTTCTGCCAGAATACCTTTCGTGCTTTTCGACTACTTTGAAAGTGGATCCTGAAAACGACGGAGTACACGTAAGCAGCCAAGGCTGACCGAGCCGAGGGACTCCTACGCCTCCGGGATACGGATACCTCACTCATCACCTTCTGCGATAAGTAACTCGCGCTCGGATAAGTGATTCCGCGGACCGAACAAGTCTTCACGCTCGAAAGCTCCTCTGCCGGAACGATTTTTCGGGCCTTCTCGACTGCGTCGGTGACAGAACCCTATGGACGAGTAAGAGTGCGCGTAAGCGGCAAGGCCGATCGAGCCGAGGGATTCCTACGCCTCCGGGATACGGATACCTCACTCATCACCTTCCGTGAAAAGCAACTCTCGCCCGCACAAACAATTCTGTTACCGACAAATAAGTCCGGATACTCGAAACAAGAGGAAAAGAAACGCAGCTTTACAACACGACGATGGTATGTTTGGGCCTCGGCGGTCGCAGAAAACATACACACACTACAAAACAACCCGATCCTGCAGGCTCGGACGTCGACAGTTGAAGGGCGCAGCAGCACCCTCGGCGTCAACTACACCTTCGGCGGGGTCTGACCTAGCCTCGGACGGCGACGCGGTCGGAGGATCCCCACTCTGAAGGACGACATCAACACCACACCCGGGCCATTGCCGCCAGGGTCTTCTCCAGGAATCCGGCTCGAGCAGATGGCTCGGCCGGCCACCCCGAGGCCTCGGCCAGCTATCCCCCGAAGACATCAGCCGGCCCATGGTCTCGGCAACTCAACTCCGACGTCGGTCCCGCCAGTGGACGACCCGGCCAGGCTCTGGCCGACCAAGTCTTCTTTCAGAGCCAACTCTGCCTCTGTCCGTGCTGACACCGCTACCTCCGGCTTCGGCTCATCGAAGAGCGGCCGAGGGTTCCTTTAACTAAGCAGGAGAAGCCTCGGACAGCAAGGCCGACTGAGCCGAGGGACTCCTACGCCTCCGGGATACGGATACCTCACTCGTCACCTTTGCACGAGGCGACTCACGCTTGGTGAAGCGGTTCAGATAACCAACAGGCGAGTCTTGGTGCTCGAAAATGAGGAAAAAACACGGCTCCGCGCCGAAAGTACATACATGTTCAGGCCCCGACAGCCGTAATGAACAAGACACCGGCATTCAAGGTGCCAATGCAAACGGAACTCCGGTTCCGTCCCCATAGCAGCAGCTATGGCCCTAGGACGGACGCGGCCACCGGAAGGCTCTTGTTCGCGTCCCCACTCAAGGGACGCGAACCAGACATTAAAGCCAAAGAGCCGGGGGCCGGTCCGTAGGCGGCGCGACGGCCTCGACGGGGGGGAAGCTTCCTCCAGCTGCCACCACGTCAGCACAGACGGCGGCGTCTGCCTCTCCACCAACACCGACAGTTGGCAAGGCGCACCGACAGGTCCTCACTCCCGTCCTCGCCACGAAAGCGAGGAGAAGACGGAATGTTGCATCCTAGCTGGACAGCAACAGTTCGCCTTCCCCGGCATGGCTGGAGGACACCTCCTCCGCAGGGCCGGAGGATGGTTTCCACCACTAGAAGCTGGAAGAGGAGGTGACCAGCCGGCCCGCACGGGGGGAAGAGCTCCGGCTCAGCCCGGCCCCCGCCCAGCCAGGATGATGAACATCCTTAAAGCTGAGGGTGGAACCAAGATCGCAGCCCGGTTCGCTTCTCTCCACCATCAAGCTGGTGGCCACCATCTTGGGTGACCACCGGCGAGGGGATGCGGCCGGGCTGCCTGATGAAAATCCTTGAAGCCGAACGATGTTTGAAAGGTACCAACTTCCTCGAAGTTGTGTCCCTCCGATGACAAGGCAGAAGGATTGCGGGCGTCCCCCATCCGGGGGCTCGGAAGGTGGAAAGACATGACGCATAAGGGAACGCGAAGACATGGTCGTCTTTCAAGGGGGTCACCCTCCTTTTAAAGGCAACTCTCCCCACTTGCGTGCTCAGCCGTTGCGGGCTGAGTCTTCTCCAACACGCTCCAAGGTCCTCCCCCTACGACACGAGGGCTGGGCCCCACGCGTCATGCAAGCTGGTCCAGGGCAGAAGGAGCCAAACTGCCACGCGCAGGGCATGCAACTGCCCAGCGGTTACAAGCATTCCTCCACTTTCGCCCAGACCAGCGGGTGAAAGGGTGGATAGCCATGCAGTCGGCATGCAACCGCGCCAAGTGGGCACGCCCCTTCGACTCCAACGCGCCCAGCATGGAGGCCCAGGCCCACACGTCATGCAACCGGCACGCCGGTTGCTACGTGCGAGCAACTGCACCGCCACTCGCACCACTACCGCGCCTCCTCGACTGCGGAACCAGTACCGCGACTCGAGGCAACCCTGCGTATGACCCAGCAGTGCCAGCCAGGCTGTAATACTCAAAATTGTACACCAAGAAATATAGAGAGAAATCTCCTCATTTGATGTGTCTCATTTGCATCATAAAAAGAGCATACCTGAAATTTAGAGTTTAATCCAAACAAATGATAAAAAAATGCAGCATGTGGAGTTTTTATGTTTGTGCATTAAATAAAATAATAATAATAATAATAAGGATAATAAGAGAATAAATACTAGAAGTTAAATCAAACCCTAAATTAAAACTAGGGTTTTCTAAAAAGAGAAGAAGAGGAATGATACAAAAGTATAAATAATGTCATTATACTTTTAAAATTGGTATTTTTCACTTCACAATATGATTGGAGAATAAATTTGCACAAGGTTTGAAACTAAATTCGAATTTGAGTTCAAATTAATCCTTGAAATGGAGAGAGAAAAGAAAAGAAAAGAAGATAGAAAAAAAGAAGAAACCCTAATTGGGCTGAATCCTACGAAATCGGCCCACCCAGAGAAAACACTCCCGCGCAGCCCACGCGTGGTCTTTCTCACGCTCACGCGCGCACTGCCATGTGGGCCCCGCTCGCAGCTATCTCCCCTCCAACGAACACCGCGCCTGGCGGGATCGCGACGGAGTCCACGAGCGCGTGCAGCTCGTGGATATGGGCACCTGCTCGCCGAGAACTACGGGTGCGTGAGCCTATAAACCCTAGGGACTCCGTCTTAGTCGCTAGGGATTGACCGGGAATCGATAGTGAGGGAGGGGGAAAAAGGAGTGCGGGCGGAGACTCGTCGCCGCGCGGCTGGGCGACCAGGGAAATTCGAGCATCGTCGACTCATTTCGCGCCTTGGTGCCCCGACTGCTCGTCCTCGCCCGCCAATTCGCGAAGCACGTTGGTGCCCGACGCCGTCGACCTACGCATCCAGGGAGTTCTCCGTTGCCGCGTGGGATTCGGCCACCACGGAACAACCCCCTTCGCCCTGTCGATTGCCGGTGAGAATATGTCCTACATGTGCATTTCCATTTCACGAGTGTGTATCTTCCGGTGCGGTTCGTGTACATCCGGTCCACGGCCCGGAGTTGGTCGCCGGACACGGGCTTCCGCCGTGCGCCGTAGGCCGGGCTCTACACTCGACATCGGCCGAAATTGGTTGTAGCAGTGGGTTCGGAGAGTCGCCAATTGCGCGAGGGACGAGTGAATCGGGTTATGGTGTCCGTCGGGGCTGGGTTCTCGATCTCCGGCGCGCGCGCCGCCGTGGGTCACCGGAGTAGCCGTGAGAGAGAGCTAGGAGAGAAGATTAGATCGGGCAGTGATCGGGACCGTCCGATAACCATCTTACGGTCGAGATGGAGCACGGGGATACCCTTTCGGTTATTGATCGTGAACCGTTGGATGAGATCTGACGGACCTGATCCGATCTCGCTTTCATAAAATAACCACCGTCAGATTCAAATCCGATGGCGTGGAATAGATACCGATTCGTTTAAAACGGCCTTCTAATCTTAGCCGTCGCGCGGAGATCCAACGGCCGAAAACCACTGATACCCCTTCGGATCGCCGACTTTGCAAATAGAACCCTCTGTTTTAGGGAAAACAAACCCACCGTCCCTAGCGACTGTGCTCTGTGTCTTGGAGTTCTTACGCCCGAGACCCCTCCACTTTTCATATTTTAGCGCCCAGTCCAGAGTAGATTAAAAACAGAGAAATAATATTAGAAATTCATTTTTAATACAAAAACAAATCTAGAAACTTGTAAAATTCATAGAAATTCCATTTTTGGTCCAAATTGAACCATTCCAATTTCTAAAATTTTGTAATAATATTCTCTATCATTTAATATCTCTGTTTTGACATGAACCCTGTTAGAAAATTTATTTATCATTTAACCCTATTTCTAACACATTAAATCTTAGGAAATCCATAACTTGAATTTTATAACTCCAAATTTAGTGATTCCAATTCCTATGATCTCATTTTATGTATAGATTTTTACTGTATATTTTATTTACATGTTTGGTGCAATGTTAATTTTGCTATACTATGTATGTATTGTGTTGATGCGAGGTAGACGAGCAAGCCACTGTGGAAAACTGAGGTTCAACAAGTAGAAATAGCTGAGCAGGAGCTCATTGAAGGCAAGTTGTGCCCTTGATCACTTACTTTTCCTAGCCATGTTCTTATTAATTGTAATGATCTACATAGGTTAATTTTGATGGGAGCCTTTATGTTACCCCAGTTTTGATTACCTCTATACCTTGTTCACCCCTGAAATATTTTGGGTAGTACTTGCTATTGCTTTATGTGGATTGGGTATGGAGATACACTATTCATGATTATTCTGTTATTATCTTGTTATTATTACTGTTCATGTTAAGATCATTAAATTAATGGGAACATGGAGCGACACCCGGGGAAAACAGTGCTACCACAAGGGTTTAATGGGACGCCCTTGGCTGATTAACTAGGAAAGCTAGTGAAGGGCTACCTTACCCAAAAGGGGCAAGGGCAGTAGGGGAAGTGGTCAGTGTAGGGGGGGTCCTTGTTTGATTTTGCTGCGATGGCGGTCAGGCAAGAACCCTGCACTGGAGCTTCCTATAAACTGTAGCGGGTAGTCTGAAGCTAGTGGAACTTTGTAAAGGCTCGTAGTGTTACCCTGCCTCGCTTCCTTGGTAGAGGTGTATGGGATTCATGACCCCTTGGCAGATGGGTAACACAGCTTGTGGGTAAAGATGCGCAACCTCTGTAGAGTGTAAAACTAGTATACTAGCCGTGCTCACGGTCATGAGCGGCTCGGACCCTCACATGATTAATTTATGGAACTTAAATTTAATTTGACATTTGCGTCGCATTTGGGATTATTTTACTATTACTGTTCTTTATTATTATTAAGGTTTGGTATTTACTTACACTTAGTAATTGCTAATAAAATTTTGACCAACTTATAAAAGCAATGCTCAGCCTTAGCCTTTACTTCATTGATTAGCCTTACACTTCATGAACTCCCACCTTTGGTGAGTTCATGCCACATTATTCCCCACGTCTTGTTGAGCTATGAACGTATGTGAAGCTCACTCTTGCTGTCTCACCCCCCCATAGGAGAAGATCAGGTGGTCGATGAGGAGCCGCCTAACACTGAGGAGTTCGATCTGATCTAGGTGGCGTTCTCCAGTCGACATTGGCGCCGACGATCCTTAGTTCGTTTTACATTTATTCCTTTATTTTGTAATAAGTCTTCCGCTATGTAATAAATACTCTGATATTTTATGACATTTATCTCTATACACTCTGTTATTATATATGTTGTCTTCTTGGCGCATGTATGAGATGCACCTGGCTTTGTTTCTTTAAAACCCGGGTGGTTATAGAAGTGGTATTAGAGGAAATGTTGACCGTAGGACGAAACCTAGATAGAAATGGACAAAACCCCTTACCTACTTATCTTATTCTGATTCATTCTACACTTACCTCACTCTGATCCTTTCTACACTTATCCTGATCCTGTCTCACCTTCCACTGTTCTACTCTGATCATTCTTACCTTTTCTACTCTGAGACAAGATGGATTTCACACCTTGGAATCTCTACCCCCTATGACATTTTAAGAGATAGGAGACCTAAGACCAAATCAAAACTATTTCTCTATTTAAAAATGTGGTTGATTGTTCTGATGATCAATGCCTGATTTGCTTCTTTGATTGATTGAAATATTATATATGGGCATCTTAGCATGTGCCACCATAAGGTAATGTATTAGCTTTAGTGGATAACACACTAATCTGCTTAGCTAATAAATCCCCCAAAGTAACATGAGTCGTAATTACTGCCTTGGCTACTGCTCTCTCTTACCATATGTATCTAACTCAGATGGTCAATACCAGGAAAGGAAAGATTATCACGCAACAGCAAACAGAAATGAATCCTCCAAATCCTCCACCTGTTGAAATCGATCAAGTGATTGCAGCCCAAAGGCTGGTAATACAACAATTGACAGACATGGTGACCGAAATGCAAAACCAGATAAGACAAGAACGCGAGGAAATACGTCAGGCCCGTCTGGAGATACATCAAGAAATAAGGCAATCACGGTTGGAGAGACAACGACAACAACCACCATCTCCACCACCACCAGCTCCACCAAGCTACATAAACATATATATAATTACTACTATTTGTAAGATCTACATGTTCCTTTAGTTAGTATTCGGTATGATACTATTTTAGGAGGAATAAAAAGGTCTATTTGACCCCATGAGTTGCTAATAAAATTGTGCGTCATGCTGAGATTTTGGTTTGTGCACATGTGTTGGACAATATGAGAAAACCCATGAGAGTAATTACACCTAAAGGGCCTGTTGAGGGCGAATCAAATGACACGTAGATTGACATTGACCATTATGGGTAGAGAATTTGGAGCTACTGCTATAATATTAGAGTCAAGCAGTATAGATCTGATCCTTGGTATGTCATGGCTAAGAAAGGCAAAGGCCGTTATAGCATGTGGTAGAGGTACCGTAGGAAACTCACTACTACTAAGGGAGAAAGGTTTCAAGTTAATATTGCAGTAACCTCCTCACCCATGCGTGCAATGTTCTTTATACCGGAGGAGTTTGTTGGTGACAACATCCGGGTGGTTAGAGATTTTCCGGATGTCTTTCCAGAGGAGTTTACTAGGGATGCCACCTGATAGAGAAGTTGAGTTTGTTATTGATCTCTACCTGGAACCGCCCCCTATTTCTAAACGGCCATATAGGATGTCCGTAGAGGAGTTGAAGGAACTTAAGAAGCAGTTAACTGAGTTACAAGAGGCTGGGTACATTCGTCCAAGTTCCTCACCTTGGGGAGCACCGGGTGTTATTTGTGCAGAAGAAGGATGGATCGCAACGGATGTGTGTGGATTATAGGTCTCTTAATGAAGTTACGGTGAAGAACAAGTATCCGTTGCCCCGTATTGAGGATTTATTTGATCAGATGAGAGGTGCTAGAGTATTCTCGAAGATTGATCTCCGATCCGGTTACCATCAGATGAGGATTAGACCATCGGATATTCCTAAGACAACATTCTCGACTCGATATGGATTATATGAGTTTACTGTTATGTCATTTGGATTAACCAATGCACCGGCTTATTTCATGAATTTGATGAACAAAGTGTTTATGGAGTATTTGGACAGATTCGTCGTGGTGTTTATCGACGATATTCTTATCTATTCTAAGAATGAAAGTGATCATGAACAACATCTAAGGTTGGTGCTACAGAAGTTACGAGATAATCAACTCTACGCTAAGTTCAGCAAGTGCGAGTTTTGGATTGGCAAGGTGCCATTCCTTGGTCATATTATTTCTAATGGAGGAATAGCAGTGGATCCTGCTAAAGTGAAGGAGATTATGGAGTGGAGAGTGCCCACTACAGTTACTGAGATTCGGAGTTTCTTGGGACTCGCAGGATATTATCGGAGATTTATTGAAGGGTTCTCTAAGATTGCCAAGCCTATGACCTCGCTTTTGGAGAAAGGAAGAGAATTCAAGTGGGATGAGAAATGCCAAGAGAGCTTTGATCTATTGAAGGAGAGATTGATGTCACCCCCAGTATTGATTATGCCAGACCTACAGAAGGGATTTGACATTTATTGTGATGCATGTGGCCAAGGACTTGGATGTGTGCTCATGCAAGAAGGACATGTGATTGCCTATGCATCTCGTCAGTTGCGGAAGCATGAACTGAACTACCCCACTCATGACTTGGAACTAGCTGCCGTTGTGCATGCACTTAAGATTTGGAGACACTACATCATGGGAACTAAGTGCCAAGTATACACGGATCATAAGAGTTCGAAGTATATATTCACTCAGAAGGATCTCAACCTTAGGCAACGCCGTTGGTTGGAGCTCATTAAGGATTATGATTTGGAGATTCACTATCACCCAGGCAAGGCAAATTTGGTTGCAGATGCCTTGAGTCGGAAGGAGCATGTTCACTCCGCTTTCGTTGTCCAGCTACCTGATGAATTAGCAAAAGATTTTGAGAGACTCAACCTGGGAATTGTTACACATACGGAAGGAGTTACTATTGAATTGGAACCTACCTTGGAGCAAGAAATTCGTAAAGGCCAGGTTGGTGATGCTAAAATCCAGGAGATCAAGGATCTGATAACAGAGGGTAGAGGCCCAGAGTTCACGGAGGATGAACAAGGCACGATATGGTTCAAGAATCGGATCTGTGTTCCCGATATTGATAGTCTTCGGGAAACCATATTGAAGGAAGCACATGACTCAATTTATTCTATCCATCCTGGAAGTACTAAGATGTATCAGGATTTGAAGCAAAAGTATTGGTGGTATGGACTGAAGAGAGATGTGGCTGCACATGTGGCTATGTGCGATGTATGCCAAAGAGTTAAAGCTGAACACCAGAGGCCAGCCGGACTATTGCACCCACTGAAGATACCTGAGTGGAAATGGGAAGAAATTGGCATGGACATCATTGTTGGATACCCCGCACGTCTGCTGGATATGATTCTATATGGGTGATTGTGGACAGGCTAACTAAGGTAGCCCACTTTATTCCAGTGAAGACCACGTATTCAGGAGCCAAGTTGGCAGAGTTGTACATGGCACGGATTGTATGCCTGCATGGTGTACCAAAGAAGATTGTGTCAGACCGGGGATCACAGTTTACCTCTCGGTATTGGAAGAAGTTACACGAGTCCTTGGATACGAGATTGAATTTTAGTTCGGCTTACCACCCACAGACTGATGGGCAGACAGAGAGGACTAACCAAGTGCTAGAGGATATGTTAAGAGCTTGTGCTCTTAAACATGGTGGAAGTTGGGATAAGAGTTTGTCGTATGCAGAGTTCTCTTACAATAATAGCTATCAGGCCAGTTTGAAGATGTCACCGTTTGAGGCTTTATATGGCAGAAAGTGCAGGACTCCACTGTATTGGGATCAAACTGGTGAAAGGCAGTTATTTGGACCTGAGATTATACAAGAAGCAGAGGAACAAGTCCAGCAAATAAGGGAGAATTTGAGAACTGCACAATCCAGGCAGAAAAGCTATGCTGACACCCGGAGAAGACTGCTTGAGTTTAAGGAGGGAGATTATGTCTATTTGAAGGTGTCACCACTCCGGGGTATGAGAAGATTCAAAGTCAAAGGAAAGTTGTCCCCTCGCTTTATTGGACCCTTCTTAATCTTAAAGCGAGTGGGAGAGGTTGCATATCAATTGGAGTTACCGGATCATCTTTCGGATGTTCATGATGTCTTTCATGTATCTCAGCTGAAGAAATGTCTCAGGGTACCTGAGGAACAATTACCAATGGAGGACCTTAGTGTTCAAGAGGATCTAACTTATACTGAGTACCCCATCAAGATTTTGGATACTTTGACTCGAGTCACAAGGAATAAAGTTATAAAGATGTGCAAAGTGCAATGGAGTCACCACGGTGAAGATGAAGCAACTTGGGAAAGAGAAGAAGAGCTTCGTATAGATTTTCCCCACCTTTTCCCTAGATCTTCTTAAATCTCGAGGACGAGATTATTTTTAAGGGGGGTAGGATTTGTAATACTCAAAATTGTACACCAAGAAATATAGAGAGAAATCTCCTCATTTGATGTGTCTCATTTGCATCATAAAAAGAGCATACCTAAAATTTAGAGTTTAATCCAAACAAATGATAAAAAATGCAGCATGTGGAGTTTTTATGTTTGTGCATTAAATAAAATAATAATAATAATAATAAGGATAATAAGAGAATAAATACTAGAAGTTAAATCAAACCCTAAATTAAAACTAGGGTTTTCTAAAAAGAGAAGAAGAGGAATGATACAAAAGTATAAATAATGTCATTATACTTTTAAAATTGGTATTTTTCACTTCACAATATGATTGAAGAATAAATTTGCACAAGGTTTGAAACTAAATTCGAATTTGAGTTCAAATTAATCCTTGAAATGGAGAGAGAAAAGAAAAGAAGATAGAAAAAAAGAAGAAACCCTAATTGGGCTGAATCCTACGAAATCGGCCCACCCAGAGAAAACACTCCCGCGCAGCCCACGCGTGGTCTTTCTCACGCTCACGCGCGCACTGCCATGTGGGCCCCGCTCGCAGCTATCTCCCCTCCAACGAACACCGCGCCTGGCAGGATCGCGACGGAGTCCGCGAGCGCGTGCAGCTCGTGGATATGGGCACCTGCTCGCCGAGAACTGCGGGTGCGTGAGCCTATAAACCCTGGGGACTCCGTCTTAGTCGCTAGGGATTGACCGGGAATCGATAGTGAGGGAGGGGGAAAAAGGAGTGCGGGCGGAGACTCGTCGCCGCACGGCTGGGCGACCAGGGAAATTCGAGCATCGTCGACTCATTTCGCGCCTTGGTGCCCCGACTGCTCGTCCTCGCCCGCCAATTCGCGAAGCACGTTGGTGCCCGACGCCATCGACCTACGCATCCAGGGAGTTCTCCGTTGCCGCGCGGGATTCGGCCACCGCGGAACAACCCCCTTCGCCCTGTCGATTGCCGGTGAGAATATGTCCTACATGTGCATTTCCATTTCACGAGTGTGTATCTTCCGGTGCGGTTCGTGTACATCCGGTCCACGGCCCGGAGTTGGTCGCCGGACACGGGCTTCCGCCGTGCACCGTAGGCCGGGCTCTACACTCGACATCGGTCGAAATTGGTTGTAGCAGTGGGTTCGGAGAGTCGCCAATTGCGCGAGGGACGAGTGAATCGGGTTATGGTGTCCGTCGGGGCCGGGTTCTCGATCTCCGGCGCGCGCGCCGCCGTGGGTCACCGGAGTAGCCGTGAGAGAGAGCTAGGAGAGAAGATTAGATCGGGCAGTGATCGGGACCGTCCGATAACCATCTTACGGTCGAGATGGAGCACGGGGATACCCTTTCGGTTATTGATCGTGAACCGTTGGATGAGATCTGACGGACCCGATCCGATCTCGCTTTCATAAAATAACCACCGTCAGATTTGAATCCGATGGTGTGGAATAGATACCGGTTCGTTTAAAACGGCCTTCTAATCTTAGCCGTCGCGCGGAGATCCAACGGTCGAAAACCACTGATACCCCTTCGGATCGCCGACTTTGCAAATAGAACCCTCTGTTTTAGGGAAAACAAACCCGCCGTCCCTAGTGACTGTGCTCTGTGTCTTGGAGTTCTTACGCCCAAGACCCCTGCACTTTTCATATTTTAGCGCCCAGTCCAGAGTAGATTAAAAACAAAGAAATAATATTAGAAATTCATTTTTAATACAAAAACAAATCTAGAAACTTGTAAAATTCATAGAAATTCCATTTTTGGTCCAAATTGAACCATTCCAATTTCTAAAATTTTGTAATAATATTCTCTATCATTTAATGTCTCTGTTTTGACATGAACTCTGTTAGAAAATTTATTTATCATTTAACCCTATTTCTAACACATTAAATCTTAGGAAATCCATAACTTGAATTTTATAACTCCAAATTTAGTGATTCCAATTCCTATGATCTCATTTTAATGTATAGATTTTTACTGTATATTTTATTTACATGTTTGGTGCAATGTTAATTTTTGCTATACTATGTATGTATTGTGTTGATGCGAGTAGACGAGCAAGCCACTGTGGAAACTGAGGTTCAACAAGTAGAAATAGCTGAGCAGGAGCTCATTGAAGGCAAGTTGTGCCCTTGATCACTTACTTTTCCCAGCCATGTTCTTATTAATTTTAATGATCTGCATAGGTTAATTTTGATGGGAGCCTTTATGTTACCCCAGTTTTGATTACCTCTATACCTTGTTCACCCCTGAAATATTTTTGGGTAGTACTTGCTATTGCTTTATGTGGATTGGGTATGGAGATACACTATTCATGATTATTCTGTTATTATCTTGTTATTATTACTGTTCATGTTAAGATCATTAAATTAATGGGAACATGGAGCGACCACCCGGGAAAACAGTGCTACCACAAGGGTTTAATGGGACGCCCTTGGCTGATTAACTAGGAAAGCTAGTTAAGGGCTACCTTACCCGAAAGGGGCAAGGGCAGTAGGGGAGTGGTCAGTGTAGGGGGGTCCTTGTTTGATTTTGCTGCGATGGCGGTCAGGCAAGAACCCTGCACTGGAGCTTCCTATAAACTGTAGCGGGTAGTCTGAAGCTAGTGGAACTTTGTAAAGGCCTCATAGTGTTACCCTGCCTCGCTTCCTTGGTAGAGGTGTATGGGATTCATGACCCCTTGGCAGATGGGTAACACGGCTTGTGGGTAAAGATGCGCAACCTCTGCAGAGTGTAAAACTAGTATACTAGCCGTGCTCACGGTCATGAGCGGCTCGGACCCTCACATGATTAATTTATGGAACTTAAATTTAATTTGACATTTGCATCGCATTTGGGATTATTTTACTATTACTGTTCTTTATTATTATTAAGGTTTGGTATTTACTTACACTTACTAATTGCTAATAAAATTTTGACCAACTTATAAAAGCAATGCTCAGCCTCAGCCTTTACTTCATTGATTAGCCTTACACTTCATGAACTCCCACCTTTGGTGAGTTCATGCCACATTATTCCCCACGTCTTGTTGAGCTATGAACGTATGTGAGCTCACTCTTGCTGTCTCACCCCCCCACAGGAGAAGATCAGGTGGTCGATGAGGAGCCGCCTAACACTGAGGAGTTCGATCTGATCTAGGTGGCGTTTCTCAGTCGACATTGGCGCCGACGATCCTTAGTTCGTTTTACATTTATTCCTTTATTTTGTAATAAGTCTTCCGCTATGTAATAAATACTCTGATATTTTATGACATTTATCTCTATACACTCTGTTATTATATATGTTGTCTTCTTGGCGCATGTATGAGATACACCTGGCTTTGTTTCTTTAAAACCGGGTGTTACACAGGCGCGACGGTCAATACGGCCAAAAATGGGCCGGCAGTAATGGCGGTGGCAGGTGGGCAGGAGCAGCGGTTACGTCGTCAGCCAAGCTTACGTCCCATCCAGGGGCAGCGAGAGAACCCTCTCTCATGGCGTGAAGACGGTGCATCCGTGTTCCGTTCCTCGAATGGCTCGCACACGCGCAACGGCCGCCTCGCGAACCACTCGCCCCATCGCATTAACCCCGTGGCGGGACAGGCGGCGCCTCAGGCAGGAGAAGCAAGCGACGCTTCGCCTTCGCCATAATGACCGCGTCGAAAAAGGTACGCCACATCATTCGATTTCGTATCCTTTTCCTTTTCCTCTTTATCTCTCTTACAACAGGCACCGGGAAAAGGGGATACCCCGAAAAGGACCCTTCTCCGTGAAGGAAACAGGCCCCGAGCCTCCCTACTGATCAGAGGTTCGAAGACTGGCCCCTCGGAGGGGTTCAACGGCCGCCTCAGAGCGCTTGGGTTCTGCGCCCACTACTGGTCAGAGGTTCGATGGCCGGCCCCTCGGAAGGGTTCAATGGCCGCCTCAGGCCACTCGGGCTCCGCGCCCACTACTGATCAGGGGTTCGTAGGTTGGCCCTCGAAGGGTTCACAGTCGCCTCAGACACAGAGCGAGGGATGACCCTGGGTACGTTCGATACATAACCAAGGCTCGGGCTACGCTCCCGAGGTACCCTTGGACATTTCCGAGACCAGCGGGAACGATCTTGTAACGGAATCCCATCAGAGGGAGGCATCGAGCCCTCGGACCCCGTCAAAAGGGGACCGGGTCCGGCAGATCACCCGCAGGTACTTTTGGAGCGCGCCTCCGGGCCTCTAGCCGACCCCTAACAAATGGGGCACGGGCGTCCACTCGGATTACCCGCCAGCAGCTCACCGGAGACACCATGTTCGGCGCCCTCTGAGGGCAACATGGCGCTTTCCCCCCTCCTCCTTGCGGAAAGGCGACGCAGGGGCGTATGTAAAAAAGTCGAGTCTGTCCTTGACCGTCCTCTCGCCCTGTGCAGAGGCTCAGGGGCTTCTCTCGCAAACCCGGCTCCGGCCAAACCGTTGACAGCGTCAAGCCGTCAACATACCAGCCCGAGAACTTGGGACCCGACCGTGCACCCGGGCTACGGCCAGCTCGCATGAGGGAACAACCAGACCAGCCGAAGTGTTGCGAAACGCACTAAGACCTCGAAGGAGTCAAACTACTCCTCCGAGGCCTCGGGGGCTACACCCGGCGGGTGCGCTCGCGCGCACCCACCGGAACAAAATGCAACCAAAAAAGGCTGGCCCCCTTGCAAAAAAGTGCGGCAAAAGCCTCCAAGCGAGTATTAACACTCCCTTCGAGGCTCGGGGGCTACTGTCGGGGACCATAATTAGGGGTACCCTCAAGACTCCTAAATCTCAGCTGGTAACCCCCATCAGCACAAAGCTGCAAAGGCCTGATGGGTGCGATTAAGTCGAGGATCGGTCCATTCGAGGGACGCGATCACGCCTCGCCCGAGCCCAGCCTCGGGCAAGGGCAGCCGACCCCGGAGGATCTACGTCTTGCCCGAGGACCCCCTCCAGCAACAGACACACCTTCGGCTCGCCCGAGGCCCAGTCTTCACCAAGAAGCAACCTTGGCCAAATCGCCACGCCAACCGACCAAACCGCAGGGGCATTTAATGCAAAGGTGTTCTGACACCTTTATCCTGACGCACGCCCTCCAGTCGACAGAGCCGAAGTGACTGTAGTCACTTCGCCGCTCCACTGACCGGTCTGACAAGAGGACAGCGCCGCCTACGCCGCTCCGACTGCTGAGCCACTCGACAGAGTGAGGCTGACAGCAGCCAAGTCCGGCCTCAGGCGTCATAGGAAACTCCGCTTCGCCCGACCCCAGGGCTCGGGCTCAGCCCCAGAAGACAACGAACTCCGCTTCGCCCGACCCTAGGGCTCGGACTCGGGCTCAGCCTCGGAAGACGACGAACTCCGCTTCGCCCGACCCTAGGGCTCGGACTCAGGCTCAGCCCTGGAAGACGACGAACTCCGCTTCGCCCGACCCCAGGGCTCGGACTCGGGCTCAGCCCCGAAGGACGACGAACTCCGCTTTGCCCGACCCCAGGGCTCGGACTCGGGCTCAGCCCTGGAAGACGACAAACTCTGCTTCGCCCGACCCCAGGGCTCGGACTCGGGCTCAGCCCCGGAAGACAACGAACTCCGCTTCGCCCGACCCTAGGGCTCGGACTCGGGCTCAGCCCCGAAGGACGACGAACTCCGCTTCGCCCAACCCCAGGGCTCGGACTCAGCCCTGGCCTCAGCCGACGGTCTCCGCCTTGTCCGACCCGGGGGCTCGGACTCGACCTCGACCTCGACCTCGGAGGAGCCTCCACCTCGCCCAACCTAGGCACGGACCGACCACGTCAACAGGAGGCGCCATCATTACCCTACCCCGAGCTGACTCAGGCTACGGGGAACAAGACCGGCGTCCCATCTGGCTCGCTCCACTATACGAGTAATGATGGCGCCCCGCACGCTCTATGAAGACGGTGGCTCTCAGCCCCCTTACGGAAGCAAGAGGACGTCAACAAGGACTCGACAGCCCCGACAGCTGTCCTTCCGCCAGACTCCAGCGCTCCTCCGACTGCCACGACACCACACGAACTGGGTGCCAAAACCTCTCCGGCTGCCACGATGGCATGTACTTAGGGCGCTAGCTCTCCTCCGCTAGACACGTTAGCACACTGCTACACCCTCCATTGTACACCTGGATCCTCTCCTTACACCTATAAAAGGGAGGTCCAGGGCCCTCTTACAGAGGGTTGGCTGCGCGGGGAAGGACGGGACGGCGCTCGCGCAAGGCCGCTCGCTCCCTCCCGCGTGGACGCTTGTAACCCCCTACTGCAAGCGCACCCGACCTGGGCACGGGGCTAACACGAAGGCCGCGGGTTCCACCTCCCACGCCTGTCTCCCTCCGGCTGCTCTCCCCCTTCGCGTTCCGCCTCGCGCCGACCCATCTGGGCTGGGGCACGCGGCGACAATTTACTCGTCGGTCCAGGGACCCCCCGGGTTTCGAAACACCGACAAATTTGCACTCCAATCCACCTCAACATATGTGGATTGAGGGTCAATACTAGAGTGCACAAACAAAACCTTAGAAGGTGAGAAACACCCCCAAAGTCTAAGTTGATTCATAAGGGCTTGTTCGATTTGAAGGGATTGAGGGAGTTAGAGGGGATTAAATCTTATCTTATACAAATTTGTATACGATGGGATTTAATCCTCTCTAATCCCTTTAAATCCACCCCTAACCAAACAAGTTCTAAGACCTCGATTTGCAATTCTAGGTTCTAATACGAGTAAGGCCCTGTTCGGTTGTTTGGGATTGGAGCCCTGGATTAATTCCTAGCCAGATTACTTCTCTAATTTATATAGATTTTGGTGATCTGAATTGAATCCTGGTTTATTCCGGTACAACCGAACAGGCCCTAAGCCAAACCACCTGTCCGCCCACCCAATCTACCTCCCACGGTCCCACCACGTGTGTATCGATTTCCATGTGAATACAAGTGTAACATGCTAATTGGTAATTGCTCTGCCAATTTAAAATGTAACATCTGAGTACAACGAAACTTTTAGCAACCAACATTTTAAAACTCAACCGTTGTGTAATGATAATCCTCTGTACTGAAGGTATACATATATAATATTTATGTCAAGCTATATAGAACACCACACAACATTAGGCTATATTCCTTGCGAAAATGATGTCCTTGGAAAACTTAGCCAGAATGTATGGAAGCACACTCCAATGTTTGCTAAATATTGTAAGGCATATATTTGCCATGATACATTTAGAAAAAAAGTTGTAAAACAAAGAATTTAAAACAATAGAACACCTTTGAAACTAAAAATAGTGTTTTTATGATATTGAGGGCATTGTATTCGCACGAGAGGGTATTAGAGTACAACTAGTGTTTTTATTATATTGGCCAAGTTTCCCATAATCCCCTCTATTCAAGGCATGTTCCAAGGCTGTTTTGAGGTTGTAATTGTAAGGTTGTTAATGAAAATGTTATTGGTCTAGTTAATGAAAACGTTACTGTAAGGTTGTTCTGAGGCCTGCAAAGATGGCCTCGCCTATAATGCCAAAGGTTACTGAGGTTGTAATTGCTGAACCGAAGGTGGCTACCGATGCAGAGGCTTCTTTTGATGTGACCAAAGCCATCCCTTCAAATAATGATTTAATAACAGATGCTATTAGAGAAAAGGAAGAAGATAAAGTTAAATATTCCAAGGTTGAAGGTTTGCTAGAGAAAAGGGGGTTGCAAGCACCTGAAGAAGCGCCACTCACAACCCACGAATACATTATTCGCCATGCTTCGGGTGGGAAATTAACTAAAGAGCAGATTGCTGAAGTTCAACATTATGTCGAAGATTTAAAGTATCCTTTGGGATCTCTTGGGTATGGAGGCCATGACGAGGACGACTATCTATATTGCCTACCGGATAATAGAGAAATTGACGTATGCTGCGAGATGATGGATAAATTGGGCCATCCGAAGCTTGAACTTGGATTATCTCTTATGCCCAAGGATCACCTTGCGAACTGCTTAGAATATAATAATTTGAAGGTTTGCGTAGATTTCTTTTCCTCCCTTTTTTCCCTAATAATTTGAATATTTCGTGTGTTATTTATTTTCTCTTTATTATGTTGCTGCCAGGGACAAATGATCGTTCATGGCTATTTTTGTCAAAAATGGGGTTGTGTTGCCATTAATCATCGACTAGACGCTCGTACACCTCACCCAACATTTGTTTTCTTAACATAGGTCACATTCTTGGATTTTGGTTGGAGACCATTTCTTGGTCAAAAATCCGTAGGTGTTAGCCTTTGGTATTATTCAAAATCGTTGTTCATGGCTATTTTCGATAAAATGGGGGTTGTGTGGCCATTGATCATCGACCAGAGACTCGTTCACATCACCCCACATATGTTTCCTTGTCATAGGTCACATTCTTGGATTTTGTCTGGAGACCAATTCTTAGTCAAAATCCCTAGGTGTTAGCTTTTGATATTATTGAAAATGGTCGTTCATTACTATTTTTGACAAAAATGGGGTTTAATGGCTATTCATCATGGACCAGAGGCTCGTACACCTCACCCCACATATGTTTCCTTGCCATAGGTCACATTCTTGGATTTCTGGTGGAGACCATTTTGGAGGCCAAAAATTCGTAGGTGTTAGACTTCGGTATTATTGAAAATTGTCATTTATGACTATTTTGACAAGAATGGGGGTTGTGTGGCCATTGATCATCGACTATAGACTCGTACATGTCACCCCAAATATGTTTCCTTGTCATAGGTCACATTCTTAGATTTTGGCTGCAGACTATTTCTTGATCAAAAAACGTAGGTGTTAGCCTTTGCTATTATTAAAGATTGTCATTCATGGCAAATTTCGACAAGAATGGGAGTCGTGTGGCCATTGATCATCGACCAAAGACTTATACATGTCACCCCACATATGTTTCCTTGTCATAGGTCACATTCTTGGATATTGGTTGCAGACCATTTCTTGGTCAAAATCTGTATGTGTTAGCCTCTGGTATTATCCAAAATGGTCATTTATGGTTATTTTCGACAAAATAGGGGGTTGTGTGGCCATTGATCATCGGCTAGAGGATTGTACACCTTACCCACATATGATTCCTTGTCATAGGTCACATTCTTGGATTTGGCTGGAAACCATTTCTTGGTCAAAAATCTGTAGGCATTACCCTTTGGTATTATTCAAAATGGTCGTTCATGGCTATTTTTGACAAAAATGGGGGTTGTGTGGCCATTGATCATCGACCAGAGTCTCGTTTACATCACCCCATATATGTTTTCTTGCCATAGGTCACATTCTTGGATTTTGTCTGGAGACCATTTCTTGATCAAAAATCCGTAGGTGTTAGCCCTTGGTGTTATTAAAAATGGTCGCTCATGGTTTTTTTCGATAAAAATGGGGGTTGTGTGGCCATTGATCATCGACCAGAGGCTCTTACATGTCACCCCACATATATTTCCTTGCCATAGGTCACATTTTTGGATTTTTGGTGGAGACCATTTCTTAGTCAAAATTCTATAGGTGTTAGCCTTTAGTATTATTGAAAATGGTTGTTCGTGGCAATTTTCGTCAAAAATGGGGGTTGTGTGGTCATTGATCATCGACCAGAGGCACATACACCTCATTCGACATATATTTCCTTGCTACAGGTCACATTCTTGGAATTATTATGGAGACCAATTAATGGTTAAAATCCGTAAGTGTTAGCCTTCAGTATTATCGAAAATGGTCGGTCATGCCTATTTTCGACAATAATGGGGTTTGAATTGCCATTCATTATGGAAGAGAGGCTCATACACCTCACAAAAAAGAGAGAGTTAGAGAGAGAGAGAGAGAGAGAGAGAGTTGTAAGAGCGGTAAAAGCAAGCTCGATGGCCCGGTTCACTACAGGTTGATTTATCCTTTTGAAAGGAAAGTCAATCTCTCTAAAAAATAAGCACTTCAACAAGTCAGGGCCTTTTTTTATACAACTCCTATGCGTAATTGATAGTTTTTTGGTATTCTCCATATATACTACTAGGTACGAAATAACAGGAAAGATAGAAATAGTGTCTTTGGCTTCAAATAGAGAGCAGCTTAAAGGGAAGGAGGACAACTCTGAAAAATAACCGAACATTGGCTATATGTTTCCCTTCCATAGGACACATTCTTGGATTTCTCGTGGAGACCATTTCTTAGTGAAAAATACGTAGGTGTTAGCCTTCGGTATTATTGAAAAGTGTCATTCATGGCTATTTTCGATAAAAAAATGGGGGTTGAATGGCCATTCATCATGGACCAGAGGCTCGTACACCTCACCCACATATATTTCCATGCCATAGATCACATTATTGGATTTCTAGTGGAGATGAGTTTTTTGTCAAAAAACTGTAGGTGTTAGCTTTCTGTATTATTGAAAATAATCGTTCATGGATATTTTCGACAAAAATGGGGTTGTGTTGCCATTGATCATCGACAAGAGGTTCGTACATCTCACCCCACATACGTTTCCTAGCCAATAGGTCACATTCTTGGATTTCTGGTGGAGACCATTTCTTGGTCAAAAATCTGTAGATGTTATCCTTCCGTATTATTGAAAATGGTTGTTCATGGCAATTTTCATCAAAATGGGGGTTGTGTAGACATTGACCATCGACTAGAGGCACGTACACCTCACCCCACATATGTTTCCTTATTATAGGTCACATTATTGGATTTCTGGTGGAGACTGATTCTTGGTCAAAATCCATAGGTTTTAGCCTTCAGTATTATTGAAAATGGTCATTCATGGCTATTATTGACAAAGATGGGGTTTGTCTGGCCATTTGTCATCAACAAAAGGCTCATACACCTCACCACACATATATTTCCTTGTTATAGGTCACATTCTTGAATTTTGTCTGGAGACCAATTCTTGGTTAAAATCCATACGTGTTAGCCTTCGATATTATTCAAAATGGTCGTTCATGGCTATTTTCGACAAAAAATGAGGGATGAATGACCATTCATCATGGGCCAGAGGCTCGTACAACAAACCCCACATATGTTTCCATGCCATAGGTCACATTATTGTATTCCTGGTTGACACCAATTCTTGGTCAAAAATTCGTAGGTGTTAGCCTTTAATATTATTGAAATTGTTGTTCATGGCTATTTTTGACAAGAATGGGGGTGATCATCGACCATAGGCTCGTACACGTCACCCCACATATGTTTCCTTTCCATATGTCACATTCTTGGATTTCTGGTGGGTACCATTTCTTGGTCAAAAATTCGTAGGTGTTAGCCTTCAATATTATTGAAAATGGTCATTCATGTTTATTTTCGACAAAAATGGGGATGTATGTCCATTCATCATGGACCATAGGCTCGTACACCTCGCACCACATATGTATCCTCTTCCTTTCCATAGGTCACATTATTGGATTTCTGGTGGAGACCAGTTCTCTATCAAAAATCTATAGGTGTCAGCCTTCGGTATTATTGAAAATGATCGTTCATGGCTATTTTCGATAAAAATAAGGTCATGTTGCCATTGATCATCAACCATAGGCTCGTACACCTCACCCCACAATGTTTCCTTGCCATGTGTCACATTCTTGGATTTTTGCTGGAGACCATTTCTTGGTCAAAAATCCGTAGGTGTTAGCATTCGGTATTATTCAAAATAGTCGTTCATTGCTATTTTTTTGACAAAAATGGGGGTTGTGTGGCCAATGATCATCGACCAGGGGCTCATACATGTCAGCCCACATATGTTTCCTTGCCATAGGTCACATTCTAAGATTTCTGGTGCAGACCATTTTTGGTAAAAAATCGTAGATGTTAGCATTCGGTATTATTGAAAATTGTCGTTCATGGCAATTTTCGTCAAAAATGGGGGTTGTGTGTCCATTAATCATCGAACGGAGGCTCGTACACATCACCTCACATATGTTTTTGTGCCATAGGTCACATTCATGGATTTCTGGTGGATGCCATTTCTTGGTAAAAAATCCATAAATGTTAGCATTCGGTATTATAAAAATGGTCATTCATGGCAATTTTCGTCAAAAATGGCGGTTCTATGGACATTGATCATCAACGAGAGGCATGTACACCTCACCCCACATATGTTTCCTTGCCAAAGGTCACATTATTAGATTTCTGGTGGAGACCGATTCTTGGTCAAAAATCCATAGGTTTTAGTCTTCAGTATTATTGAAAATGGTCGTTCATGGCTATTATTGACAAAAATAGGGGTTGTGTGTCCATTGATCATCAACCAGAGGCTCATACACCTCATCCCACATGTATTTCATTGCCATAGGTCACATTCTTGGATTTTTTCTAGAGACCAATTCTTGGTCAAAATCCATACGTGTTAGCCTTCGGTATCATTGAAAATGGTTTGTCATGACTATTTTCGACAAAAAATAGGGGTTGTGTGGACATTAATCATCGACCAGAGGCTCATACACGACACTCCAGATATGTTTCCTTACCATAGGTAACATTCTTGGTTTTCTGGTGGAGACCATTTCTTCGTCAAAATTCATAGGTGTTACCTTCGATATTATTGAAAATGATCGTTCATGGCTATTTTCGTCCAAAATTGGGGTTTGTGAATCATCTAGGCCCCTTAGTGATGTTTTGGTAATTAATGGCAACTACTTGTGCACTAATGGTTCTTGGAGAAATAAGAATGCAGGTTGGACCACATAGAACATAAAATCTTGGAGACTTATAAGCATTGGTTGTGGATCAAATGAAGGCAAAGGTATAACATAGGTTTTTATTTTTGCCGGTCTCCAGGAGTTTAGAGAAGATATTTGACCGGGTTAGTAGGCTAAATGGTTGTACTATTAAGAGGGGTCAATGACTTTGGTTTGTGTAAAACTTAGTGCCTCATAGAGCATCTAGTGGTTGCATTTGCATGAGGACTAACAGCGCTTCCAATTTCGAGAGTTAAAAAATCTTTTCAAAAGCGTGTTTGAAAAGTTGCTAAGTCTTGGGATAGGCGGTCCGTCCGTGATTCATCCGGTGGGGTCCGTAGTGTGGTCACTTCGGACTAGTCCTGTACTTTTGTACTGCGAACCGTCCGGGCCTTGGGGCCGGGCCGTCCGCAGTCCTGACCAGAGAAGATTGCTATCTGCACAGTCTCCGTTTTATTGTGCGGACTGTCCGGCCAGGGTCGGCGGACTGTCCGCGAGTGCCAATTGGATTTGGGCAGGGACTGTATTTTTTTGGGTGTTTGTACTATGGACTGTCCGGGGCCTAAGCCCGGACAGTACTAACTCCCAGGTCGTGGACCGTCCGACCTTATATGGCGGACAATCTGCGTGTGTTAATCCTTCGTGGTCAGAGCTCTGGTGCTCCAAGTTGCCAGGTCGCGGACGGTCCGGCCAAGGTTGGCGGACTGTCCGGACCTCGCTTTTCTGACAGCTCTGACAGATTTCAAACGGGAAAATAGCCGTTACTTGTACGGCGGACCGTCCGGCCTTAGGGCGCGGACCGTCCGCGTGTCCGCAGAAAATGTGCTAGTTGCACATAACAGTTGAATTTTTGAGGTGGGTTATAAATAGAAGGGGAGCTCATGTATGAGGGTTCTCTTGGCCATTCCTTGCACACATTGAGCTCATTTGTGATCCTCCCACTCATTCTCTCATACTCCTTGCTTGATATTGCATTCTAGTGAGAGATTGAGAGTTCCTAGTGCATTTGCATCCATTGGTGATCCTTGAGGCACTAGGTGGTACACCGAGCAAGCGTCATCGGCTTGTTACTCTTGGAGGTTGCCGCCTCTTAGATGGCTCGAGTGTTGTCTCCGTCGAGCTCTCTAAGAAGATCGTGGAGGAGCCACGGTGTTGATTGTGAGGGGTTCGCGCCTACCTCGCCGGAGCGGCAAAGGTGACATTAGTGGAAATGAGGTATTGAGTGATTTCTTGTCCACTTGGCTCAAAGATCAAGCCGTGTCTTGATAGAGGAGCAAGTGAGAGCTTGAAGTCCACCTCAACATGGATTAGGGGTGATCGGCAAATCACCGATACCACGGGATAAAATCCAGTGTCTTTCTTTTCTTGCATTACTTATTGCCGTGCAAGTGATTAGTATTTCGCATATTTGTCGGGGACCGTAATTAGGGGTACCCCCAATGCTCCTTAATCCGGCTGGAAAACATCTTCAGAACAAACCATAAACGACCGATAAAGGGCAGACCTCGTCTACCAAGGGACGCGACCTCATCCGAGCCCAGCCTCGGGCAAGGACGGTAGTCCCGAACGGATCCACGCCTCGACCGAGGGTCCCCTCAGTCAGCAGACGCACCCTCGGCTCGCCCGAAGCCCAGCGCGGGCAAACTTTGTCGTGCAGCGACCTCGCCCAAATCGCCTTACCAACCGACCGTATCGCATGCGCATTTAATGCGGGGATCGCCTGACACCTTATCCTGACACGCGCGCCTCAGTCGGCAAGGTCGAAGTGACCGCAGTCACTTCACCCCTTTACTGACCGTTCTGACAGGAAAACAACACTGTTCATCCCGCTCCGGCAACTGTGCCATCCACCAGGGAAAGACTAGCAACAGTAAGTCGTGGCCTCCCCCGAGTTCAGCCTCAGCCTCGACCTCGGGAGAAGGTCTCCGCCTCGCCCGACCCTGGGCCTTGGCCCCAGCCTCGGCCTCGGGAGGAGTCACATCCTCGCCCGACCTCAGCCTCGGCCTCGGAGGAGTCGCCACCTCGCCCGACCTTAGCCTCAGCCTCGGAGGAGTCGCCGCCTCGCCCGACCTTAGGCCTCGGAATCAACTACACTACAGGGGATACATCATGACCCTATCCCTAGCTAGCCGCCTCAGGCTACGAGGGAACAAGACCGGTGTCCCATCTAAGTTACTCCGGTAACAGGTAATGATGGTTCCCCGCGTGCGCCCATGACGTCGGTTGCTCTTGACCCCCTACGGAAGCAAGGAAACGTCAGTAGGATCCATGCCGCACCGCCAGCTGTGCTTCTACAGGGCTCAAGACACTTCTCCGACGGCCACGTTAGGGCTCAAGGCAATTCTCCGCCAGCCACGTTAGCACATAGCTACACCCCATTGTACAACCGGGCCATCTCCTTGTATCTATAAAAGGGGACGTCCAGGGCCTTCCTAAGGCACGGGGACAACACACACGCAACAGCGGAGACATAACACAAGAGGGGGAAGAGAAAAAAGGGAGACGAGAGGGAAAAAACGCACGTACGAACACACGGGCGCACGACGCAGACGAGCGAAGGCAGGCAGAGTAGGAGGGGCGCGGTAGAGGCAGCCTCAGACAGCTCACCTCAAGGCCAAACCCTCTCTTTCTCTCTCTCCCTCGCTCTCGCTCTCCCTCGCGACGCTTGTATCCCCTACTGCAAGCACCCCCAGGTGCAAGATAATATAAGCCTCATCCCTTCGCTTATGTTCTATCTTGCATCAACCCATCTAGACAGGGGCACGCGGCACTAAAATTCACTAGTCGGTCCGGTTGAGGGTCCCCCAGGTCCGAAACACCGACAGTTGGCGCGCCAGGTAGGGGCTCGCTGCGTGTTGACAATACTTTCCCGTTGGGTTCCAGATGGGTAGCTTTCAGCAGCCTCTTCAGCCCAGGACGGTGCTCCGCTTTGGGAGTCTCGAGTTCATGTCCCTCGACGGCAGCTATGACATGGTACTCCTCCCATCGCAGCACGGCAACAACGATGGTCGTCGGCTCGCCCGGCGAAGGCAAACTCGACGACGACTTCCTCCCACGGCGGAAGAGGAACACCCGGGTTTACCCCGCCACCCTCCTCGCCAGAGGAGGAGGCGACGGGGCAACCGTGGCTAGGCAGGAGGCGGCACCTCGTCGGCTGTCGGACCAGAGCAAGTCGATGACGCCGGCACCCCTGCGGGGGACATGTCGGGTGTTGTCCTCGCACCTGAGACAACGGCGGGTGTCGTTTCCCCACAACGTGCCAACCCCAAGCGGACTGATGACGCCAGCACCCTCGTGAAGGACTTGTTGGGCGTTAGCCTCGTACCTAAGATAACGGTGCATTCCGTCCCCGACGCGACTTCGCTGCTGTCCATCAACCAAAAGGTACCATTCATTTTTCACCTTGTTCCCCTTTAGATTCAGCTTCGATCCACCAAGCGACCCCGCTTCGATGAGCGCTTTCGCTAGGGCATATCCTGACCTTCCGGGGTACCATATGTGGTCAACTTGGGACCGACTGACGGCCGTCTCAACCTCCGGACCCGCGGATTCCGAGGAAGAGGATGACCCCGACGTCAGTTGGGATTTCTCCGGACTCCGTGATCCCAGTGCCATGCGCGACTTCATGTCCACATGTGACCACTGCCTCTCCGGCTGCTTTGATGATGGTCACAGCCTTGATGACGAGGGTTGTGACCCAACTCGCGAGTGCTACCACATCGATCAGGAGGATCACGACGGAGAAAACCACCTTGGCATGCCAGGAAGTGACGGCGCCCTTGCACCTGCGACTCACGTTGAGATCCTGCGGGAGCTAGCTGTGGTCCAAGTCCCTGTGGGGGGTCGGGACACACAGCTTGAGAAGCTCCGCGAGATGCAGGCCAAGCTCGACGAAGAAGCGGGGCGACTTGTGCAGCTCCAAACATCGAGCAGAAGTGGGTAGGCCAGGCACTCGCCGGAGGAGCGTGTCATCAGGCCTAGGATGTCCAGCGCCGCATTGTTGACGATGCCAGGGCGATGCCGCCCCTGGCCTTCAACGGGGCCGGCCAGAGCCTAGCCGCAGTAGCAATGTTGCTTCGGACGATGCCGGAGCCATCCACCACCGAAGGGCAGCGTATCTAGGGCGAGCTCAAGGGCCTCCTAGAAGACGCCGCTGTCCGGCAAGCCAAGAGCTCTGCCTCCCGGAGGTGAGGAGACCCCTCGGAGCATCACGCAGCGCCCTCCCGACGTGTGCGGGAGGCCTCAGTCCACACCGAGCGCACACGAGATGGGACGCCTGTGGCCCCAGATCGCCTCGGCGACAATCAGCGCCACCGCGACCGTCGAGCCCGCCTCGAGGAAAAGGTGCGTCGAGGCTTCCATCCCAGAAGCGAGGGACGCTACGACAGTGAGGAGGATCGAAGTCCCTCGCCCGAGCCACCAGGTCCGCGAGTCTTCAGCCGGGCCATACGACGAGCGCTGTTCCCGGCCTGGTTCTGAATCCCGACTACAATCACCAAGTACTCAGGGGAGACAAGGTCAGAGTTGTGGCTTGCGGACTACCGGCTGGCGCGCCAGTTGGGAGGGGCGGACGACGATAACCTCATCATCCGCAACCTTCCCCTTTTCCTCTCCGACGCTGCCCGAGCCTGGCTGGAGCATCTGCCTCCTGCGCAGATCTCCGACTGGGACAACCTGGTCAAGGCTTTCGTTGGAAATTTCCAGGGTATGTACGTGCGCCCTGGGAACTCATGGGATCTCCGAAGTTGCCGCTAGCAGCCCGGGAATCCCTGCGAGAGTACATCCGGCGGTTTTCAAAGTAGCGCACCGAGCTGCCTAACATTACCGACTCGGATGTCATCGGGGCTTTCCTCGCCGACACCACTTGCCGAGACCTGGTGAGCAAACTAGGACGTAAGACACCCACCAAGGCGAGCGAATTGATGGACATCGCCACCAAGTTTGCCTCTGGTCAGGAGGCGGTCGAAGCCATCTTCCAGAAAGATAAGCAGCCTCGTGGAGGGCAGAAGGAAGACGCCCCCGAGGCGTCCGCCCAGCGTGGTGCGAAGAAGAAGGCCAAGAAGAAGGCGCAAGCGAGGCACAACGCCGTCAACACGGATCTCGTCGCTGCTGTCGAACGCAGGAACCCTCGGAAGCCTCCCGAAGGGGCCAACGCGTTCGACAAGATGCTCAAGGAGTCGTGCCCCTATCACCGGGGTCCCGTCAAGCACACCCTTGAAGAGTGCGACATGCTCCGGCGCTACTTCAACAAGGCTGGACCCTCGGCAGAAGGTGGCAAAGACCAAGGCAACAACCAGGGGGGCGACAAAGAAGAGGAGTTCCCGGGGGTCCGCAACTGCTTCATGATCTACGGCGGACAGGTGGCGAACGCCTCGGCTCGGCACCGCAAGCAGGAGCGCCGGGAGGTCTGCCCGGTGAAGGTAGCGGCGCTGGTCTATCTAGACTGGTCCGACAAGCCTATCACCTTCGACCAAGGCGACCACCCCAACTTTGTGCCGAGCCCAGGAAGGTACCCGCTCGTCGTCGACCCAATTATCGGCAACGTTAGGCTCTCCAAGGTCCTCATGGACGGAGGCAGCAGCCTCAACATCATCTACGCCGAGACCCTAGAGCTCTTGGGGGTTGATCGGTCCGAGATCCGGGCTGGTGCAGCACCCTTCCACGGGATCGCACCCAGAAAGCGTATCCTGCCCCTCGGGCAGATTGACTTACCCGTCTGCTTCGGAACTCCCTCCAACTTCCGAAAGGAAACCCTCACCTTCGAGGTAGTTGGGTTCCGAGGGACCTATCACGCGGTGCTAGGAAGACCATGCTACGCCAAGTTCATGGCCATCCCAACTACACTTACCTCAAGCTCAAGATGCCTGGCCCCAAGGGAGTCATCACCGTCGGACCCACGTAGCGCCACGCTTACGAGTAATGCGTGGAGTACGCCGAGGCCCTCGCTGAGTCCGAAGCCCTCATCGCCGACATGGATTGCCTCTCCAAAGAGGCGCTCGACACGAAGCGGCACGCCGGCAACTTCGAGCCAGCTGAGGAAGTCAAGTCTGTCTCTCTCGACCCCAGCAACGACGCCAACAAGAAAGTCAGGATCGGCTCCGAGCTCGACCCCAAATAGGAAGCAGTGCTCATCGACTTTCTCCGCGCAAACGCTGAAGTTTTTGCGTGGAGTCCCTCGGACATGCTAGGCATACCGAGGGATGTCGCCGAGCACTCATTGGACATCCGAGCTGGAGCCCGACCCGTGAAGCAGCACCTGTGCCGTTTTTATGAAGAAAAGCGCAGAGCCATAGGCGAGGAGGTCCACAAGCTAATGGCTGCAGGGTTCATCAAAGAGGTATTCCATCCCGAATGGTTAGCTAACCCTGTTCTTGTAAAGAAAAAAGGTGGGAAGTGGAGGATGTGCATAGACTACACTGGGTTAAACAAAGCATGTCCAAAGGTTTCCTACCCTCTGCCCCGCATCGATCAAACTATGGACTCCACTGCTGGGTGCGAAACCCTGTCATTCCTCGACGCCTATTCAGGCTATCACCAAATCAAGATGAAAGAATTTGACCAGCTCGTGACTTCTTTTATCACACCTTTTGGCATGTATTGTTATACTACTATGCCATTTGGCTTGAGGAATGCAGGTGCAACCTACCAGAGGTGCATGAACCATGTGTTCGGAGAACACATCGGCAGGACGGTCGAGGCTTACGTTGATGACATCGTCGTCAAAACAAGGAAAGCCTCTGACCTCCTCTCTGACCTTGAGGTAACATTCAGTTGCCTAAAAGCAAAGAGCGTAAAACTCAATCCTGAGAAGTGTGTCTTCGGAGTCCCCTGAGGCATGCTCTTAGGGTTCATCGTCTCCGAACGAGGCATCGAAGCCAACCCGGAGAAAATCGCGGCCATCACCAACATGGGGCCAATCAAAGATTTGAAAGGAGTACAAAGGGTCATGGGATGCCTTGCGGCTCTGAGCCGCTTCATCTCGCGCCTCGGTGAGAAAGGATTGCCCTTGTACCGCCTCTTAAGGAAGGCCGAGCACTTCATTTGGACCCCCGAGGCCGAGGAAGCCCTCGGAAACTTAAAGGCACTCCTTACAAATGCGCCCATCTTGGTGCCCCCTGCTGCGGAAGAAGCCCTCTTGATTTACATCGCCGCAACCACTCAGGTGGTCAGCGCTGTGGTCGTAGTTGAGAGACGAGAAGAAGGGCACGCACTGCTCGTCCAGAGGCTAGTCTACTTCATCAGCGAATTGCTATTCGAGACCAAAGTCCGCTACCTGCAAATCCAGAAAGCTGCTCTACGCAGTAATTCTGACACGGCGGAAGCTGCGACACTACTTCGAGTCTCATCCGGTTACTGTGGTGTCATCTTTCCCTTGGGAGAAATCATCCAGAGCCGAGAGGCCTCGGGTAGGATAGCGAAATGGGTAGTGGAACTCATGGGCGAAACACTTTCATTTGCCCCTCGGAAGGCCATAAAATCCCAAGTCTTGGCCGACTTCCTAGCTGAATGGACTGACACCCAGTTGCCGATGGCCCCAATACAGCCCAAACTTTGGACCATGTACTTCGACGGGTCGTTGATGAAAACAGGAGCAGGTGCTGGCTTGCTCTTCATCTCACCCCTCGGGAAACATGTGCGCTACGTACTGCGCCTCCATTTTCCGGCGTCAAACAACGTGGCCGAGTACGAGGCCTTGGTTAATGGCCTACGCATCGCCGTCGAGCTAGGGGTTCAGCGCCTCGACGCTCGTGGCGACTCGCAGCTCATCATTGACCAGGTCATGAAGAACTCCCACTGCCGCGACCAAAAAATGGAGGCCTATTGCGACGAAGTTCGGCGCTTGGAAGATAAGTTCTACGGGCTGGAACTCAACCATGTTGCTCGACGGTACAATGAAGCCGCAGATGAGCTGGAAAAAATAGCCTCGGGGCAAACGACGGTTCCCCCGGACGTCTTCTCCAAGGATATATATCAGCCATCCGTCAAACTCGACGACGCGCCCAAACCCAAGGGACCCTCGACCCAGCCCGAGGAACCCTCGGCCGCCGAAGGTGAGGCCCTGCGTGTTGAGGGGAGCGGAATGGGGTCACACCGGTTCCAAACTGGCAGACCCCGTACCTGGAATATCTCCTCCAAGGAGAGCTGCCCCTCGACAAGGCCGAAGCTCAGCGACTGGCTCGGCACGCCAAGTCGTTCGTTTTACTGGGTGATGAAAAAGAGTTATACCACCGCAGCTCCTCAGGCATCCTCCAACGATGCATATCCATTGTCCAAGGACAAGAGCTATTACAAGAAATACACTCGAGAGCTTGTGGTCACCATGCAGTGCCTCGGGCCTCGTGGGAAACGCTTTTCGACAAGGTTTCTACTGGCCAACCACGGTAGCCGACGCCACTAGGATTGTACGCTCCTGTCGAGGGTGTCAATTCTACGCGAGACAGACGCACCTGCCCGCTCAAGCCCTACAGACAATACCCATCACTTGGCCGTTTGCCGTGTGGGGTCTGGACCTCGTCGGTCCCTTGCAGAAGGCACTCGGGGGCTTCACGCACCTACTGGTCGCCATCGACAAATTCTCCAAGTGGATCGAAGTCCGACCCTTAACCAGCATCAGGTCCGAGCAGGCGGTGGCATTCTTCACAAATATCATCCATCGCTTTGGGGTCCCAAACTCAATCATCACCGACAATGGCACGCAGTTCACTGGGAAAAAGTTCCTGGACTTCTGCGAGGACCACCACATCCGTGTGGACTGGGCCGCCGTAGCTCACCCAATGACAAATGGGCAGGTGGAGCGCGCCAATGGTATGATTTTGCAGGGACTAAAGCCGAGGATCTACAACGACCTCAACAAGTTTGGCAAGCGATGGATAAAAGAACTACCCTCGGTGGTTTGGAGTCTGAGGACGACGCCGAGCCGGGCCATGGGCTTCACGCCGTTTTTCCTAGTCTATGGGGCCGAGGCTATCTTACCCACGGACTTGGAATACGGTTCCCCGAGGACAAAGGCTTACGACGACCAAAGCAACCAGATTAGCCAAGAGGATTCATTGGACCAGCTAGAAGAGGCTCGGGACGTAGCTTTGCTACACTCAGCACGGTATCAGCAGTCCCTGGGACGCTACCACGCCCGAAGGGTTCGACCCCGAGACTTCCAAGTGGGAGACTTGGTACTTCAGCTGCGACAAGACGCCCAAGGGCACCACAAACTTACCCCTCCCTGGGAAGGGCCCTTCATCATTGCCAAGATTTTGAAGCCCGAGACATACAAGCTGGCCAACGATCAAGGCGAGGTCTACAGCAACGCTTGGAACATCGAACAACTACGTCGCTTTTACCTTTAAAATGTTTCAAGTCGTTCATATATCTCGCTTTCTTTACATGCATAAATAAAGTCTAACCATCAAGGAAGGATCAGCCTTGCCTCGGCAAAGCCCGACCCTCCCTCGGGGGCTAGAAGGGGGGAACCCCCTCTGCGTCAAAATTTTCCTCGGAAGTTTTTCCACCAGAACATCTTTCGTGCCTTTTGACTATATCGATGGCGGAGTCCTAAAAACGACAAGAGAGACCTTGAACGGCAAGGCTGACCGAGCCAAGGGACTCCTACGCCTCCGGGATACGGATACCTTACTTGTCACCTTCCGCGAAAGGTAACTCACGCTCGGATAAGTGATTCTGCTACCGACGAACAAGTCCTAATGCTCGAAACAAGAGGAAAGAAGCACGACTTTATACCCAAATGTTCAGGCCTCAGCAGCCACAAAGAACAAACACACATACATGGGATAACAATGGTACCTAGACTTAGACGTCGGCAGCGCCCTCGGCAGTTTTCCTGACCTACGACAGATGTCTTAGTACTTAAAGCTATTACATCTTGCTCTCAAGAAGGTACCATTACAAATGGGACTCTGGGACCATTCCCGCAGGAATGAACAACCTCCACACCAGAAGGCCTGCGGGATAACAAACCCCAGGTGGCTCGCCGGCGACCACCACACCGGCAGTGCGACAACGACCTTCGCCTCGGGCGGCTAGACAGCAGCAGCGATGGCCTCAAGGCAAACGCTACTGCTGAAAGGCCCTCTTTCACGTCCCCTCACGAAGGACGAGAACCAGCCATTAAAGCCAAAGAGCCGGAGGTCCGGAGCACAGGTGGCACCGACGGTCTCGTCGGTGGTGGCAACCGCTTCGGCAGAGAAAGCCTCACCTATGGCAACCACCACCTCAGCACCGACGATAGCGGCCACCTGCCCACCAACACCGCACCGGTGAACGACGACCGCCCCAAAGCGTGCCGGTAGGTCCTCACTCCCATCCTCACCGAGGTTGTCCCAGAACACGAGTACCGCCCTCGCAGCGTACGACGTGTTGTGCGACCCCCCGGTGCAGCCGACGGCGCAAGGAGGACCTGGACGTGGCCGGCCCACGCACGGCGCGACCGACACCCATGCGGCGGATGGGCAGCCACGCTCCGCCCCAGCGGTAGGAGGCGGCACCGGAAGCAGCACCAGAGCCGCTCGGGCCGGGGAGCCAGACACGCGGCAGCTGCCAGTGCCACGGGCGGCGAACGCCCTCCTCCCCCGATCACTGAGGGAAGGAGCGGGCCGCTGCCCACACGGAAGCTGGCCCTGACTCAGTGCACCCTCCTCCCCAGCACGGATGATGAACATCCTTGAAGCTGAGGGTAGGGGGGAGGCCACGGCCTGGCTCGCTCTTCCCCACCACGAGGCCTGCGGTCATCATCCTGGGTGACCACCGGCGGGGGACTGCAGCCAGGCTGCGTGATGAAAATCCTTGAAGCCGAGCGATGACTAACGAGCGCCAACCCCCACGAGGTCGTGCTCCTCCAACAGCAGCAAGAAGAAGGCAACACGGGTGCACCTCATCTGGAGGCCCGGAAGGCGGAGGGGCGCGATGAAGGCAAGAGGAGTGTGAAGGCATGGCTACCCCCAGGGGTTGATCCCTTTTTTAAAGGCAGATCTCCTCACTCGCACCCCAAGCGTCATGGGCAAAATCTCCACCGACGTGCTCTAGGGTTCCCACCCTACGACACGGGGGCTGGGTCCCACATGTCATGCGAGCTAGCCCGAAACGCGAAGGAGGTAAACCGCCGCACGCGAAGCATGTAACCGCCCTGCGGTTATAAGCATTCCCTCATCCTCACCGAAACCAGCGGTCGAAAGGGTGAGCCGCCACGCAGGGAGCATGCAACCGCACCACGGTTGTGCACCCTTTCAGCTTCGTCGCATCTGGTGGTCCAGCATGGAGGCCCGGTCCCACATGTCATGTAACCGGCGCGCCGATCACTGCGTGCAAGGAAACCGCACCGTCGCTTGCGCCAATGCTGCGTCTTCTCGACTGCGGAACCAGCGCAGCGACTCAAGGCAGCCCTGCGCGTGACCCAACAGTACCCATTAAGTGCGGCGATCACGGGTCACTCAGCCGCAGAGATAGGCATGACGGTCGATATGATCAGAGGCGGGCCGGCAGTTATTACAGCAACAGGCGTGCGGAAGCAGCGGTCCAATCACCTACAGGTTCGCACCCTCTCCCACAGCATAAAAGACGACGCACCCGTGTTCTGTTCCTCGAACGACTCACGCACGCGCAACAGCCGCCCCGCGAATCGCCCGTCCCGTTGTGAAGTTCAAACTTGGAGGACAAGTGACACCTCCGGTAGGTGAAGCGGGCACCGTTTCGTCTCCGTCATGATGACCGCGTCATAAAAGGTGCGCCACATTATTTAAATTTATATCCTTTTCCTTTTCCTCTCTCTCTCTTGCCACAGGGACCGGGAAAGAGGACATTGCTAAAAGGATCCTTCTCGGTGAAGGAAACGGGCCCCGAGCCCTCCTACTAATGAGGGGTTTGAAGGTTGCGCCCTCCGAGGTTCGACAACCGCCCCAGAGCACTCGGGCTCTGAGCCCTTTACTGATCAGGGGTTCGAAGGCTGGCCCCTCGGAAGGGTTCGATAGCCGCCCTAGAGCACGCAGAGTCAGGGATGACCCTGGGTATGTCTGTTACATGGCCGAGGCTCGGGCTATGCTCCCGAGGTACCCTAGGACATTTCCGAGACCAGCGGGAACGATTTGTAATGGAATCCCACCGGAGGGAGGCACCGAGCCCTCGGACCCTATCGAATGGGTTCGAGTCCAGCAAGTCACCTGCAGGTACTTTTGGAGCGCGCCTCTGGGCCACTAGCCGACCCTTATCGAACGGGGCTCGGGCGTCTACCTGGATCACCCGCTAGCAACTCACCGGAAACACCATGTTTGGTGCCCTCCGAGGGTAACATGGCGCTTTCCCCCCCTTCCTCCTTGAGGAAAGGCGACGAAGGGGCGTACAATAAAAGTCGAGACAGTCCTTGATCGTCCTCTCGCTCCGTGCAGAGGCTCGGGGGCTACTCTCGCGCCAGGCTATGGCCAAACTGTTGACCACGTCAACAAATCAGCTCAAAAACTTGGAGCCTGACCATGCACCCGGGCTGCGGCCAGGCCGCATGAGGGAACAACAAGGCTAACCGAGGCATCACAAAAAGGATTAAGACCTCAGAGGAGTCAAACCACTCCTCCGAGGCCTCGGGGGCTACACCCGGCGGGTGCGCTCGCGCGCATCCGTCGGAACAAAATATAACCGAGAAGGGCCGGTCCCCTTGCAAAAAATCCGGCAGAACCTCCAAGCGAGTGCCTACACTCCCTTCGAGGCTCGGGGGCTACTGTCGGGGACCGTAATTAGGGTACCCCCAATGCTCCTTAATCCGGCTGGAAAACATCTTCAGAACAAACCATAAACGACCGATAAAGCGCATGCCTTGTCTACCAAGGGATGCGACCTCATCCGAGCCCAGCCTCGGGCAAGGACGGTAGTCCCGGACGGATCCACGCCTCGACCGAGGGTCCCCTCGGTCAGCAGACGCACCCTCGGCTCGCCCAAAGCCCAGCGCGGGCAGACTTAGTCGTGCAGCGACCTCGCCCAAATCGCCTTACCAACCGACCGTATCGCATGCACATTTAATGCGGGGATCGCGTGACACCTTATCCTGACACGCACGCCTCAGTCGGCAAGGTCGAAGTGACCGCAGTCACTTCACCCCTTTACTGACCGTTCTGACAGGAAAACAGCACTGTTCATCCCGCTCCGACAACTGTGCCATCCACCAGGGAAAGACTAGCAACAATAAGTCGTGGCCTCCCCCGAGTTCAGCCTCGGGCGCAACAAGGAGCTCCGCCTCGCCCGACCTCAGGCCTCAGCCTCGGCCTCGACCTCGGGAGAAGGTCTCCGCCTCGCCCGACCCTGGGCCTTGGCCCCAGCCTCAGCCTCAAGAGGAGTCACATCCTCGCCCGACCTCAGCCTCGACCTCAGAGGAGTCGCCGCCTCGCCCGACCTCAGCCCTAGCCTCGGAGGAGTCGCCGCCTCGCCCGACCTTAGGCCTCGGAATCAACTATGCTACAGGGGATACATCATGACCCTATCCCTAGCTAGCCGCCTCAGGCTACGAGGGAACAAGACCGGTGTCCCATCTAAGTTACTCCGGTAACAGGTAATGATGGTTCCCCGCGTGCGCCCATGACGTCGGTTGCTCTCGACCCCCTATGGAAGCAAGGAAACGTCAGCAGGGTCCATGCCGCACCGCCAGCTGTGCTTCTACAGGGCTCAAGACACTTCTTCGACGGCCACGTTAGGGCTCAAGGCAATTCTCCGCCAGCTACGTTAGCACATAGCTACACCCCATTGTACAGCTGGGCCATCTCCTTGTATCTATAAAAGGGGACGTCCAGGGCCTTTCTAAGGCACGGGGACAACACACACGCAACAGCGAAGACATAACACAAGAGAGGGAAGAGAAAAAAGGGAGGCGAGAGGGGAAAAACGCACGTACGAACATACGGGCGCACGTCGCAGACGCGCGGAGGCAGGCAGAGTAGGAGGGGCGCGGTAGAGGCAGCCTCAGACAGCTCACCTCAAGGCCGAACCCTCTCTTTCTCTCTCTCCCTCGCTCTCGCTCTCCCCCGCGACGCTTGTAACCCCTACTGCAAGCACCCGCAGGTGCAAGATAATATAAGCCTTATCCCTTCGCTTGTGTTCCATCTTGCATCAACCCATCTGGATAGGGGCAAGCTTCACTAAAATTCACTAGTCGGTCCGGTTGAGGGTCCCCCGGGTCCGAAACACCGACAATATTGTTCTTCGTGTATACAATCACCATAGTTGATTCTCATAGATTGTTTACTTGTTGTCACTAGAGAATTTAAACCTCTTGTCATATTGATTAAATTTCTCTAGTTTTTTTATTTTAGTCAAAACCGTCTATTCACCCCCCCTCTAGTCGGTGCCCTAGATCCTACAAGTGGTATTAGAGCTAAGGACTCCATTGTTTGTGGATCTAATCATCCTGGAGTGGGACAAAATGGCTAGTAACAACAATATGCACATTGGGAAGCCACCGCATTTTGATGGGAATAACTACGACTATTGGAAAATAAGAATGTCAATGCATCTTAGAGCAATGGGTGGAAAATTTTGGCAAATTATCTAGGATGGGTTTGTTGTGTTGAAAGAAGATGAACCATCAGCTAGTGACAATGAAAACATTCTTACAAATGATCAAGCCATGAATGTATTCTATGATGCTCTTGACATAAATGAGTTCAACCGTATCAAGAATCTCACAACTGCTTATGAGATTTGGATTAAGCTAATGGAAATTCGTGAAGGAACTATAATTGTGAAGAGTGCTAAGCTATATGTGTGCAAAGGAAAATTTGAGCAATTCATTATGAAAGAAGATGAAAGTGTATTCGATATGTTCAACTGGTTAAATGAGATAGTGAATGAACTCAAAGGACTTGGTTTTAATGTACCAAGTGTGGATTTCACTCATAAGTTCCTTAGATCTCTTCCAGAGAAGTATGATACCATTGTGACCATGTTAGTAAGAAGTGATCTATCTACAACTTCTCCAACCGAAGTATTGGGGGAAATTCTTACTCAAGATATATTCAAGAAATCTCAAGCCGATGCTATAAGTTTGGCAAAGAAAGTGAAGAATGAATCAATCACTCTCAAAGCTAAAGCTTCTAAGGCAATTGAAAAAGAAGATAGTGATGATGAAGAAAATGAAAGTGAGAGTGATGGAGATATGGCTCTATTTGTAAAGAGATTCAACAAATTCATGAAGATGAAGAGAGGTCAACCTAGAAGAGGACAAACATCAAGAAGAAATGCTTTCAATGATAGAAAATATTTTGAGCGTGGGGAACCCAGTCACATCACCATGAATTGCCCTAACAAGAAGAAGAAGGGCAAAGCTGGAGATAATAAGAAGAAGAAATTCTACAACAAGAAGAAAGATGGCAAAGCCTACCTAGTTGAATGGGATTTGGATGATAGCTCGGATGATGATGATGGTGACACCTCATCCAAGCTTAATGCTGGAATTGCCATCAAGGAAGCCCCTTCACTTTTCTCATCCCCTCATTGTCTCATGGCAAAGGGAGATGCTAAGGTAAAAATCATCACCGATTTAAATGATATAAATGATGATGATGATGTTGATGATGTTGACGATGATGGCTATTCATATGATGATCTTGTTGGAATGTTAGGAGAGGCCAATGACTACATGCACAAAGAAAAAGAAAAGTTTAGGACCTTGAAGGAATTGTATAAAAACCTCCAAGTGTCTTTTGAGGAGCTCAAGATCTCTCACAATGATCTAAAAGAGAATTGTGAGAAGCTTGCGGAAGCTCAAAACTCATCTATTGTGCATGAAGTTGTGGTGGTCACCGAGGATGTTGGAGTCATGTGTGACTTACTTGATAGTCCTACAAGTGAACCACAACCTACTAACTCTATTTGTGATAAATGCAAAATTTCTCTTATGAATGATAATATTGCTATTGATGAATCACAAATCATTATTGAGAATGAAGTATTAGTAGATAGAGTGAAGCTCTAACCCATGATCTAGAGAAGGCATATGGTGGAAAGGGTAAATTGGATTTCATACTAGGAAGTCAACGGTGCTCACTTAATCGTGAGGGTCTTGGATATGTTCCCAAGAAAGGAAAGAATGCTTTTGTAAAGCAAAAGACATTGTTTGTGAAAGAATGTGACAAAGTGTGTCACAAGTGTCACAAAAAGGGACATATCAAGAAGAATTGTCCTAAGCTCAAGAATGTATCCTCCACTTATTTTGAGCATTGGTATGTTCTTTCTTATAATGCAAAAGGTGTACATGCTAAATTTGTTGGTACTTCAATCATTGGCGACAAGAAGAAAGCTATTTGGGTGCCAAAGACCTTGGTCACTAACATCCAAGGACCCAAGCGAGTTTGGGTACCTAAAGGAGATTGATTTCCTTTTGTAGGTGAACTACAAGGCGGGAGGGAATCATTGGGTGTTGGATAGTGGATGCACTCAACACATGACCGGAGATATGAAAATGTTCACCCAAATGAGTGAGGAAGATTGCTCAAATTATGATAGTATCACATTTGGAGATAATCGCAAAGGAAAGGTTAAAGGCTTGGGTAAAATCGCTATTTCGAATGATCATTTCATATCAAATGTGCTTTTGGTTGAGTCTTTGAACTTTAATTTACTATATGTAGCTCAATTATGTGATTTAGGATTTAGTTGCAATTTCACCGTTGATGATTGTTGGAACTTGCTCTCCTAGGCAAGTTGATCCAACGGGGGAGTGGAAAGGATGCAAGCAAGGTTTAACTCGAGATGGTGATTGCTCTGTTAATCCAGCCTCTCAAGGGCACTGTACGGGGGTATTTATAGGTGCCCGAGTGCCCAACGTCCCGATGTAAGGACGCTTATGCCCTCAGACACCTGGATTATCCCAGAATATTCCCATAAGGGAGGGTTACAAACTGTCATTACAGAAAAGCTATTACAAATTAGGCCCGTATCACGCTTGTCCGTGCGGGGCCTATCACGATGGGCTGAATCCCATGTGGGCCTCCAGGTAGGACCGAGGACACGGGATGGAGAGACTTTGTCGTAGGCCTTCGTCTTGCAGTGAAGAGGACGAAGGGTGAGCCGCGCCGGTCATCTTGCCTCCATTGGTGCAGTGAGTTGACGAAGGCCTAGAGCGAAGGGTAGCGTCTTCGCCTTCGCCCCAACATTTGCCCTCCGAGGGACCAGTTTGACTGAGTCATCTGGTGCCGAAGACGTCGCTAGATGGTGGAGACGCTGCCCTCGCTCGAAGTGGTTTCGCGGGGGTTTTTGATGTGACCGTTGACGGACGCGGTACTGTTGGACTACAGGCTTCCCGAAGCGTCGTGCCCTGTGTATAAAAGGGGGGCGGGACGGCTCAAGCTCTATTACCTTTCTGTGCGCCACAAAACCCTAGCATTTTGAAACCGGTCGCCCGCTCGCCTGCCCTCCTTGCTCCTGTTCATCGGAGAACTGGCCCGCGTCAAGCAGACCGCGCGCTGCCGCCGATGGTACGTAGCCACGCCGTCTTCTTCTTCATCCACTGCGAATACGCCGTTGGGCGAATCGTCGTCTGAGGGTACCTTCAGTGATTTGGCGGCAGTGGAGCTACACTCGGGCCACACGGTGGAATTCGGTGTTTCAAGGATCTCCTCGGTTCACGTGCAAGACATGCAGCAGTTGGGGTATTTTGGGAATGGAGTTGGCCGAGTTCCGGGGGCGGAAGAGATTCCTGAGCCGGAGGGTGAGATGGTTGTGTTCGAGGCATTTTTCACTGCCGGCCTTCGGTTGCCTGCGCATCGTTTTGTGGTGGAAGTGTTGCGGAGGTATGACGTGCAGATCCATCAATTGACACCTAATGCCGTGGTGGCCCTGGTGAAGTATGTTTGGGCAGTGACTTCGTATGGCGGTCAGCCCTCCGTGGAGGTCTTCGCTAAGAATTATTGTTTGCACTGGCAGAAGAGAAAAATTGGAAGAAAGATTGCACAGTTTGGGTCATGCACCTTTACGCCGAGGATTGGGAAGACTTCGACAGAAGTTGTTGAGCTCGCACTGCTATGTGGCGTTCCCGCCGTTTGAGGTGGCGTAGGATGATAGTGACGAAGAGGCCCTTCGTTGTGCTGCCCGCATGAGTAGCGGACGCGATTTAGTTGAGGAATTCATCGGTTATGGAGTGTGGCCCTTAGCGCATAGCTGGGCATTGGGCGAAGTATGCCCTCGCCAGATGCCCTCCCTGGGCGAGCAGCTAGTGCGAAGTCCGGCCTTCGCGTTGGATCTGCGTGGCCAGGATCCAGTCGCATTCGTGCGTGAAGTGGAAGACGGGGCAGTGCGGATTGTGGGGCGTTATGTGCCGAGGACTGAGGCTCTGCGGAGTTGGGATATCCGTGGATCCAACGTCCGCCTGAATAGGGTCTTCGAGTTGAATCGTTTGCCGTACAGTGGCTATCCCGAGGACGACACTGTCGTGGCCGTCGTCCGCCACGGAAAGAAACTGTCGGAGAGGAAATCTCTCCGACCGGGTGGCGGATTGCACCCACCCTAAATCCTAAGAAGAGGAGGGGCCTAAGCGTTTTGCTTGTTACGAGACTGGTGGGTGAACACACAAGAGCACGCGAGGGTTTAGAGTGGTTTGGGCCGCCGGATCGTAATACCCTACTCCACTGTGTGATGTATTGCTTGAGAGCTTGTATGATCTTGTGAGTGTCTAAGGGAGCCTAAGATTGGGTCTGGCTGTAACGCTGCATGCCTCCCCTTTTATAGCCGAAGGGGGGCATGCACAAAAGGTACTGAGCCCCCACATGCGGGCCCAGGGACATAGCGATCACAGTACATGGAGCCACAAATGCTTGCTGCAGGTGCAATCTTCTAGTGCCCTGACACCCGAGATCTCCGTATCCTCGGTGTGTAAGGGAGGCTTCTTGTAGAAGGGATGATGAGTACAGTACGCTGTTCGGCACAGGCGCACTATTTGCCAACAGACCAGTCAGGCGCGCCGCCTGCTGGATGACCCTGACGCCGCCTGCCATTGGATTGGGCAGGGCGCATTAAATGCTGGGAGGGCATGTCGCCCGTTAGCGTGGTGGCAGGCGACGCGTCCTTTCGGTAATAAATGCAGAAGCTGCACGACTTTGTGGGCTTTGCGTCGGGCTTGGCCCGTTGGCTTATGTCGCAAGCCACGTGCCAGTAGCGGGAAGCGCCGGGCTAGACCTAGACACGTGCCAGCACCAGACCCCCCCTCATGCTAGGGTCCTTCCCGTCCCGGGACCTTGCTAATGCCCGGACCTCTCTTAGAGGGGGACTGGGGCCTCTCCAAGGGACCTGGCCTGCCTTCTTGGGGGGCTCTGGACTTGTATTTACAGGGGTCTGGTGTCCTTTTGTGGGGGTCCAGACCCAACGGTGAAGACTGGGATGTACTACCTTTCCTTGCCACATGGCGCCCTTGGACCTGCCCATGTGGTAAGGTTGGGCGTTATTCCCCACGTGGCCTTGAGGTGTTGTACGGATGCGGCGCCTTCATGCTGTAGGAGAAGGTACCCCTGATCGAGGGTACTGATAGTGGCCCCCGGGCCTGCCTCAGGGGAGGATGCGAGCCTGCAGGTGGGGCCAGAGTCTGATTGGCGATTTGTTTGCTGCTCTTGCGCTCCTGTTGGTGCAATTACTTCTGGCCCGCCTATGGCTACGCCGGCTGTCACGCCCGTTCCCACGGCTGACTAGCCCATGACCTTTGTACTCAATATCACTGTTGAGCCATGCGCGGGGTGCCTCGAGTTGCTGCATCGGTTCTGAAAGCTTATCATTTCAGTCTTCTACGACGGTTCGCGAGGGGGCACGGCATTGGCGCAAGCAGCGGTGCAATTTTTTACCGCTGGTTTTGGCGAAGACGAGGGAACGCTTAACCATGGGGCGGTTGGATGCTCCTTGTGCGGCGGTTCGCCTTCCTGACTGCTGGTTTTGGCGAAGACGAGGGAGCGCTTAACCACGGGGCGGTTGCGCGCTCCTTGTGTGGTGGTTTGCCTTCTTCGTGCTTCAGGCTAGCCTATATGACGCGTGGGGCCTGGCCCCCGTGTCATAGGGCAGGATCCTCGGTGCACACCGAGGGAGACTTTACTTGTGATGCTTCGAGGCGCAAAGGGGAAACCTCCCCTTTAAAAAGGGCCCGACCCCTCGGGTAGTAGCCATGCCTTGGCCCTTTTGCATCCTTCACGCCCTTCCTCCTTCTGGGCCCCCAGATGGGGTGCGCCGGTGTCTTCTGGAGAGATTCGTGTTAGGACTGTCCCTTCTGGCGCTCGTGGTGGTGCCAGTGGTCTTGTTTTCCTCTTACTGCTGTTAGGGGGGCGCAACCCCGTGGGGGTTAGCGCTCTACGCCATTGCTCGGCTTCAAGGATTTTCATCATGTAGCCCGACTGTAGTCCCACGCCAGTGGCCATCCAGAAGGATGACCACCAGCCTCGTGGTGGGGAGAAGCAAGCTGAGCTGCGGCTTCCCCCTAGCTTCAGCTTCAAGGATGTTCATCATCCTCGCTGGAGTGGAGGGCGAGCCAAGTCGAGGCCCTACCCTCCGCGTGGGCTGGTGACCCGCTTCTTCCTCCAGCATTCGGAGGAGAAGGGTGTTCACTAGCCTTACGAAGGAGGCGAACCTCGGCTACGCATGGCCGGCTGGCTACAGGCTATCAGCTGCAGCATGTCTGGCCCTTTGGGCTGGATGGCTTCGGCGCCGCTTCCGACGCTGCCTCCCGCCGTCCTGGCCGAGGCATGGATGTCCATCCACCGCACGGGCGACGGTCGCACCGTGCGCAGGTCCGGCACATCCACACCTTCTCCTGCCCGCCGGCCACACTAGGGGGTCGTACAAGACGCCGTACGCCGCGGGAGTGGCGGCCGTGTTCTTGGATGGTCTTGTCCTCACTCTCGTGGGAGGATGGGAGCGAGGACCCCTTCGTGCGCGCTGGGGCAGCCGCCGCCCACCGGCGTGGAGGTGGGCGCTGTCGTCGGAGCTGAGGTGGTCACCGCCGCTGGTGAGGCTACTCGTTGCAGAGGTGGTTGCCTCCGCCGGCGAGACCGTCAGAGCCACCTGCCGTCGAGTCCCCGACTTTTTGGCTTTAATGGCCTCGTTGTCACCCCCTGTAGGAGGACGGGGGCGAGGACCTCCTTGCAACGGTGCACACCCTAAGGTGGACGCTGCTGCTGGTAAACCACTCGGAGTGGTGGTCGTTGTCGCTGCTGGTGTAGAGGTGGTCGCTGTCGCCGACGATCCATCGATGCAGAGGTGGCCGCCGCCGCTGGTGAGGTTGCTCGGAGCCAACTTCCAGCGTGACTCCTACTGGTGCAGCGTAGTTCATTCCTGCAAAAATGGAGCTAGGGCCCCGCTTGTAAGGGAATATAATAACATATGCTTGCTCGGAAGCAAAATGTAATAACATATGTATACAGGATCTTAGTCTGGGAAGCCAAGTTTTGTGTCTGGACCCCCTGGATGGTGGTTCTAGGTACTAGGACACCTGCCGCAGGGTGGTGGAGTGTGCAGGCCCACGGTATGGGACCAGGCTAAGCAGCTACACGGCTCCGGACTACCCAGGAGACAAGCATCACTTCTCTAGTTTCGGACCCCAAACTGTCGGACGCACAGGACTTATAGTTCTAAATACTAGGGCACCCGTCACGGAGTGATGGAGTGTGCAGGATTTAGGGTACAGAACCAGGCTAACCGGCCACACAGGCTCCAGACCACCCCATGGAACGGGCATCTGTTCTTTAGAACCGGCCCCCAGGCTTTTTCCTGTTTTTGTAAGGTACTTCTGAGTATTATTTATAAAGCAGTGTTTAACACTTATCTGTGCATCGCTCGTTCCTGTTGTTGACTTCCCTTGGTACCTAGCCCCCACCTGGGGTGCAGGCTCGATGTGTCAAGGTTGGGCACCAGCGTATATGAAAGAGTTGTCAATGGCCTTCGGGAGGCAGCCTCGCCGAGACCTAGATCTGTACACAGCTTTTAGCTAAAAAACGTTAGCGATACACCCGTAGGCCCCGCTATCTGGCATTATTCATCCTTTGATACATGCTCGGGATTTGCAGTGTTTTGGCTGGGGGAACCAAGTTGTGTGTCCGGACCCCCTGGATGGCGGTTCTAGGTACTAGGACGCCTGTCACAGAGTGGTGGAACATGCAGGCCCACGGTACGGGACCAGGCTGAGCGGCTACATGGTTCCGGACCACCCTAGGAGTCAAGCATCTCTTCTCTAGTTCCGGACCCCAGGTTGTCGGACCCACAGAACTTATATCTCCAAGTACTAGGGCACTCGTCACGGAGTGGTGGAGTGTGCAGGATTTTGGGTACGGAACCAGGCTAACCGGCCGCACAGGCTCCGGACCACCCCATGGAACGGGCATTCGTTCTTCAGAGCCGGCCCCCTAGGTTGTTGGGCCCTCCTACTTTCGCATAGAGGTCCTAAGCTGCAAGCCTGGCTGTTGAATCCAGATGGCATTATGCCTGATAGGACGGAAGCTGGTCGGGTGGGTTATATAAAACACAATCCGGAAACTACTGGGTAAGACCATGGAACAGTAGGATATTGCTATCATAGGGGCACATCTGAGAGGGTAGTTTTCCTTTATAGCTAATCATGCATGGGTGTGGACCAACAGACCGGGTTTATGGGGACAGACCCCACCGAGTTGGCGTACGTATGCGCTACTTAGTTACAAAAGGAAAAAACTTCGACCCCCCAGACTTGCCCTATAAACAGAACTTACAGAGATATTCCAGCACCAGGGGAGGCGCTCCTTCAGTCGCAGCTAGACAGTTGCCCTCGGGTTGGGGTATTCCCAATACCTTGAAGGGTCCTTCCCAACTGGGGGAGTGTTGCGGAGCCCTAATTTGGTTTGGTACTTCCGTAAGATTAGGTCCCGACCCTAGGTTTCCATCTGCGTTTGACGAAGGAGGCTCCGCCTTTGGCTGTGGTCATTCCTGGATGAACCTGTCAGAAGTCTGGACCCGTGGGAATCCAGATGGGTTTCCGGAGGAAGGCGGGCTTCAGCTCCATAGGCCAGGGGACATGGGGTCCCGCCGGCGATCCGTCTAGTCGTCGCCATCAGAGTGGGAGTCTTTTGTGAAGACGTCCTTTAGGTCCCCTTCGGGATACTGATACCCGAGGTCTTGTTCAGCCGCAGCCACCTCGCCGTTGTCGACCTTTTCCTTGCCAGGACGACGGCGAGGTGGGGAGCCGTCCTTGGTAGACTGCTCACGTCGCTCGCTGACGCGTTCGCTGACGCGTTTCACGAGATCAATGATCTCGCGACACTTCGTGGCGCTGTGGCGACCGTTGGGGTGTACAGGGCACGAGCCGCTGTTACCCCTTTGTGGTCGTGGGCGTTTGTTGCGGTCGCCCCGGCCTCCGGTCACAGCCGTGACGACCAGAGCGGTAGACTGCGGGCTCTCGTAGCTGCGACCCTTCTTTTTCTTTTTTTAGTCCCGAGGGATGGCACTCGAACCACCCGTCTGGGTGGTCCCAGTTTGTGGGGCCGAGTGCCATGCCCGGCCTTCGACGGCTCTGGCGCACTTGTCTGCCAGGGCGAAGAGCGTGGGGACAGTCTCCACGTCATGTGTGGCCAGCTTCTCCAACATTTTCTTATCACGTACCCCTGTTGGAAGGCCGTGATGATGGAGGCATTAGAAATACGAGGTATAGTACCTCATACCTTGGTGAAGCGGGAAATAAATGTCCAGAGGGTCTCCCCGGGTTCCTGCCTTATAACATGAAGGTGGGCTTCCACACCATGCTGTTGGTAAGCGCTGGCGAAGTTTGCAACGAACCGTGCGCAGAGCTCTTCCCAGGTGTAGATTGATCCTGGGGCGAGGTTCATGAACCAAGTCCGGGCAGGTCCAAACAGGGCGACATGAAAATACGTTGCCATCACAGCGGTGTTTCCACCCGCTGCCGTGATGGCGGTGACGTACACCTGCAGGAACTCCGATGGGTTCGATGTCCCATCGTATTTTTTCGGCAGATGCGGCCGGAACTTGGGCGGCCATGATGCCGTGCAGAGATGGTCTGCGAGGGCAGTGCAGCCCACGCCGTCCAAGGGGACACCCGTTTGGGACCGGGCACCCATCGGTGTCTGTGGTGCTTCCGCAGCGAAATCTCGGTCGAGGTTGCGACCCTCGATGTTCTGTCGGCGCTCACGCGCCCTTTCCAAAGAGATCTAGGCGTCCTCTCCCGTACGCCTGCGGTTGAGCTCTGCCCGGAGGTCGTCAGTCTGTGCACCCCTTACGAAGGGCGAGCGCACAGACGCCGTCGCCTCGCGTTGGCGCCGGGATGATTGAGGCCTCGACCTGGTCGAAGTAGAATGTGCCATGCCGAGCAGCCGGTTGACGTCGTCACGCCACTGCTTCATGGCCCCCGGTGAAGCCGTGGAGCTAGGGGGGTGGCGTAGCAACTCCCTGGCCGCAGACAGCGCCGTAGGCGCTGCCCTCAACGGAGTCCGGGACGCATGCGCTGGCGTGTGCTGCTGCACGACGTGTACGGCAGCAGTCCCGGAGTCAGGGCGGTCGGGCACTCGTGGTGCGGAGGATGCAACCTCTTGCTCCATCGCGAAATCCTCCAAAGTTTTGGCGCGGTGCTCGATGATCCGCACCATCATGCTGAGCGAGAAGACAAGCAAAAACTTGAAGTCTAGCCCCTACCTAGCGCTCCAAATGTCAGAGAGGAAATCTCTTCGATCGGGTGGCAGATTGCACCCGCCCTAAATCCTAAAAAGAGGAGGGGCCTAAGCGTTTTGCTTGTTACGAGACTGGGGGGTGAACACACAAGAGCACGCGAGGGTTTAGAGTGGTTCGGGTCGCCGGCGCGTAATACCTTATTCGACTGTGTGATGTATTGCTTGAGAGCTTGTATGAATTTGTGAGTGTCTAAGGGAGCCTAAGATTGGGTCTGGCTGTAACGCTGCATGCCTCCCCTTTTATAGCCGAAGGGGGGCATGCACAAAAGGTACTGAGCCCCGACATGCGGGCCCAGGGACATAGCGATCACAGTACTTGGAGCCACAAACGCTTGCTGCAGGTGCAATCTTCTAGTGCCCTGACACTCGAGATCTCCGTATCCTCGGTGTGTAAGGGAGGCTTCTTATAGAAGGGATGACGAGTACAGTGCGATGTTCGGCACAAGCGCACTGTTTGCCAATAGACCGATCAGGCGCGCCGCCTGCTGGATGACCCTGACATCGCCTGCCATTGGATTGGACAGGACACATTAAATGCTGGGAGGGCACGTCGCCCGTTAGCGTGGTGGCAGGCGACGTGGCCTTTTGGCAATAAATGCAGAGGCTGCATGACTTTGTGGGCTTTGCGTCGGGCTTGGCCCGTTGGCTTATGTCGCAAGCCACGCGCCAGTAGCGGGAAGCGTCGGGCTAGGCCCAGACACGTGCCAGCACCGGACCCCCCTCATGCCAGGGTCCTTCCCGTCCCGGGACCTTGCTAATGCCCGGACCTCTCTTGGAGGGGGACTGGGGCCTCTCCAAGGGACCTGGCCTACTTTCTTGGGGGCTCTAGACTTGTACGTACAGGGGTCCGATGTCCTTTTGTGGGGGTCCAGACCCAACGGTGAAGACTAGGATGTATTACCTTTCCTTGCCACATGGCGCCCTTGGACCTGCCCGTGTGGGTTGGGCGTTATTCCCCACGTGGCCTTGAGGTGTTGTACGGATGCGGCGCCTTCATGCTGTAGGAGAAGGTACCCCTGATCGAGGGTACTGATAGAAACCAATGGCCGTGACTGAGGAAGGCCCTTCGCAGGAGGCTGCCCCAGGAACTAAGAAGAGGAAAATAGGTACTGCAGTGGGGGGACTTGGGGTCTCTGATAGTTTTGCTGTGGAGTTGATGGGGACGTACGCGGCCCTCGAGGGAAGGATGTCTTCGCCCGAGCTCCGGGAGTCTTCGGCGCGAATGCTGAGGGTTACTGGGGGTCGATGGCCAAAGAATGTTCTGATCCCCCGCGCGGCTGGCAAAGACATGTTTACATCTCGTATGGCTCGTGACTTGAAGATTTTTCCTTACGGACGGAATATTGCTGCTGTTGTATCAGCAGTGATGGAGAAGGATCATCAAGACGCTGCGTAGAAGCGCCGGGTGGTCGTTAGGATCGGGGATCCTTTCCGCGAGGTGAAGAAGGCGCGTGGGGGGCACGAAGTCTACCGCCGCCGGCAGCAGCAAGCCGGCGCCGGCTGCGAAGCCGGCCACCCCTGGGCCGAGGAAGTCTTCGGCAGGTGCGAAGGCAGCTGCTTCTGGCGCGGGCAAGCCACCCTTGGGCGAGCCGGCGAAGGGGCGAAAGTTGCCCTCGCCGCCGCGTACTGACGAGGCGGCGACGCGTGTTGCCAACTTCGACACAGATATCTACATGGGGGATTATCTTGTTGGTAAGTTTTTTTAGACTAGGTCGTAACCAAGATCATGGTGCAGGGTCGGATGTGGGGCAACTGGCTATTGTCCCGACTCCAGTGGTGGCTACTTCGCCGACGGTGGCGGTTGGTGCGAAAGGTGCTTCACAGGACCCGTGGTCCGCTTTCTACGTGAGCGGCGCGATTCCGTTGGCCCCCGCCGCTAAGGACGTGGCGGGCTCCGTGTCCCGGCAACTGAGGCAAGCATCGCAGCAGTTGTCGCAGCAGCTGAAGCATGTAAGTCGTGTTGGACTTCGATAGTTCATTGTTTTTATGAGGTGGCGAGTCTCATGGTTTTTGGTCATAGGCGGCCAACTTCGCTGACCATGTCGCGTCGGGTGCTCTGACTGCGAAGTTTGCTGCCGAAGTCGAGCGTCTCCGTGCGCAACATGCGGATGCTTTTCGGGAGAAGTCGGCTGCGGAAAGTAAAAACCGTAGGCTGATGGAGAGGTTGGCCGCTATGGAGGCCGAGAAGGGGGATCTCCGGCGCCAGTTGGCGGAGGAGAGGAGGGACGTAAATAAGGCTATCGCCGATGCGCAGGCTGCTCAAGCCGACGCTAAACTTGCGCGGGCGAAGGCCAGTCTCACCCGCCAACGCGCCAAGGAGCTGGAAGCGCAGCTCAGCGGTCTTCGTAGCCGCGTGGATAAAGCCGAGACCTCGACGTGCGTGGAGGTTGAGCGGACGCACGCGCAGCTCATGGATGCGTACCGGGAGCTGGGTGCGCGGACCGCCCCTTCGAAGCGCCCAGCCAAGAGGTGGGCATCCGCTTCCTTGAGTGGCTGCAGGAGGAGCTGGGGGTCCTACCAACAATCGTGACGGGCCTGATGTCCTTTGCCTCCCTCGTCACCTGCGAGGGGGCCATGAATGCTTTGTCCCGCGAGGGGTGCGGGCATTTTGAGGTCTTCGACCAGTCGGACGAAGGCTTCGAACGCGAAATCTTCTAGGTCGAGGACCCGATGCTTAAGCGGTCGGCGGGGGCGCTCTTCGACAGGATGTGGGGTCCTCACGACCGAGAGACGGTCCGGGAGAGGTACGACCGAGCAATGGATCAGGTAAGGGCTCATTTTGTGTGGTTATATGTGTGGGTATATGTGGTTTTGCTAAATGAGTGTGCTATTGCTACAGATGGCGCGTGATGAGGAGGTTGAAGACCTTGGTGACCTAGACAGCACGCTGCCCGAGGCCTCGCTGCTGGAGGCCTTGGGGGGTGGATCTAGTGCCGCCGTCTGATGCAGGCAAGGGCCCCTCGTCGACCCCCGCGCTGATTGGAGATGGTGAAGACCCCGCGCCAGCCCCCACGCCGACGGGCGAGGACGCCTCAGAGGCGGTGGTCGAACTGGCTACGGAAGACCCGCGGCCGTGGCCAGGTCTTCGCAGGTGGCTAAATAGGTGTTGGGGAGTTTAAGTGTAAATTTTGTCTGTGTGATACTGAACCTCAGTTGCCGTGCAGGTTTCGACGTTTGGGCTTGCGCACGCAACCGCTACTAACAATACTATTTTTGTGGCGGCCCCAACCGTGGTGCCTGCCGGTGATGATTCGTGTGGCTCTGTGTCTACGTGTTTTGAGTCTGATGATTCTGGGAGTTCGATTTCATGGACGGAGGAGTCTTCGGATGAAGGCTTGGATTATTTTGCAGCGTTAGATGTGGCTGCAGCGGAGCCTTCGCCGCGCGTGAAAGGTTCCGGTGGTCTCCCGGGTGCGAGTACTGGGTTTAGGCGGCGAAGGGCGGTGGCGAAACAGAAAGTGAGTGAATTGTCGCGAAGTAGTAGGCATCATCGTATTGGGATGGAGCGTGGCCGTCTTCGCATGGACCAGACTAGTAAGCGAGAACTGTTGTCCTCACCGATTGGGGCGAGCATAGGTGAAGGGGAGCTGCGAAATCTTTTCGAGGGTGAGGAATTGAGGATAATGCTGTTCAATTACAGGGAGATGGATATCATCCCGAAGGTTAAGTCAATGTAATATATGATGCCCTCGCTGTGTGTATGTAACAGTAATTTGTATTATGAGGCTGCGCGCCTTTGTTGATCCGGCTGCGCCCGTAGGCGACTTCTGCATGGAGAGTCTTTTGGAAAAGACTTCGATTTTTGCGCACTTATTGTGCTGTTCCGCTGCACCCTTAGGCGACTTTTGCATGGAGAATCTTTTAGGAAAAGACTTCGACTTTGCACACTTATTGTGCTATTCTGGCTGCACCCTTAGGCGGCTTTTGCACGAAGAGTCTTTTAGGAAAAGACTTCGATTTTGCGCACTTATTGTGCTATTCCGGCTGCACCCTTAGGCGACTTTTGCACGGAGAGTCTTTTAGGAAAAGACTTCGATTTTGCGCACTTATTGTGCTATTCCGGCTGCACCCTTAGGCGACTTTTGCATGGAGAGTCTTTTAGGAAAAAGACTTCGATTTCGCGCACTTATTGTGCTATTCCGGCTACACCCTTAGGCGACTTTTGCGCGGAATGTCGCACGCGAGGGTAGTCTGCGCTGCCTCTCGCGGTGACTTCAGAGTGGTCGAATGTCGAAGACCGTCGATGCGGTCTTTTTCGACATGCTGTAACTGAGTTTTTGCGGGGGATTTTTGCGGGTATATTACATGGCTCCGCCTCGTTAAATACCTCACCCCCGGGAGGAAAAGAGTGTGGGCCGAAACAGTATTGTTTGGTGAATTACAAGGGCGCGTAGGCCCTGAGGATTTAAACAAAAAATTTGCGGAGATTGTCAATATTCCAAGAATGGTCTAGGTCCTCGCCGGATGGTGTTGTTAGCCTGTATGCGCTGGGGGACGCCTTTGACTTGATGATGAACTGACCCTCCCACTTTGGCTCCAGCTTGCCCCGTGACTCTGTCCGGGTGGTCGGATGAGTATGAGGTCTCCTTCATTGAACTCTCTTGGGACGACTGCATGGTCGCGCCAGGCCTTCGTTTGAGCTTGGTATTTGTTGAGGGCTTGTAGGGTGAAGACGCGGTCTCCGTCGATGAGGTCTTTGGACGTTGGTTCGTCTACGTCGGGGACGACTGATGCGCTTGCTCGAGGTGACCCGTGCTTTATTTCCTGCGGGGTCATGGCCTCCGAACCATATAGTAGACGAAAAGGAGTGAATCCAGTCGCCCGGCATTCAGTAGTGTTTAGCGCCCAGACTGCTTCAGGTAGATGGTCGGGCCATTTACCCTTGCTGTCGTCGAGTAGCCTTTTCTTGATAGCAGTGAAAATCTTGCCGTTGGCGCGCTCGACGACGCCGTTAGATTGCGGGTGATATATTGAGGCAAAGGCAAGCTTGGTGCCGATGGAGAAGCAGAAATCCCTGAAGTCCTGGCTGTCAAACTGTTTGCCATTGTCGACTGTGAGCTCGGACGGGACTTCGAATCGGCAAACAATATTTTGCCAGAAGAATTTCTGGGCAATCTTCAACGTTACTGTAGATACAGCCCTAGCCTCGATCCACTTGGTAAAATACTCGACGGCGACGAAGGTGAACTTGAGGTTCCCTTGGGCTGTGGGTAGTGGCCCGACAATATCCAGCCCCCAGCGTTGAAGTGGCCATGTGTGGGCAATCAGCTTTGTGAATTGCGAAGGGTTGCCCGAACGGGGAGAAAACTTCTGGCAGGCTTCGCACGACCTCGTGACTCGATTCACGGCGCAGATTATGGCGGGCCAGTAGAACTCTTGACGGATCACCTTGGCAGCAAGGGCCCTAGGCCCCGAGTGAGAGCCACAAGTTCCGTTGTGGACTTCGCGCAGGATCTAGATGCCTTCGGTTTCGGTGACGCATTTAAGCATGGGTTGACTGACCCCCTTCTTGTATAGCTGGCCCTCAATGATTGCGAAGTCCCGGCTTCGGTGCTTGAGGCGCTTGGCCTCGTTGACGTCGCTTAGATGATAATATCCTTGTAGGAACAGGGTTATTGGGGCCCGCTAATCTTCGGTCATGATGAGGTTGACTATGCGATGGCCCTCGGTGTCGTTGGTTATTTGCAGACCCTCTGGACTGCGGACGGCTGGCGTGCCGATGACGTGGTAGAACACGTCGGAGATCAAGGCTTCACCTCTGGCAGCTGCTTTGGCCAATGCGTCGGCCTCCTCGTTCCTGGCTCGGTCCACATGCTGCAAGGTAAAGCCCTTAAATTGTCTCTTAAGACTGCAAACAACCATGAGATACTGCATGAGTGCGGGGTCTTTTGCTGAATATTCTTTTTTGACCTGACCAGCAACTACTTTGGAATCTGTCTTGATTATGCAGGTAGTGACACCAAGCGCTCTTAGCTTGCGAAGACCCAGGATGACAGCTTCGTATTCTGCTACGTTGTTGGTGCATCTGTCAGACTCCAAAGCAAAGCTGAGGCATGCTACATATCTGTGTTTGACCCCTGTGGGTGATGTGATGACTGCAGCCGCGCCTGCCCCCGCATGGCACCATGCACCGTCACAGTGGATGGTCTACACTTTATCTGCAGGCTCGTCCTGCTGCGTTACTGGCCCTGTCCAGTCAACGATGAAGTCTGCCAAGACCTGCGACTTGATTGCTGTCCTGGGTTCGAAGACGATATGGTAGCCGGAGAGTTCGGCTGCCCATTTGGCAATCCGGACAGATGCCTCCGGGTTGCGGAACAGCTCTCCCAGTCCCCTGTCCGAGGTGACCCGCACCTTGAATGCTTTGAAGTAATGGCGCAGCTTGCGTGATGCCATGACGACTGCGTAGGAGATTTTTTCCAACTCGATCATGTTACACTTGGAGGCCATGAGGACCTCGGAGACGTAGTAGACTGGACACTGCCGGGTCGTGCCCTCCCTGTTTTGCTCTTGGACTAGGGCTGCGCTGACTGCATATGGCGAGGCAGCGATGTAGAGCAGAAGCAGCAGCGAAGGGTTTGGACTAGTGAGAATGGCCAAGTCTGTAACACCCGGGCTTTAAGGAACAAAGCCGGGTGGATCTCATACATGCGCCAAAGAAGACAACATATATAATAACAGAGTGTATAGAGATAAATGTCATAAAACATCAGAGTACTTAATACATAGCGGAAGACTTGATACAAAATAAAAGAATAAACATAAAACGAACTAAGGATCATCGGCGCAAATGTCAACTGAGAAACACCACCTAGATCAGATCATACTCCTCGCCTTGTGGCTCCTCCTGAACCACCTGTTCTTCTCCTGTGGGGGGGTGTGAGACAGCAAGGGTGAGCTCACACATGTTCATCGCTCAACAAGTTGTGGGGAATAATGTGGCATGAACTCACCAAAGGTGGGAGTTCATGAAGTGTAAGGCTGATCAATGAAATAAAGGCTGAAGCTGAGCATTGCTTTTATAAGTTGGTCAAAATTTTATTAGCAGTTACTAAGTGTAAGTGAATACCAAACCATAGTAATAATAAGTAAAAGTAATAATAAAATAATCCCAAATGCAATGAGATGACAATTTAAGTTTAATTTCCATAAATTAATCATGTGAGTGTCCGAGCCGCTCATGACCGTGAGCACGGCTAGTATACCAGTTTTACACTCTGCAGAGGTTGCGCATCTTTACCCATAAGTCGTGTTACCCATTTGCCACGGAGTTGATCAGACTCCATACATCTCTACCAAGGAAGCGAGGCAGGGTACCACTACGAGGCCTTTACAAAGTTCCACTAGCTTCAGACTACCCGCTACAGTTTATAGGAAGCTCCAGTGTAGGGTTCTTGCCTGACCGCCATTGCAGCAAAATCAACCAAGGACCTCCCTACACTGACCACTCCCCTACTGCCCTTGCCCCTTTCGGGTGAGGTAGCCCTCCACTAGCTTTCCTAGTTAATCAGCCAAGGTCGTCCCATTAAACCCTTGTGGTAGCACTGTTTTCCCGGGTGGTTCTCCATGTTCCCATTAACATAATGATCTTATCATGAACATAAAATAATGAACAGATAATAACAAGTGTAAAAATGAGTGATGAATATCTCTATACCCAAATCCATATAAAGCAATAGCATGAACTACCCAAAACTTTAGTAGTAAAACCAGTGGTGAAACAAGGTATAAAGATAGTCAAATCTAGGGTAACCTATTGGGTCCCATCAAAATTAACCTATGCAGATCATTATGAATAATAAGAACATGAATAGGTAAAGAAGTGATCAAGAGCACAACTTGCCTGGCACTTGAGTTTCCAGTTACCAGGGTAATTCTTCAGATCCTCGAAACCTCGCGCTAGTCGTAGCAATACAAACATACATGGTATATACAAAATTAACATTACACCAAACATAAGAACATACTGCATAATAATGATCTACGCGAAGCTACGAGATCGTGGAAATGAGAACCACTAAAATCGAAATTACGATTAAAGAGTTATGATTTTATAGAAGATCTTGTTATTAAAATATTAACTATATTATAAATTGGTTAGTATAAATCATATGAGAGAATATTATATCGATAATTAACTAAACTTTAATCTTAATTATAACTTGACTAGAGATTATATTTTAATCAAATTATAATTATAAGATCAGGATACTATATTAATATTAGAAAAACTAATCTAGAAATCATAGATTAATCAAATTAGTTACCTAATTATAAAAGTATGGGATATCATATAATAAATGTTGCTACTGCGTAGTAAATATTTATACGAAGCTAACGCAACTGGAACAGATCAAATCAGGGTTAAAACGGAGAAATTATGAATTTCCGAAGTTATTAGGTACTTAGAATAGATTAATTCAAATGAACAATTTTAATTCAAGTTTCAGGACTAAATAGTGTTACTAGTTGATAGACAATATCAAAACAAAATTATAGGAACTGGATTGGGTTAAAAAGGAGCTAGTATGGAATTTTTATGAATTATACAAGGTCCAACATTTATTTTTCTACTATAAATCAATTTCTGTTATTAATTATCAATTTCTTCTGATCCCTGGACTGTGCGCATGAATTCAGAGAACAACAGGGGCTGATGCGCAAGTTTCCTAAGACTCAGTGAGCAGCACTGGAGGACGGCAGGTTCATTCAAATGAAATCCGAGGGCTCATTTGTGAATAACACGAGTCTGCGCAGGTGGGATCGCCCTGAGCCATCCGATCGAGATCCAAAGGGCAGAACTCAACCGAAACGTAACAAACCGGTATGCACCGTGGGCAGTCCGATCGTGATCCGACGATTCAGATTGGACTCATAAAAAAATGAAACGGTGCACAACTATCGGTCGTCGGATCTGGATCTCACGGTACAGATTTTAAATAACCGAGATCCACACCGAGCCATACGATTCACTTCCAGTGGCCCAGATTAAACCCCGCCGAAGAGGTACGCCAGTCCTAATCGGTGCCGTCCAATCCCAGATCGTCGACCCCGAACTCTTTTTCCCCCAATTCTAATCAGGAGCGTCGAAGCAAGATCCAACTGCCACAGGTTTATCTCCTACCCTATCGACGGATCGCGGCGGCGCTTGGCACAACACGGCGGTGCCCTCACCGGCACATTGCCATCCGATGAATACGAACACCAGACACCCTACCATTGATGCTATGCGAAGTAAGGGCGGGGGCGAACTCAGTGGGCCAGGTATTATTGGCGATTTCGTAGCAGAGGATCCCGCCCATGGCGTGCTACGGCCCGCCAATGTGCTCCATCGTCGGCGAACTTAGACCCGCCGCTATATCGCACTAAACTCTCCACGCCGAGAACCTACGCGAAGAGGAAATCATAGCATAACAACGGAAGAAGGCCTCACCGGAGTTAGTGACGCGAAGACGCCCGTCCACGATGCAGCACGGTTCCGCGGCAGGATCACAACTCCGGTGAGAAATCAACGGCGCGCCAACTGATCTTGAGCTCAGAGCTTCCCCCTGCACAACTTCCCCATGCACTCCGCTTCCACTCCGACAGCTGCCGAGGGTGGACCGGCAACCCTGACGGGAATCGACCGCAGCGGATCCAAGGTGAAAGAGCGCTCCGATCAGCAATCCGTGCGACCCAGTGACAATACAGAGCTCCAATTCGCCTGATACACGAACTATGGTGTGGTACGAAGCTCTCGGACAAGCCCCAGGCACCCACTGACGGCGGGCGCGCGGGATGGCTGTGGCGGCGTACCTCCCCTCCTCTCTCACCCGATCTGCGGCAACCACGGCTGGAAGGATGGGTCAGGCGGGCGCTATTTAAATGGAGAGGTAAGGGTCCAGAAGGCGCGACCATTAACCGAATCCGAAATCCAGGGCAAAACTTGACCGGGAGTGCGCGAGATCTCCGGCGAAATCGACGGAGCCCGCGGTTCTGCGGCGAGTCTTCCGCAAGGTGGGTGACGAGTCTGACAGAGGGGCCCCACATGGCGGTGTAACAGGGAGGGACGCGCGAGAGGAAGTAGTGAAGGGGCTGACGGGTGAAAGCTCTCTTGTGAGTTTTGGTGTTTGGATGACAACTCAATTAAAGGACTAACAAGTGTACTAAGTGTTGAACAGGTGCCTAAGGTAAAGCTAACAGGGTTCAACACAAGAGAACAAATGTGATGGTCCAAGAACTGGATTATGGATACATAATGGACATCACAAGTAAGATGGACATTGCATAAAGTGAGACTCGGGTGCGAAGCTCGGAGACAACTAATCAAGCCAAGGATGGAGGCAAGAGAAGCTTCGAGGTACCAAGTGCACGGGAGAAAGTCAAGGAGGCTGAGGAACCCAAAGCCAAGGGTGAAGAAGAAGGCTTGCAAAGTCAAGGGTGATCGAGTTGAGAAGAGCTATAACACACCAAGGATCACTACATAAGGACGTGACTTACAGCCAATGAGGTAACAGCTACAGTTATGTGGTGTAAGTCATAAGGCTCAAGATCAAGCTCTAAGAAGGAGATCAAGGTCACTAGAAGGAGAACAAGTGTCAAAACCAAAACTGGAAGCAGCCCAAAAGAGCTAAGTTCACCTTTATCTTTAGTTTGGGTTGTTCCTATGTTTGGAAATGTTCTATGTGACCTTTGCAGGATGTTGGAGCTAAGAAATGTCAATCTAGATCAAGTCAAGCCGACTTGATGATTTATGAGTCCAACATCAAAGCTCAAGCATGTGAAATGCTATGGATATAATAATTAAAAGAAGGTATGTTTCTAGACTTAGTACATTGGTTTTAGTGTACTAATATACTTGTCTAAGTGTTAGAAACAGAAAGAAGAAGAAAAGGAAAGAGGTGCAAAAGGCTTGGCTGTGTACAGCCAAGGTTCTGCTCAGTCTGGGTGCACCGGACTGTCCGGTGGCTCACCGGACAGTGTCCGGTGGTGCACCGGACAGTGTCCGGTGCGCCAGGCTGGATCAAGCAAACTAGCCACTCTCGGGAATTCACCGGCGACGTACGGCTATAATTCACCGGACTGTCCGGTGTGCACCGGACTGTCCGGTGAGCCAATGGTCGGTCGGGGCCAACGGTCGGCCGCGCGATCTGCGCGGGACACGTGGCCGAGCCAACGACTAGATGGAGGCACCGGACTGTCTGGTGAGCCAACGGTCGGCCGGGGCCAACGGTCGGCCGCGCGATCTGCGCGGGACAGTGGCCGAGCCAACGGCTAGATGGAGGCACCGGACTGTCCGGTGTGCACCGGACATGTCCGGTGCGCCAACGGCTCCAAGACTGCCAACGGTCGGCTTCGCCATAGAAGGAAGGAAATCGGACACCGGACACTGTCCGGTGTGCACCGGACTGTCCGGTGCGCCACCCGACAGAAGGCAAGATTTGCCTTCCTGGATTGCTTCCAACAGCTCCTAGGCCCCTTGTGCCTATAAAAGGGACCCCGAGGCGCCTCAAGCAAAATATAAGCGCAACCAACAAGTGTAGACTTCACTCGAATCAATTCTCACTCTCCCTCTTGTGTGTAACTCTATAGTTTGTGTAGAAGGCACAGCTATAAGCCTTTAGAGAGAGGAGAAGCGCTGCTAAGAGCTAGAGCAAGGTCTTGAGCGTATCGTTACTCTACCGAGGTGCTGCCGAGAAGTTTGTAAGCAGCCACGGTGTTGTTGTAACCCATCTCAATAGTGAAAGGCTCTATCTGTCATACTGACAGATCTGAGCAAACGGAGGAAGGAGTTGAAATAGACTCCAAGCCCAGGTGTGGCTAACTCCAACGAGGACTAGGCAAGCATTTCAGGCTTGGCCGAACCTCGGGATAAATCCTTGCGTCTGTGTGCTCTGTTCTGTATTGTACTCTGACTCTCTGTCTTACTCGCTTTATATCTGCACTTCACTACTTACTTGTGGTACTAGCTTTCCTTGAAGTGCAGGATATTCTTAAGACAGGAACTTCAATTCCACTGCAACCTACTCGAAGGGTTCTTCACTCCACTGCGATCCTGTCTTCGAGTAGAGTAAGATTTAAGTTTTAAAGTGATAAGTTTTATTCGCCTATTCACCCCCCCTCTAGGCGACATCCAGATCCTGTTCCCGGGTCAAAGGGAACTTTCAATTGGTATCAGAGCTAGGCCTCTCCAGTGTGGGCTTAGCCGTCCTGAGATGACGATGTCGCCACAAGAGGTAACTGTAGAACTTCTTTTAGGCGATGGCTCTAATTACAAGTCTTGGTCTGTCTCTATTTATAATGCTTTCATGAGTGTTGATCCTGATTTGAGACAGGTCTTTAATAGTAGTATTTTTCCCTCTATTATTAGTAAAAATCCTTCCAATGAAGAACTAAGATGTCTAACTCTAAATCACCATGCATGCAACATCTTAGTTGATTCCCTATCTAGAGGTGCCTATTTTGCCATCATGAGTAGTGATAGTGATCTATTTGTTGATGCTCATGATTTATGGAATAGGATTAAAGAAAAATATTTTGTGGCAAACTGTGATGCTCCTACTCCCTATATTACTTGTGATACTAACCATTCAAAGGGAGAAGAACAAGAACGATGGCACCCAAACGATGAATCCACCTCGTCGACAGGTTTGTTCTCCACTAGTGATAAATGTTTTATTGCTAACAATGATGGTGGAGACGAAAGCCATGATGAGGAAGAATATGAGGATGATAGCGAGGATGAATCTTCATCATCACAAGGTACATTTTCCTATATTGCTTCCACTGACATTAATGACAGGGAAAATGAGACCGATGATGTGGAAGAAGAAGAGATTCACCGTTTCTACAACCATCTCAACAAAGCGGACAAAGCTCTCTTGGTTAAGTTGTTGAGAAGAAACAAGGAACAAGGCGAGACGCTTCTCAGGCTAGAGGAGACTCTCATCAAAACCAACGACAGCCTGGAGAAGATGACCAAAGAACATGAGGAGCTAAAGCACTCTCATGGGAATTTGGTCCAACGGTATGAATATGTGTTAATTGAGCAAAGAAATAGTCATGATGCATTATCTAATATTGCTCAACTTAAAACGGAAAATTCTATGCTTAAGAGTCAAGTAGAAACAATGGACTTAGAAAAACGTGCTCTAGGTAAAAAGTATGATATGTTGTCATATTCTCATAATAAATTAGTTGATGACCATATCATGCTTAATGTTGCTCATGAGGTTATAATTGCAAACTTAAATTCATGTGAACCTCATTCTCGCACGTGTGCGCATTTGAATTGTATATCACCATGTGCTAATCCCTGTTGCTCAAAAGAAAGCCAATCATTGATTGAGCAACAAGTTTTAGGATCACAAAAGAAATTCTGTGGGAACAAGAAGCAAAGACAACTAAGGAGAAGACACATTGCTCAACTCTCTCAAGATATCCACGGGCGCGTGGTGAAGAAGCTTGAGAAAGGAAAAACTGCAGCAAGTGTTAAGCTCAATAAGAAGAATGTTCTCAAAGCTATAAATGAAGAAATCAACATGAACAAGAAAAAAGGTAAAAATTCAATTAGTCATGTTGTTTGTACAGAACATCTCTCTATGTCAGTCAAGCACAAAAAGGGAAGAGGAAAAAGGAGGTGCTTCAAACGCAAGGAGATAGGCCACCTCATCGCGTCTTGTCCGTACAAAGACAAAAATGAAGGGACAAGGAGTTGTTTTGGATGCAACAATAAGGACCACACGATCACTTCATGTCCGGTCATGAAGAATCAAGGATGTGCATCCTCCAAGGTGACCCTCACCAAGGAAAATGACACACAGCAAGCGTCATGTCAGGTTGAGCGATGCTCCTGCTACAAGTGTGGTGAGCAGGGTCATCTATCCAAGGTATGTTATAAAGGTAAAATTCCTAAGCAAGAGAATTTGTGTCAATCTTATTCGCGTAGGAGACCCAAATCATACACTTGTGCTAGATCTATAACGAGATCACCTAGAACTAGCACAAAGACAATTTGGGTACCAAAGGCACATTTAGATGATCATTATGGACCCATCCCGAGATGGGTACCAAACTGTGCTAACTAGACCATGTAGGTGCCTTGAGATGAACTGGAGACCATGGGAGAGCTTAAGACGGTTATCTAAAACTCTATGCTTAAGCTATTAATTGTTTTGGTGTTTATTGACCCAAGGTTGAGTTATTGTGAAACACTAATCCCATGTTCATCTCAAGTGAAATAAGGTGTATAGGTCCTGAATCATTATTGGTGAATCAAGTAAAGGACTTCGATGATCTACAACTTGCTCTCCAAAGGATGGTACCCGTGTATTTTAAGTACATAATTGCAATTTAGTATTGCTCTTAAGTTGGCTTGTTGTGCTACCTGTCTTTGGAGTAGTTATGTTTTATGATTGCCTGTGTTAAATGAATAATAATGATGTTTGTTTAATCATGACTGGTGCTATATAGGATATATATTTTGAATCATTCATGGGTAGCTCTTTCATTTGTTATATCCACAACGATTAGCTCTCTTGGTGTATATGGATAAAACTGTAACTTTTTGTAAGTCATGCTATGTGCAATTATGATATTTTGTTCAGTCCATGTACACATGATTACCCTAGTTTGGTACTGCGTGAATTTCAAATCCATGTCGTGCCCTTTTGAGCTATGAGGTGCATGAGCAAAAGGAGCCCTGAATTGGTGATAACAAGTGCTCTCATAAAGGCAAAGGTATGGAAAATGGAAATGAGCAATTTTATTTAATATCTTGAAGTTCCATTGATAGTGATCATAGCTGTGTTCTTGCATTTCATTGGTAGTATCGTGGCTTAGGAGACTTATGCCTTAAAATGTTGTTTCTTTTGGTGTACCTAAAGAACCTCTTAACTATGATGTGCTTAGACATGATCATGTTGTTTTTCAATTAGTATATGTGATGCAATGATAGTTAAGTATGAAGCGTGTCTAATTGCGTGTAAATGTTATACTTCCTGTGAGTATTCAATTGGCTTAGGTGCCACTGAGGCATACATTGTTGTATTTAGTCAACCTTTCATTTAGCCTTCAATTGGTGTTAAGTGGCTTTTCAATTGATATTCGAATTGGCATCTTTGTGTGATGAAAGTGATAGAGTATGCCTTGACCAAGGTATGTTGTGATCCCCTCTAGTTCTAAGGAAGCTAGAATGTGCAAAGTGCAAGTCATTCAAATACTTGATGCACAACTTGAGGGGGAGCACACATAACTTGTGAGACTAACTGTTTCTTGAGCAATCTTGTATAGTCTCTACGTGGAAAGAGAAGATAAGCAAGAAATGGGGCAATCAGGACTTGGGTACCTCTGTAAGTCAAGAAATTGGTATCTCAAGTCATGAGTAAGTACATATTTTTAGATTGCTCATTGTCGGCGTTCCGAGACCGGGGGGTCCCCGAGCCGGCGAGTGAGTGTGCCGCGTGCCCCAGCCCAGATGGGTCGAGCGCGTGGGCGAGCGCGAAGGGGGGAGAGAGAGCGAGAGCGAGGTGGCCGGAGCCGGGTCGTGAGGGAGTCGGAGGTTCCCGCGGCCTTCGTGTTCGTCCCGCGCCCAGGTCGGGTGTGCTTGCAGTAGGGGGTTACAAGCGTCCGCGCGGGTGAGGGGAGCGAGCGGCCCCGAGAGAGCGCCTGCCCCTGCCCTCGTTCCCGCGAGGCCAACCTTTTCTAAGAAGGCCCTGGTCCTTCCTTTTATAGGCGTAAGGAGAGGATCCAGGTGTACAAATGGGGGTGTAGCAAGGTGCTACGTGTCTAGCGGGGGAGAGCTAGTACCCTAAGTACATGCCAAGGTGGCAGCCGGAGCGGGGGAGAGCTAGTGTGGCGTCGTGGCTGTCGGAGAAGCAATGGAGCCGGGCGGAGGGACAGCTGTCGGAGTGGTTGGGCCCTTGCTGACGTCCCCCTGCTTTTGTAAGGGAGCTGGGAGCCGCCGTCGTCATGGTCCAGCGGGGCGCCATCATTGCCTGTCTGGCGGAGCTAGCCAGATGGGACGTCGGTCCTGTTCTCTGCGGCCCGAGTCGTCTCAGGGTAGGGTGATGATGGCGCTTCCTGTCGACGTGGCGGACTCGTGCCCTAGGTCGGGCGACGTGGGGGCTCCTCCGAAGCCGAGGTCGAGTCTGTCCTGCATGGCCGAGGCCGAGGCCGAGGCCGAGCCCGAGCCCCTGGGTCGGGCGAGGCGGAGGTCGTTCAGCAGAGGTCGGGGTGGAGTCCGAGCCCTGGGTCGGGCGAAGCGGAGTTCATCGTCTTCTGGGGCCTTAGCCCGAGTCCGAGCCCTGGGTCGGGCGGAGCGGAGTTCGCCGTCTTCCGGGGCCTTAGCCCGAGTCCGAGCCCTGGGTCGGGCGGAGCGGAGTTCACCGTCTTCCGGGGCCTTAGCCCGAGTCCGAGCCCTGGGTCGGGCGGAGCGGAGTTCGCCGTCTTCCGGGGCCTTAGCCCGAGTCCGAGCCCTGGGTCGGGCGGAGCGGAGTTCGCCGTCTTCCGGGGCCTTAGCCCGAGTCCGAGCCCTGGGTCGGGCGGAGCGGAGTTCGCTGTCTTCCGGGGCCTTAGCCCGAGTCCGAGCCCTGGGTCGGGCGGAGCGGAGTTCGCCGTCTTCCGGGGCCTTAGCCTGAGTCCGAGCCCTGGGTCGGGCGGAGCGGAGTTTCCTCTGGCGCTTTTGGCCAAGCCTGGCTGCCCGTCAGTCTTATTCTTTGCGTTAAAGGCCCCAGTGACTTGGTCGGTCGGCGCGGTGATTTAGTCAGGGTTACTTCTTATCGAAGGCTAGGCCTCGGGCGAGCCGGAGATGCGTCTGCCGTGAAAGAGGAGGCCTCGGGCGAGACGGAAACATCTCAGGGTCGGCTGCCCTTGCCCGAGGCTGGGCTCGGGCGTGGCGTGATCGAGTCGCTCGTATGGACTGATCCCTGACTTAATCAAACCCATCAGGCCTCTGCAGCTTTATGCTGATGGGGGTTACCAGCTGAGAATTAGGCGTCTTGAGGGTACCCCTAATTATGGTCCCCGACAGTAGCCCCCGAGCCTCGAAGGGAGTGTTAACACTCGCTTGGAGGCTTTTGTCGCACTTTTTTGCAAGGGGACCAGCCTTTCTCGGTTGTACTTTGTTCCGGTGGGTGCGCGCGAGCGCACCCGCCGGGTGTAGCCCCCGAGGCCTCGGAGGAGTGGTTTCACTCCTTCGAGGTCTTAATGCCTTGCGTAATGCTTCGGCTGGTCTGGCGGTTCCCTCATGCGAACAGGCCGTAGCCCAGGTGCACTGTCGGGGCCGAAGTTCTCGGGCTGGTATGTTGACGCTGTCAACAGTTCGGCCGGAGCCGGGTTTGCGAGAGCAGCCCCCGAGCCTCCGCACAGAGCGAGAGGACGATCAGGGACAGACTCGGCTTTTTTACATACGCCCCTACGTCGCCTTTCCGCAAGGAGGAGGGGGGGAGAGCGCCATGTTACCCTCGATGGGCACCGAACATGGTGTCTCCGGTGAGCTGCAATCGGGTAATTCCGAGTGGACGTCCGTGCCCCGTTCGTTGGGGGTCGGCTAGGGGCCCGGAGGCACGCCCAAAAGTACCTGCAGGTGATCTGCCGGACCCGGTCCCCCTGGCGACGGGGTCCGAGGGCTCGTTGCCTCCCTCCGATGGGATTCCGTTACAGAGTCGTTCCCGCTGGTCTCGGAAATGTCCTAGGGTACCTCGGGAGCGCAGCTCGAGCCTTGGTTATGTATCGAACGTACCCCTGGTCATCCCTCGCTCGGTGTCTGAGGCGACTGTGAACCCTTCGGGGGGCCAGCCTTCGAACCCCTGATCAGTAATGGGCGCGGAGCCCGAGTAGCCTGAGGCGGTCGTGGAACCTTTCAGGGGGCCGACCTTCGAACCTCTGACCAGTAGTGGGTGTCGGGCCCACGCGATCTGAGGCGGCTGTTGAACCCTTCGGGGGGCCAGCCTTCGAACCCCTGATCAGTAAGGAGGCTCGGAGCCTAGTTCCTTCACGGGGAAGGATCCCTTTGGGGGTATCCCCCTTCCCGGTCCCTGTTGCAAGAGATAGAGAAAGGGGAAAAAGGGAAAAAGGATACGAAATTGAACGACGTGGCGTACCTTTTTTGGTGTGGTCGTTTTGGTGAAGGCGAAACGTCGCCAGCTGCTCCCGCCAGTAGCGCTGCCCGTCGAGCCGCGGAGTTAATGCGCCGGGGCGAGTAGTTGGCGAGGCTACCGTTGCGCGTGCGCGAGCCGTTCGAGGAACGGGTCACGGGCGTGTCGTCTTCACACCGTGAGAGAGGGGGTTCTCTTGCTGCCTCCGGATGGAACGTGAGCCTGGCTGATGGCGTGATCGCTGCTCTTGCGCGCCTGCCACTGTCATTACTGCCGGCCCACTTTTGACCGTGTTTGACCGCTGCGTCAGGCTGGCGCAGCTGGGCCGCGCGTTGGGCCGCCTCGGGTCATGGTATTGGTTCCGCAACCGAGGAGGTGCGGTGGTGGCACAAGTGGCATAGTGGCTTACATGCAGCATCCGGCGCGCCGGTTGCGCGACGCGTGGGCTTGAGCCTCCGCGCTGGCCTGTCAGGAGTCGGAGAGGCGCGTCCACTTGGCGCGGCTGCATGCCGCCGGCATGGCTGCCCACCCCCTTCGCCCGTTGGTCTGGGCAAAAGTGGAGGGTCGCTTGTAACTGCTGGGTGGTTGCGCGCGCGCCGCGCGCGGCGGTTCGGCTTCTTCTGCTCGGAGCCGGTCTGCATGACAGGTGGGCCCCAGCCCCCGCGCCGCAGGGGAGGGCTTTGGAGGCGTGTTGGAGAAGACTCAGCCCGTGACGGTTGGGGGCGCAAGTACGGAGAGTTGCCTTTAAAAGGAGGGCGACCCCTTTCGTAAGGCGACCATGTCTTCTTCCTCCCTTATGCATCGTGTCTTTCCGCCTTTCAAGCCCCCGGATGGGGGAAACCGCCGTCTCCGTGCCTCATCGTCGGGGGACACCACTCCGTGGGAGCGGGTACCTTTCAGCCATCGTTCGGCTTCAAGGATTTTCATCATGCAGCCCGGCTGCACCCCTCCACCGGGGGTCACCCAAGAGGGCGACCTCCGGCTTGATGGTGGGGGAAAGCGAGCCGGGCTGCGGCCTCTACCCCTCCCTCAGCCTCAAGGATTTTCATCACCAGGGCTGAGGAGGGGAGTGTGCCGAGTTGGGGTCGGCTCCTGCGCGGGCGGTGGCCCGCTCCTTCCCTCAGTGATCGGGGGGAAGGGCGGGAGTCGTCCGTGGCGCCAACAGCTGCAGCGTGCCTGGCCTTCGGACGCGAGTGGCTTCGGAGTCGCTCGCGGCGCCGGCGTTTGCCACGGCAACTGGAAGAGGTTCTTCCGCCGGCGCAACAGCCAAGGTTGGCCATGGACCAACCTCCAACTCTACGGCCTTCTGCCCGTCCCTTGCCTCTCGAGTTTGGGCAAGGGCGGGGGCCTCCTAGCAGCAGCATCCGCCCTGAGGCCATCATTGCTGCTGTTCGGCCCCCCGGGGCAGAAGTCTTCATCGTCGCCGCTGCCGGGGCGGTCGGCGACATGCCGTTCGTCGGTCTTCTGTTGCCCCGCAGGCCCACCCCCATCGAGTGGGGTTGTTCGTACCTGCGGAGGGGGAACCAGAGTTCCGTTTGTAATGGCACTTCGAGTGCCGGGTTTTCTGTTCATTTTCGGCTTTTGGGGCCTGAACATGTATGTAACTACGGCACGGAGCCGTGTTTTTTCCTCATTTCCGAGCACTAAGACTCGTCTGCTGATTGTCTGAACCGCTTCACTAAGCATGAGTCGCCCCGTGTCAAGGTGACGAGTGAGGTATCCGTATCCCGGAGGCGTAGGAGTCCCTCGGCTCGGTCGACCCTGTTGTCCGAGGCTCCTCTAGCTTAGTTGAAGAGACCCCTCAGCCGGTCTTCGACGAGCCGAGGCCGGGGGTAGCGATATCAGCATGAGCAGAGGCAGAGTTGGCTCGGAAATGGAACCTGGTTGGCCGGAGCCTAGCCGGGTTGTCCGTTGGCAGGATTGACACCGGAGTCGGTCAGCCGAGGCCTCGGACCGGGCTCGTGCCCTCGGGAAGGTGGTTGGCCGAGGCCCCGGAGGTGGCTGGCCGAGCCGCCTGCTCGGGCCGGATTCCCGGAGAAGTCCCTGACAACGATCGCCCGGGCGTGGTGATGACGCCGTCCTTTGGAGCGGAGGCCCTCGGACCGCGTCGCCGTCCGAGGCTAGTTCGGGCCTTGCCGAAGGTGCTGTCGATGCCGAGGGTGTCGCCGCCCCCTTCCAGCGCCAAGACCTGAGCCTACAGGATCAGCCTGTCTTGTAGCGTGTGCTTTGTGCGGCCGTCGAGGCCAGAACACACACCCTTGCTGTGTTGTAAAGCTGCGTCCCTTTTCCTCTTGTTCCAAGCATCTGGACTTTTTGTCGGTAACAGGGATGTTTGTGCGAGCGAAAGTTGCTTCTCGCGGAAGGTGAGGAGTGAGGTATCCGTATCCCGGAGGCGTGGGAGTCCCTCGCTCGGTCGGCCTTGCCGCTTACGCGCACTTTTACTCGTCCATGAGGCCCTATCACCGACTTAGTCAAGAAAACTCGAAAGAATCGCTTCGACAGAAGAGCTTCCGAACGTAGAGACTTGTTCGATCCGCGGAGTCACCTTATCCGAGCGCGAGTTACTTATCGCAGAAGGTGATGAGTGAGGTATCCGTATCCTGGAGGCGTAGGAGTCCCTCGGCTCGGTCAGCCTTGGCTGCTTACGTGTACCCTGTCGTTTCCATGACCCACCTTTTCGAAGTAGTCAAAAAGCACGAAAGATATTCTGATAAAAAGAGATTTTTTGTTCGAGGAAAATTTTGACGCAGAGGGGGTTTCCCCCTTTTAGCCCCGAGGGAGGGTCGGGCTTTGCCGAGGCGAGGCCGACCCTTCCTTGTTGACTAACTTTGCGTGGGTGCGAGGTATATGAACAATTTGGAAACATCTCAAGGGTAGAAGCGACGTAGCTGTTGGATGTTCCAAGCGTTGCCGTAGACCTCGCCTTGACTGTTGGCTAGCTTGTAACGTTCCGGGCTTCAGAACTTTGGCGATGACGAACGGCCCCTCCCAGGGGGGCGTGAGCTTGTGCCTCCCTCGGGTGTCTTGCCGCAGCCGAAGCACCAGATCGCCCACCTGGAGGTCTCGGGGTCGGACCCCTCGGGCGTGGTAGCGTCGCAGGGACTGCTGATATCGCGCCGAGTGTAGTAAGGCCCTGTCCCGAGCCTCATCCAGCTGGTCCAGCGAGTCTTCTCGGCTAGCTTGGTTGCTTTCTTCGTTGTAGGTCCCTCGTCCTCGGGGAGCCGTATTCCAGGTCAGTGGGCAGGACGGCCTCGGCCCCGTAGACCAGGAAGAACGGCGTGAAACCTGTGGCTCGGCTTGGCGTCGTCCTCAGGCTCCAGAACCACCGAGGGGAGTTCCTTCATCCATCGCTTGCCGAACTTGTTGAGATCATTGTAAATCCGGGGCTTGAGCCCTTGTAGAATCATGCCGTTGGCACGTTCCACTTGCCATTCGACATGGGATGAGCTACGGCGGCCCAGTCTACCCGGATGTTGTGATCCTCGCAAAAATCCAAGAATTTTTTGCCGGTGAACTGGGTGCCGTTGTCGGTGATGACGGAGTTCGGGACACCGAAAACGATGGATGATGTTGGTGAAGAACGCCACCGCCTGCTCGGATCTGATGCTGTTCAGGGGTCGGACCTCGATCCACTTGGAGAATTTGTCGACGGCGACCAGCAGGTGCGTGTAGCCCTCGGGCGCCTTCTGTAGAGGGCCGACGAGGTCCCAGACCCCACACAGCGAAGGGGCCAGGTGATGGGTATCGTCTGCAGAGCCTGAGCGGGCAGGTGGGTCTGCTTCGCATAGAAATTGGCACCCTTCGCAGGCGCGGACAATTCTAGTGGCGTCAGCCACCGCCGTCGGCCAGTAGAAGCCTTGGCGGAAAGCGTTCCCGACGAGGGTTCGAGGTGCTGCATGATGGCCGCAAGCCCCCGAGTGTATTTCCTGCAGGAGTTCCTGACCCTCGGTGATGGAGATGCATCGCTGGAGGATGCCCGAGGGGCTACGGTGGTAGAGCTCCTGCTCATCGCCCAGCAAGACGAACGACTTGGCGCGTCGCGCTACCCGCCGAGCCTCGGCTCGGCCGAGGGGCAGCTCTCCTTGGCGGAGATATTGCAGGTACGGGGTCTGCCAATCTTGATCTGGCATGACCCCGCTCTGCTCCTCCTCGATGTGCAGTGCTTCGCCCTCGGGGGCCGAGGGTTCCTCAGGTTGAACCGAGGATGGGCTCGGGCTGGGCCGAGGTCGCCTCAGACGGGGCCGAGGGCACCTCGGGCTCGGGCGTGCCGCCTATCTTGACGGAGGGTTGGTGCAGATCCCGGGAGAAGACGTCCGGGGGAACCGTCGTTCGCCCCGAGGCTATCTTCGCCAGCTCGTCCGCAGTCTCGTTGTAGCGCCGGGCGATGTGGTTAAGCTCGAGCCCGTAGAACTTGTCTTCCAGGCGTCGAACCTCATCACAGTAGGCCTCCATCTTCGGGTCGCGGCAGTGGGAGTTCTTCATGACTTGGTCGATGACGAGCTGCGAGTCGCCGCGTGCATCGAGGCGTCGGACCCCTAGCTCGATGGCGATTCGCAATCCGTTGATCAGAGCCTCGTACTCAGCCACATTGTTGGACGCCGGGAAATGGAGGCGGAGCACGTAGCGCAGGTGTTTCCCGAGGGGTGAGACGAAGAGCAGGCCCGCGCCGGCTCCCGTCTTCATCAGCGACCTGTCGAAAAACATGGTCCAGAGCTCCGGTTGGATCGGAGCCGTCGGCAACTGGGTGTCGACCCATTCGGCTACGAAGTCCGCCAGCACCTGGGACTTGATGGCCTTCCGAGGGGGCGAACGAGATTGTCTCGCCCATGATTTCCATCGCCCACTTTGCGATCCGTCCCGAGGCTTCTCGGCACTGGATGATCTCCCCAGGGGGAAGGATGACACTACAGTCACCGGATGAGACTCGAAGTAATGTCGCAGCTTTCGCCTCGTCAGGATCACTGCAATACAGCAGCTTCTGGACTTGTGGGTAGCGGATCTTGGTCTCGGACAGCACCTCGCTGACGAAGTAAACTGGCCTCTGAATGGGCAAGGCATGCCCCTCTTCCTGCCTTTCGACCACGATCGCGGCGCTGACCACCTGAGTGGTAGCGGCGACGTAGACCAAGAGGGCTTCTCCATCAGCTGGGGGTACCAGGAACGGGCGCCTGGGTGAGGAGCGCCTTCAGGTTCCCGAGGGCTTCCTCGGCCTCGGGAGTCCAAGTGAAGCACTCGGCCTTCCTTAAGAGACGGTACAGGGGCAGGCCTCTTTCGCCGAGGCGCGAGATGAAACGGCTCAAGGCCGCGAGGCATCCCATGACCCTCTGTACGCCTTTTAAGTCCTTGATGGGCCCCATGTTTGTGATGGCTGCGATCTTCTCCGGGTTGGCTTCGATGCCCCGCTCGGAGACGATGAATCCCAAGAGCATGCCTCGGGGCACCCGAAGACGCACTTCTCGGGATTGAGCTTGACGCCCTTCGCCTTGAGACACCGGAATGTCAGCTCAAGGTCGGAGAGAAAGGTCGGAGGCTTTCCTCGTCTTGACTACGATGTCATCGATGTAGGCCTCGACCGTGCGACCGATATGTTCGCCGAACACATGGTTCATGCACCGCTGGTACGTTGCACCCGCGTTCCTCAAACCGAACGGCATGGTGACATAACAGTACATGCCGAAGGGCGTGATGAAAGAAGTCGCGAGCTGGTCGGACTCTTTCATCTTGATTTGATGATACCCTGAGTAGGCATCGAGGAAAGACAGGGTTTCGCACCCTGCAGTGGAGTCCACGATTTGATCGATGCGAGGTAGAGGGTAGGGACCTTCAGACATGCTTTGTTGAGCCAGTGTAGTCTACGCACATCCGCCATTTCCCCCCTTTCTTCCTCACAAGTACAGGGTTGGCAAGCCATTCGGGATGGAATACCTCTTTGATGAACCCTGCTGCCATCAGCTTGTGGATCTCCTCGCCTATCACCCTGCGGCCTTTCCTCGTCGAATCGGCGCAGAGGCTGTCTGACCGGTCGGGCTCCGGCCCGAATATCCAGCGAGTGCTCGGCGACATCCCTCGGTATGCCGGGCATGTCCGAGGGGACTCCACGCAAAGACGTCGGCGTTTGCGCGGAGAAAGTCGACGAGCACTGCTTCCTATTTGGGGTCGAGCCCGGATCCGATCCGAATCTGCTTGGAGGTGTCGCCACTGGGGTCGAGAGGGACGGCCTTAACCGTCTCCGCTGGCTCGAAGTTGCCGGCATGTCGCTTCACGTCCGGCACCTCTCGGGAGAGGCTTTCCAGGTCGGCAATGAGGGCCTCGGACTCGGCGAGGGCCTCGGCGTACTCCACGCACTCCACATCGCATTCGAATGCGTGTTTGTACGTGGGGCCGACGGTGATGACCCCGTTGGGGTCCGGCATCTTGAGCTTCAGGTAGGCGTAGTTGGGGATGGCCATGAACTTCGCGTAGCATGGCCTTCCCAACACTGCGTGGTAGGTCCCTCGGAACCCGACCACCTCGAACGTCAAAGTCTCCCTTCGGAAGTTGGAGGGTGTTCCGAAGCAGACAGGAAGGTCGAGCTGTCCGAGGGGCTGGACGCGCTTCCCGGGAATGATCCCGTGGAAGGGCGCAGCGCCTGCTCGGACGGATGACAGATCGACGCGCAGGAGCCTGAGGGTCTCAGTGTAGATGATGTTGAGGCAGCTGCCCCCATCCATCAGGACCTTGGTGAGCCTGACGTCGCCGATGACGGGATCGACGACGAGCGGGTACTTCCCTGGGCTCGGCACGTGGTCGGGGTGGTCATCCTGGTCGAAGGTGATGGGCTTGTCGGACCAGTCTAGGTAGACTGGCGCCGCCACCTTCACCGAGCAGACCTCCCGACGCTCCTGCTTACGATGCCGAGCCGAGGCATTCGCCGCATGCCCTCCGTAGATCATGAAGCAGTCGCGGACCTCGGGGAACTCTCCTGCCTGGTGATCTTCCTTTTTGCCGTCGTCGCGGGCCCTGTCACCCTCTGCGGGTGGCCCGGCCCGGTGGAAGTGGCGCCGAAGCATGACGCACTCCTCGAGGGTGTGCTTGACGGGCCCCTGATGGTAGGGGCACGTCTCCTTGAGTGCCTTGTCGAAGAGGTTGGCGCCTCCGGGGGGCTTCCGAGGGTTCTCGTACTCGGCGGCGGCGACAAGGTCCGTGCTGGCGGCGTCGCGTTTCGCTTGCGACTTCCTCCTGCCTTTCTTCTTGGCGCCGGGCGGAGTAGACGCCTCGGGAGCATCTTCCGACGGGCGGCCCTGGGGCTGCTTGTCCTTTCGGAAGATGGCTTCGACCGCCTCCTGACCAGAGGCGAACTTGGTGGCGATGTCCATCAGCTCGCTTGCCCTGGTGGGGGTCTTGCGACCCAACTTGCTCACCAGGTCACGACAGGTGGTGCTGGCCAGGAACGCGCCGATGACATCGGAGTCGGTGATGTTGGGCAGCTCGGTGTGCTGCTTCGAGAATCGCCGGATGTAGTCCCGAAGAGACTCTCCCGGCTGTTGCCGGCAGCTTCGGAGGTCCCAGGAATTCCCGGGGCGCACGTACGTGCCCTGGAAGTTGCCGGCGAAAGCCTGGACCAGATCCTCCCAGTTGGAAATCTGCCCCGGAGGCAGGTGCTCCAACCAAGCGCGAGCGGTGTCGGAGAGGAACAGGGGGAGGTTGCGGATGATGAGGTTGTCATCGTCCGTCCACCCAGCTGACAGGCCAGGCGGTAATCCGCAAGCCACAATTCCGGTCTCGTTTCCCCCGAGTACTTTGTGATAGTAGTCGGGGGTCGGAATCGGGGCGGAAACGGCGCCCGCCGAATGGCCCGGCTAAAGACCTGCGGACCGGGTGGTTCGGGCGAGGGACTCCGATCCTCCCCGCTGTCGTAGCGTCCCCCACGCCTGGGGTGATAACCTCGGCGCACCCTTTCGTCGAGGCGGGCCCGACGGTCGCGATGAGGGTGCTTGTCACCGAGGTGACCCAGGGCCGCAGGCACGGTATTGCGCGTGCGCCCGGTGTAGACCGAGGCTTCCCGCGTGAGTCGGGAAGTCGCGGCACGAGGTTCCGAGGGGTACCCCTGCCTTCGGGAGGCAGAGCTCTCAGCCCGCCGGGCCGCAGCGCCTTCCAGGAGATGCTTGAGCTCTCCCTGGATTCGCCGACCCTCGGTGGTTGATGACTCCGGCATCGCGCGGAGGAGCATTGCTGCGGTGGCCAGGTCCTGACCGGTTCCGCCGGATGCGGGTGGCGGTCTGTCCCTGCATCGTTGGCGATGCGGTGCTGGAGACCTTGGGGCAGGTGACGTATTCCTCCGGCCGGGGGCTGGCTCGCCCATACCTGCCCGACTTTTCGGTGGATTGCCTCGAGCGCTCCTGCTCCCTCATCGAGCCCGGCCTGCGCCCCACGGACTTGCTCGAGCTGTGGGTCATGACCCCCCGCCGGAACGGGGACCATAGCTAGCTCCCGCGGGATGTCGGCGCGAGGCGCTGGCCTAGGGGGATCACCATCCTCCGGCATGCCGAGACAGCTGCCTCCGGAGGGATCCCCTAGCTCGACGTGGAAACATTCGCGGCTCGGGCCGCAGTCCTTGTCGTCAAGGCTGCGGCTGCCGTCGGAACAGTCGGAGAGGCAGTAGTTGCATGCGGTCATGAAGTCCGCATGGCACTGGGGTTGCCAGATCCAGAGAAATCCCAGCAGATGCTGGGGTCGTCATCTTCCTCGGACCCAGAGGGTCCGTAGGTCGAGACACCCGTCAATCGGTCCCAAGGCGACCGCACACGAAACCCCAGAGAGGTTGCACTCGCCTCAACGTGAGCGCCTGCCAAAGCGAGGCCGCCAGGCGGGTTGAGGCCGAGTCGAAATGACGAAGGATGGGAATCAGCCCGTACCTTCTGGTCGACGAGGATCGATGAAGTCGCATCGGGGGCTGATCGTGCTGTCGTCCTGGGTGCGAGGGCGACGTCCTGCAGGCCCTCCGTGAGCGTGCTGGCGTCGTCCACTTGCTCGGGATCGGCGTGTCGCGGGGGGACGGCGCTCGCCTTCGCCTCAAACGCGTGGGTGATGCCCGACGCGTCCTCCGTTGGGGCGCTGGGGATGTCGATTTGCTCGACAGTCGACTGAGCGCAGCCTCCCGCTCGGCCTTGGTTGCCCCGCCTCCTCCTCCGATGGCGAGGGAGAGGATGGGGTGAGCTCGAAAGTTGTCCTTCCCCCACGCGGGAAAGACGTCGTCGATTCCGCCGCCGGCGGGCGGGCTGTCCACCACCGTTGTCGCTGTCACGCGGCGGTGGAAGGAGTATCATGTCGTAGCTGCCGTCGAAAGACATGAACTCGAGACTCCCCGAAACGGAGCACCGTCACCGGGTTGAAGAGGGCGTTGGAGACTGCCCATCTGGAGCTTGACGGGAAAACTACTCGTCAACACGCAGGCAGGCCCCTACCTGGCGCGCCAACTGTCGGCGTTCCGAGACCGGGGGGTCCCCGAGCCGGCGAGTGAGTGTGCCGCGTGCCCCAGCCCAGATGGGTCAAGCGCGTGGGCGAGCGCGAAGGGGGGAGAGAGAGCGAGAGCGAGGTGGCCGGAGCCGGGTCGTGAGGGAGTCGGAGGTTCCCGCGGCCTTCGTGTTCGTCCCGCGCCCAGGTCGGGTGTGCTTGCAGTAGGGGGTTACAAGCGTCCGCGCGGGTGAGGGGAGCGAGCGGCCCCGAGAGAGCGCCTGCCCCTGCCCTCGTTCCCGCGAGGCCAACCTTTTCTAAGAAGGCCCTGGTCCTTCCTTTTATAGGCGTAAGGAGAGGATCCAGGTGTACAAATGGGGGTGTAGCAAGGTGCTACGTGTCTAGCGGGGGAGAGCTAGTACCCTAAGTACATGCCAAGGTGGCAGCCGGAGAGATCTTGGCACCCAGCTAGTGTGGCGTCGTGGCTGTCGGAGAAGCAATGGAGCCGGGCGGAGGGACAGCTGTCGGAGTGGTTGGGCCCTTGCTGACGTCCCCCTGCTTTCGTAAGGGAGCTGGGAGCCGCCGTCGTCATGGTCCAGCGGGGCGCCATCATTGCCTGTCTGGCGGAGCTAGCCAGATGGGACGTCGGTCCTGTTCTCTGCGGCCCGAGTCGTCTCAGGGTAGGGTGATGATGGCGCTTCCTGTCGACGTGGCGGACTCGTGCCCTAGGTCGGGCGACGTGGGGGCTCCTCCGAAGCCGAGGTCGAGTCTGTCCTGCATGGCCGAGGCCGAGGCCGAGGCCGAGCCCGAGCCCCTGGGTCGGGCGAGGCGGAGGTCGTTCAGCAGAGGTCGGGGTGGAGTCCGAGCCCTGGGTCGGGCGAAGCGGAGTTCATCGTCTTCTGGGGCCTTAGCCCGAGTCCGAGCCCTGGGTCGGGCGGAGCGGAGTTCGCCGTCTTCCGGGGCCTTAGCCCGAGTCCGAGCCCTGGGTCGGGCGGAGCGGAGTTCGCCGTCTTTCGGGGCCTTAGCCCGAGTCCGAGCCCTGGGTCGGGCGGAGCGGAGTTCGCCGTCTTCCGGGGCCTTAGCCCGAGTCCGAGCCCTGGGTCGGGCGGAGCGGAGTTTCCTCTGGCGCTTTTGGCCAAGCCTGGCTGCCCGTCAGTCTTATTCTTTGCGTTAAAGGCCCCAGTGACTTGGTCGGTCGGCGCGGTGATTTAGTCAGGGTTACTTCTTATCGAAGGCAAGGCCTCGGGCGAGCCGGAGATGCGTCTGCCGTGAAAGAGGAGGCCTCGGGCGAGACGGAAACATCTCAGGGTCGGCTGCCCTTGCCCGAGGCTGGGCTCGGGCGTGGCGTGATCGAGTCGCTCGTATGGACTGATCCCTGACTTAATCAAACCCATCAGGCCTCTGCAGCTTTATGCTGATGGGGGTTACCAGCTGAGAATTAGGCGTCTTGAGGGTACCCCTAATTATGGTCCCCGACACTCATGCTCTATAATATCTGGTGATAATAGATGCTTATTCTTAAATATCATGGAGCTGTGATAATAATGAACTTTGCAATTGGTATCTTTCACTTGGTAGCCGTGATAGTTTTCTTCAATTGACATCTTTTGATAATCATTAGAATAGAAGTTTTTTCTTGTGCCCAATACTATAACTTGTTCTAAGTTTGGTGTCTTAGCAACAAAGAAAAATTAGGATAAAGAATCAGGCACAAGTGTGGAGAAGCTCTCGAGAGATTAAATACTTTCAAGATGGGAAGTACACTACAACATGGTAAAGGTACAAAAGGAAGTATTAATCTTTTTGCATATATGTATCTTACCTAAATGTTGATAGCGCATATGTTCAATAAGTAAGGGGGAGTTTTGATAGTTGTTTTTCCTCCTTGACACCCTGCTGTCCCTTGACATCATCCTATGTCCCTTTGGTGTTTGATGTCAAAGGGGAGAATTGTGTATTAAAGCTTATCTCAACCTGAGAGGAAAGCTTATCCTAAGGGGTGATGTGTTAGTTTAAGCTTTGCTAGTGTGTTATTCATATGCTTCCTGTAGTATTATATGTGTTGCATCATATGGACTAGTGTTTCTGCTGTGATGAATTAACTGGCTTCTATAGTGTAATAGATAGTCATGTGGTTAATGGTGCTTTAAGATTGCTTTAAATTGGAAACTGGTATCTCAGTTTTAAATTGGTATCTTAAAAGTGAATAGTGGTAGGTTGATATTCCTGTGATATATCCACTAATTTGAATGGTGTTTAACTCTGATTATGTGCATTTGTGTGTTATAGCATCATGGTTTGATTCTTGACACAATGCATCCTAAAAGGTGCTTCTTATGTAAGCTTTAATTGTGTTGCCATCAATCACCAAAAAGGGGGAGATTGAAAGCTCTCTTGTGAGTTTTGGTGTTTGGATGACAACTCAATTAAAGGACTAACAAGTGTACTAAGTGTTGAACAGGTGCCTAAGGTAAAGCTAACAGGGTTCAACACAAGAGAACAAATGTGATGGTCCAAGAACTAGATTATGGATACATAATGGACATCACAAGTAAGATGGACATTGCATAAAGTGAGACTCGGGTGCGAAGCTCGGAGACAACTAATCAAGCCAAGGACGGAGGCAAGAGAAGCTTCGAGGTACCAAGTGCACGGGAGAAGGTCAAGGAGGCTGAGGAACCCAAAGCCAAGGGTGAAGAAGAAGGCTTGCAAAGTCAAGGGTGATCGAGTTGAGAAGAGCTATAACACACCAAGATCACTACATAAGGACGTGACTTACAGCCAATGAGGTAACAACTACAGTTATGTGGTGTAAGTCATAAGGCTCAAGATCAAGCTCTAAGAAGGAGATCAAGGTCACTAGAAGGAGAACAAGTGTCAAAACCAGAACTGGAAGCAGCCCAAAAGAGCTAAGTTCACCTTTATCTTTAGTTTGGGTTGTTCCTATGTTTGGAAATGTTCTATGTGACCTCTGCAGGATGTTGGAGCTAAGAAATGTCAATCTAGATCAAGTCAAGCCGACTTGATGATTTATGAGTCCAACATCAAAGCTCAAGCATGTGAAATGCTATGGATGTAATAATTAAGAGAAGGTATGTTTCTAGACTTAGTACATTGGTTTTAGTGTACTAATATACTTGTCTAAGTGTTAGAAACAGAAAGAAGAAGAAAAGGAAAGAGGTGCAAAAGGCTTGGCTGTGTACAGCCAAGGTTCCGCTCAGTCTGGGTGCACCGGACTGTCCGGTGGCTCACCGGACAGTGTCCGGTGGTGCACCGGACAGTGTCCGGTGCGCCAGGCTGGCTCAAGCAAACTAGCCACTCTCGGGAATTCATCAACGACGTACGACTATAATTCACTGGACTGTCCGGTGTGCACCGGACTGTCCGGTGAGCCAACGGTCGGCCGGGGCCAACGGTCGGCCGCGCGATCTGCGCGGGACACGTGGCCGAGCCAACGGCTAGATGGAGGCACCGGACTGTCCGGTGAGCCAACGGTCGGCCGCGCGATCTGCGCGGGATAGTGTCCGAGCCAACAGCTAGATGGAGGCACCGGACTGTCCGGTGTGCACCGGATATGTCCGGTGCGCCAATGGCTCCAAGACTGCCAACGGTCGGCTTTGCCATAGAAGGAAGGAAATCGGGCACCGGACACTGTCCGGTGTGCACCGGACTGTCCGGTGCGCCACCCGACAGAAGGCAAGATTTGCCTTCCTGGATTGCTTCCAACGGCTCCTAGGCCCCTTGTGCCTATAAAAGGGACCCCGAGGCGCCTCAAGCAAAATATAAGCGCAGCCAACAAGTGTAGACTTCACTTGAATCAATTCTCACTCTCCCTCTTGTGTGTAACTCTATAGTTTGTGTAGAAGGCACAGCTATAAGCCTTTAGAGAGAGGAGAAGCGCTGCTAAGAGCTAGAGCAAGGTCTTGAGCATATCGTTACTCTACCGAGGTGCTGCCCGAGAAGTTGTAAGCAGCCACGGTGTTGTTGTAACCATCTCAATAGTGAAAGGCTTTATCTGTCATACTGACAGATCTGAGCAAACGGAGGAAGGAGTTGAAATAGACTCCAAGCCCAGGTGTGGCTAACTCCAACGAGGACTAGGCAAGCATTTCAGGCTTGGCCGAACCTCGGGATAAATCCTTGCGTCTGTGTGCTCTGTTCTGTATTGTACTCTGACTCTCTGTCTTACTCGCTTTTATATCTGCACTTCACTACTTACTTGTGGTACTAGCTTCTTGAAGTGCAGGATATTCTTAAGACAGGAACTTCAATTCCACTGCAACCTACTCGAAGGGTTCTTCACTCCACTGCGATCCTGTCTTCGAGTAGAGTAAGATTTAAGTTTTAAAGTGATAAGTTTTATTCGCCTATTCACCCCCCCTCTAGGCGACATCTAGATCCTGTTCTCGGGTCAAAGGGAACTTTCAACGGGGTGCCATGTTTGCAGTGAAGCGACCCAGGCGCGAGTATCCGGCCGACGCGTGGGCCCAAACTGTAGTGGAACAAGGGAGCTGGGCTGCGCGTGGAGAAGAGAAGTTGGGCCGCCAGGGAAAACGGCCCAAGCGCAGGCTTCCTTTATTCTTTTCTATTTAGTTTTTTCCTATTCAGATTTCCAACATCCAATTCAAATTTGAATCCCTGTTTGAATTTTTCTGATTTCAACTCTCAAGGATAACTCTAAGGTGAATAATCCCCACAGTTTACATTATTATTATTTTTTTATTATTTATTTATACAAGAATAAATGACTTTATTAAAATTTTCTTTCTCATTTCTATTATATATTTTTCATCTATAATTTGAGGTCAAGTTTAAATTAGGTTCTTATGGTAATAAAATGTATTGCCACAAATTCATAAATATGGGATGCCCACACTTTCATATGATTATTTTAATATTTTTAATTGATTATGAACAGGAATTGTCTACTACATTCCAAAGGCTAAAAAAAATCTAAAATCTCTATTATAGATATTCTTATTTCTTTGTTTATCATTTTATTTATTCTTTTTTCTACCAGTTT
>JAOPSE010002362.1:0-89572 GCA_029449295.1 Zea luxurians
CAGAGGCTCATACACCTCACCCCACATATGTTTCCTTGCCATAGATCACATTCTTGGATTTCTGGTGGAGACCATTTCTTGGTCAAAAATCCGTAGGTGTTAGCCTTCGATATTATTGAAAATGGTCGTTCATGGCTATTTTCGACAAAAATGGGGGTTGTGTGGCCATTGATCATCGACCAGAGGCTCATACACCTCACCCCACATATGTTTCCTTACCATGGATCACATTCTTGGATTTCTGGTGGAGACCATTTCTTGGTCAAAAATCCGTAGGTGTTAGCCTTCGGTATTATTGAAAATGGTCGTTCATGGCTATTTTTGACAAAAATGGGGGTTGTGTGGCCATTGATCATCGACCAGAGGCTCATACACCTCGCCCCACATATGTTTCCTTGCCATAGATCACATTCTTGGATTTCTGGTGGAGACCATTTCTTGGTCAAAAATCCGTAGGTGTTAGCCTCTAGTATTATTGAAAATGGTCGCTCATGGCTATTTTCAAGGTCGCTCATGGCTATTTTCATAAAAAATGGGGGTTGTGTGGCCATTGATCGTCGACCAGAGGCTCATACACCTCACCCCACATATGTTTCCTTGCCGTAGATCACATTCTTGGATTTCTGGTGGAGACCATTTCTTGGTCTAAAATCCGTAGGTGTTAGCCTCTAGTATTATTGAAAATGGTCGCTCATGGCTATTTTCAAGGTCGCTCATGGCTATTTTCAAGGTCGCTCATGGCTATTTTCATAAAAAATGGGGGTTGTGTGGCCATTTATCATTGACTAGAGGCTCATAAACCTCACCCCACATATGTTTCCTTGCCATAGATCACATTCTTGGATTTCTGGTGGAGACCATTTCTTGGTCAAAAACTCGTACGTGTTAGCCTTCGGTATTATTGAAAATGGTCGTTCATGGCTATTTTCGACAAAAATGGGGGTTGTGTGGCCATTGATCATCGACCAGAGGCTCGTACACCTCACCCCACATATGTTTCCTTGCCATAGATCACATTCTTGGATTTCTGGTGGAGACCATTTCTTGGTCAAAAATCCGTAGGTGTTAGCCTCTAGTATTATTGAAAATGGGTGCTCATGGCTATTTTCAAGGTCGCTCATGGCTATTTTCATAAAAAATGGGGGTTGTGTGGCCATTCATCATTGACTAGAGGCTCATAAACCTCACCCCACATATATTTCCTTGCCATAGATCACATTCTTGGATTTCTGGTGGAGACCATTTTTTGGTCAAAAATCCGTAGGTGTTAGCCTTCGGTATTATTGAAAATGGTCGTTCATGGCTATTTTCGACAAAAATGGGGGTTGTGTGGCCATTGATCATCGACCAGACGCTCATACACCTCACTACACATATGTTTCCTTGTCGTAGATCACATTCTTGGATTTCTGGTGGAGACCATTTCTTGGGCAAAAATCCGAATGTGTTAGCCTCTAGTATTATCGAAAATGGTCGCTCATGGCTATTTTCATAAAAAATGGGGGTTGTGTGGCCATTTATCATCGACTAGAGGCTCATAAACCTCACCCCACATATGTTTCCTTGCCATAGATCACATTCTTGGATTTCTGGTGGAGACCATTTCTTGGTCAAAAATCCGTAGGTGTTAGCCTTCGGTATTATTGAAAATGGTCGTTCATGGCTATTTTCGACAAAAATGGGGGTTGTGTGGCCATTGATCATCGACCAGACGCTCATACACCTCACCCCACATATGTTTCCTTGCCATAGATCACATTCTTGGATTTCTGGTCGATGATCAATGGCCACACAACCCCCATTTTTGTCGAAAATAGCCATGAACGACCATTTTCAATAATACCGAAGGCTAACACCTACGGATTTTAGACCAAGAAATGGTCTCCACCAGAAATCCAAGAATGTGATCTATGGCAAGGAAACATATGTGGGTGTCGAAAATAGCCATGAGCGACCATTTTCAACAATACCGAAGGCTAACACCTACGGATTTTTGACCAAGAAATGGTCTCCACCAGAAATCCAAGAATGTGATCTATGGCAAGGAAACATATGTGGGGTGAGGTGTATGAGCCTCTGGTCAATGATCAATTGCCACACAACCCCCATTTTGCCGAAAATAGCCATGAACGACCATTTTCAATAATACCGAAGGCTAACACCTACGGATTTTAGACCAAGAAATGGTCTCCACCAGAAATCCAAGAATGTGATCTACGACAAGGAAACATATGTGGGGTGTTTCTTGGTCAAAAATCCGTAGGTGTTAGCCTTCAGTATTTTTGAAAATGGTCGTTCATGGCTATTTTCGACTAAAATGGGGGTTGTGTGGCCATTGATCATCGACCAGACGCTCATACACCTCACCCCACATATGTTTCCTTGCCATAGATCACATTCTTGGATTTCTGGTGGAGACCATTTCTTGGTCAAAAATCCGTAGGTGTTAGCCTTCGGTATTATTGAAAATGGTCGTTCATGGCTATTTTCGACACCCACATATGTTTCCTTGCCATAGATCACATTCTTGGATTTCTGGTGGAGACCATTTCTTGGTCTAAAATCCGTAGGTGTTAGCCTTCGGTATTATTGAAAATGGTCGTTCATGGCTATTTTCGACAAAAATGGGGGTTGTGTGGCCATTGATCATCGACCAGAAATCCAAGAATGTGATCTATGGCAAGGAAACATATGTGGGGTGAGGTGTATGAGCGTCTGGTCGATGATCAATGGCCACACAACCCCCATTTTTGTCAAAAATAGCCATGAACGACCATTTTCAATAATACCGAAGGCTAACACCTACGGATTTTTGACCAAGAAATGGCTCCACCAGAAATCCAAGAATGTGATATATGGCAAGGAAACATATGTGGGGTGAGGTTTATGAGCCTCTAGTCGATGATAAATGGCCATACAACCCCCATTTTTTATGAAAATAGCCATGAGCGACCATTTTCAATAATACTTGAGGCTAACACATTCGGATTTTTGCCCAAGAAATGGTCTCCACCAGAAATCCAAGAATGTGATCTACGACAAGGAAACATATGTGTAGTGAGGTGTATGAGCGTCTGGTCGATGATCAATGGTCACACAACCCCCATTTTTGTCGAAAATAGCCATGAACGACAATTTTCAATAATACCGAAGGCTAACACCTATGGATTTTTGACCAAGAAATGGTCTCCACCAGAAATCCAAGAATGTGATCTATGGCAAGGAAACATATGTGGGGTGAGGTTTATGAGCCTCTGGTCGATGATAAATGGCCACACAACCCCCATTTTTTATGGAAATAGCCATGAGCGACCTTGAAAATAGCCATAAACGACCATTTTCAATAATACCGAAGGCTAACACGTACGGATTTTAGACCAAGAAATGGTCTCCACCAGATGGGGTGAGGTGTACGAGCCTCTGGTCGATGATCAATGGCCACACAACCCCCATTTTTGTCGAAAATAGCCATGAATGACCATTTTCAATAATACCGAAGGCTAACACCTACGGATTTTTGACCAAGAAATGGTTTCCACCAGAAATCCAAGAATGTAATCTATGGCAAGGAAACATATGTGGGGTGAGGTTTATGAGCCTCTAGTCGATGATAAATGGCCACACAACCCCCATTTTTTATGAAAATAGCCATGAGCGACCTTGAAAATAGCCATGAACGACCATTTTCAATAATACCGAAGGCTAACACGTACGGATTTTAGACCAAGAAATGGTCTCCACCAGATGGGGTGAGGTGTACGAGCCTCTGGTCGATGATCAATGGCCACACAACCCCCATTTTTGTCGAAAATAGCCATGAATGACCATTTTCAATAATACCGAAGGCTAACACCTATGGATTTTTGACCAAGAAATGGTTTCCACCAGAAATCCAAGAATCTGATCTATGGCAAGGAAACATATGTGGGGTGAGGTGTACGAGCCTCTAGTCGATGATCAATGACCACACAACCCCCATTTTGCCGAAAATAGCCATGAATGACCATTTTCAATAATACCGAAGGCTAACACGTACGAGTTTTTAACCAAGAAATGGTCTCCACCAGAAATCCAAGAATGTGATCTATGGCAAGGAAACATATGTGGGGTGAGGTGTATGAGCCTCTGGTCGATGATCAATGGCCACACAATCCCCATTTTTGTCGAAAATAGCCATGAACGACCATTTTCAATAATATTAGAGGCTAAGACCTACGGATTTTTGACCAAGAAATGGTCTCCACCAGAAATCCAAGAATGTGATCTATGGCAAGGAAACATATGTGGGGTGAGGTGTATGAGCCTCTAGTCGATGATCAATGGCCACACAACCCCCATTTTTGTCGAAAATAGCCATGAACGACCATTTTCAATAATATTAGAGGCTAACACCTACGGATTTTAGACCAAGAAATGGTCTCCACCAGAAATCCAAGAATGTGATATATGGCAAGGAAACATATGTGGGGTGAGGTGTATGAGCGTCTGGTCGATGATCAATGGCCACACAACCCCCATTTTTGTCGAAAATAGCCATGAACGACCATTTTCAACAATACTAGAGGCTAAGACCTACGGATTTTTGACCAAGAAATGGTCTCCACCAGAAATCCAAGAATGTGATCTATGGCAAGGAAACTTATGTGGAGTGAGGTGTACGATCCTCTGGTCGATGATCAATGGCCACACAACCCCCATTTTTGTCGAAAATAGCCATGAACGACCATTTTCAATAATATCGAAGGCTAACACCTACGGATTTTTGACCAAGAAATGGTCTCCACCAGAAATCCAAGAATGTGATCTATGGCAAGGAAACATATGTGGGGTGAGGTGTATGAGCCTCTGGTCGTTGATCAATGGCCACACAACCCCCATTTTTGTCGAAAATAGCCATGAACGACCATTTTCAATAATACCGAAGGCTAACACCTACGGATTTTTGACCAAGAAATGGTCTCCACCAGAAATCCAAGAATGTGATCTATGGCAAGGAAACATATGTGGGGTGAGGTGTATGAGCGTCTGGTCGATGATCAATGGCCACACAACCCCCATTTTTGTCGAAAATAGCCATGAACGACCATTTTCAATAATATCGAAGGCTAACACCTACGGATTTTTGACCAAGAAATGGTCTCCACCAGAAATCCAAGAATGTAATCTATGGCAAGGAAACATATGTGGGGTGAGGTGTATGAGCCTCTGGTCGATGATCAATTGCCACACAACCCCCATTTTGCCGAAAATAGCCATGAACGACCATTTTCAATAATACCGAAGGCTAACACGTACGAGTTTTTGACCAAGAAATGGTCTCCACCAAAAATCCAAGAATGTGATCTATGGCAAGGAAACATATGTGGGGTGAGGTGTATGAGCCTCTGGTCGATGATAAATGGCCACACAACCCCCATTTTTTATGAAAATAGCCATGAGCGACCTTGAAAATAGCCATGAGCGACCATTTTCAATAATACTAGAGGCTAACACCTACGGATTTTAGACCAAGAAATGGTCTCCACCAGAAATCCAAGAATGTGATCTATGGCAAGGAAACATATGTGGGGTGAGGTGTATGAGCGTCTGGTCGATGATCAATGGCCACACAACCCCCATTTTTGTCAAAAATAGCCATGAACGACCATTTTCAATAATACCGAAGGCTAACACCTACGGATTTTTGACCAAGAAATGGTCTCCACCAGAAATCCAAGAATGTGATCTACGGCAAGGAAACATATGTGGGGTGAGGTGTATGAGCCTCTGGTCGACGATCAATGGCCACACAACCCCCATTTTTTATGAAAATAGCCATGAGCGACCATTTTCAATAATACTAGAGGCTAACACCTACGGATTTTAGACCAAGAAATGGTCTCCACCAGAAATCCAAGAATGTGATCTATGGCAAGGAAACATATGTGGGTGAGGTGTATGAGCGTCTGGTCGATGATCAATGGCCACACAACCCCCATTTTTGTCGAAAATAGCCATGAACGACCATTTTCAATAATACTAGAGGCTAAGACCTACGGATTTTTGACCAAGAAATGGTCTCCACCAGAAATCCAAGAATGTGATCTATGGCAAGGAAACATATGTGGAGTGAGGTGTACGATCCTCTGGTCGATGATCAATGGCCACACAACCCCCATTTTTGTCGAAAATAGCCATGAATGACCATTTTCAAAAATACCGAAGGCTAACACGTTCGGATTTTTGACCAAGAAATGGTCTCCACCAGAAATCCAAGAATGTGATCTATGGCAAGGAAACATATGTGGGGTGAGGTGTATGAGCGTCTGGTCGATGATCAATGGCCACACAACCCCCATTTTTGTCGAAAATAGCCATGAACGACCATTTTTCAATAATACCGAAGGCTAACACGTACGGATTTTAGACCAAGAAATGGTCTCCACCAGATGGGGTGAGGTGTACGAGCCTCTGGTCGATGATCAATGGCCACACAACCCCCATTTTTGTCGAAAATAGCCATGAATGACCATTTTCAATAATACCGAAGGCTAACACCTACGGATTTTTGACCAAGAAATGGTTTCCACCAGAAATCCAAGAATGTGATCTACGACAAGGAAACATATGTGGGGTGAGGTGTATGAGCCTCTGGTTGACGATCAATGGCCACACAACCCCCATTTTGCCGAAAATAGCCATGAATGACCATTTTCAATAATACCGAAGGCTAAGACCTACGGATTTTTGACCAAGAAATGGTCTCCACCAGAAATCCAAGAATGTGATCTATGGCAAGGAAACCTATGTGGGGTGAGGTGTATGAGCCTCTGGTCGATGATCAATGGCCACACAACCCCCATTTTTGTTGAAAATAGCCATGAATGACCATTTACAATAATACCGAAGGCTAACACCTACGGATTTTTGACCAAGAAATGGTCTCCACCAGAAATCCAAGAATGTGATCTACGACAAGGAAACATATGTGAGGGGAGGTGTATGAGCCTCTGGTCGATGATCAATGGCCACACAACCCCCATTTTTGCCGAAAATAGCCATGAGCGACCATTTTCAATAATACACCTCACCCCACATATGTTTCCTTGCCATAGATCACATTCTTGGATTTCTGGTGGAGACCATTTCTTGGTCAAAAATCCGTAGGTGTTAGCCTTCGGTATTATTGAAAACGGTTGTTCATGGCTATTTTCGGCAAAAATGGGGGTTGTGTGGCCATTGATCATCGACCAGACGCTCATACACCTCACCCCACATATGTTTCCTTGCCATAGAATGACCATTTTCAAAAATACCAAAGGCTAACACCTACGGATTTTTGACCAAGAAATGGTCTCCACCATAAATCCAAGAATGTGATCTATGGCAAGGAAACATATGTGGGGTGAGGTGTATTATTTAAAAAATGGTCGCTCATGGCTATTTTCGGCAAAAATGGGGGTTGTGTGGCCATTGATCATCGACCAGAGGCTCATACACCTCACCCCACATATGTTTCCTTGTCGTAGATCACATTCTTGGATTTCTGGTGGAGACCATTTCTTGGTCAAAAATCCGTAGGTGTTAGCCTTCGGTATTATTGTAAATGGTCATTCATGGCTATTTTCGACAAAAATGGGGGTTGTGTGGCCATGGATCATCGACCAGAGGCTCATACACCTCACCCCACATATGTTTCCTTGCCATAGATCACATTCTTGGATTTCTGGTGGAGACCATTTCTTGGTCAAAAATCCGTAGGTCTTAGCCTTCGGTATTATTGAAAATGGTCATTCATGGCTATTTTCGGCAAAATGGGGGTTGTGTGGCCATTGATCGTCGACCAGAGGCTCATACACCTCACCCCACATATGTTTCCTTGTCGTAGATCACATTCTTGGATTTCTGGTGGAAACCATTTCTTGGTCAAAAATCCGTAGGTGTTAGCCTTCGGTATTATTGAAAATGGTCATTCATGGCTATTTTCGACAAAAATGGGGGTTGTGTGGCCATTGATCATCGACCAGAGGCTCGTACACCTCACCCCATCTGGTGGAGACCATTTCTTGGTCTAAAATCCGTATGTGTTAGCCTTCGGTATTATTGAAAATGGTCGTTCATGGCTATTTTCGACAAAAATGGGGGTTGTGTGGCCATTGATCATCGACCAGACGCTCATACACCTCACCCCACATATGTTTCCTTGCCATAGATCACATTCTTGGATTTCTGGTGGAGACCATTTCTTGGTCAAAAATCCGAACGTGTTAGCCTTCGGTATTTTTGAAAATGGTCATTCATGGCTATTTTCGACAAAAATGGGGGTTGTGTGTCCATTGATCATCGACCAGAGGATCGTACACCTCACTCCACATATGTTTCCTTGCCATAGATCACATTCTTGGATTTCTGGTGGAGATTATTTCTTGGTCAAAAATCCGTAGGTCTTAGCCTCTAGTATTATTGAAAATGGTCGTTCATGGCTATTTTCGACAAAAATGGGGGTTGTGTGGCCATTGATCATCGACCAGAGGCTCATACACCTCACCCCACATATGTTTCCTTGCCATAGATCACATTCTTGGATTTCTGGTGGAGACCATTTCTTGGTCAAAAATCCGTAGGTGTTAGCCTTCAGTGTCATTGAAAATGGTCGTTTATGGCTATTTTCGACAAAAATGGGGGTTGTGTGGCCATTGATCATCGACTAGAGGCTCATACACCTCACTCCACATATGTTTCCTTGCCATAGATCACATTCTTGGATTTCTGGTGGAGACCATTTCTTGGTCAAAAATCCGTAGGTCTTAGCCTCTAGTATTATTGAAAATGGTCGCTCATGGCTATTTTCATAAAAAATGGGGGTTGTGTGGCCATTGATCATCGACCAGAGGCTCATACACCTCTGGTGGAGACCAATTCTTGGTCAAAAATCTGTAGGTGTTAGCCTTCGGTATTATTGAAAATGGTCGTTCATGGCTATTTTCATAAAAAATGGGGGTTGTGTGGCCATTTATCATCGACTAGAGGCTCGTACACCTCACCCCACATATGTTTCCTTGCCATAGATCACATTCTTGGATTTCTGGTGGAGACCATTTCTTGGTTAAAAACTCGTACGTGTTAGCCTTCGGTATTATTGAAAATGGTCGCTCATGGCTATTTTCATAAAAAATAGGGGTTGTGTGGCCATTGATCATCGACCAGACGCTCATACACCTCACCCCACATATGTTTCCTTGCCATAGATCACATTCTTGGATTTCTGGTGGAGACCATTTCTTGGTCAAAAATCCGTAGGTGTTAGCCTTCGGTATTATTGTAAATGGTCATTCATGGCTATTTTCGACAAAAATGGGGGTTGTGTGGCCATTGATCATCGACCAGAGGCTCATACACCTCACCCCACATATGTTTCCTTGCCATAGATCACATTCTTGGATTTCTGGTGGAGACCATTTCTTGGTCAAAAATCCGTAGGTCTTAGCCTCTAGTATTATTAAAAATGGTCGCTCATGGCTATTTTCAAGGTCGCTCATGGCTATTTTCATAAAAAAATGGGGGTTGTGTGGCCATTGATCATCGACCATAGGCTCATACACCTCACCCCACATATGTTTCCTTGCCATAGATCACATTCTTGGATTTCTGGTGGAGACCATTTCTTGGTCAAAAATCCGTAGGTGTTAGCCTCTAGTATTATTGAAAATGGTCGTTCATGGCTATTTTCGGCAAAATGGGGGTTGTGTGGCCATTGATCATCGACCAGACACTCATACACCTCACCCCACATATGTTTCCTTGCCATAGATCACATTCTTGGATTTCTGGTGGAGACCATTTCTTGGTCAAAAATCCGTACGTGTTAGCCTTTGGTATTTTTGAAAATGGTCATTCATGGCTATTTTCGACAAAAATGGGGGTTGTGTGTCCATTGATCATCGACTAGAGGCTCATACACCTCACCCCACATATGTTTCTTTGCCATAGATCACATTCTTGGATTTCTGGTGGAGACCATTTCTTGGTCAAAAATCCGTAGGTCTTAGCCTCTAGTATTATTGAAAATGGTCGTTCATGGCTATTTTTGACAAAAATGGGGGTTGTGTGGCCATTGATCATCGACTAGAGGCTCATAAACCTCACCCCACATATGTTTCCTTGCCATAGATTACATTCTTGGATTTCTGGTGGAGACCATTTCTTGGTCAAAAATCCGTAGGTGTTAGCCTTCGGTATTATTGAAAATGGTCGTTCATGGCTATTTTCGACACCCACATATGTTTCCTTGCCATAGATCACATTCTTGGATTTCTGGTGGAGACCATTTCTTGGTCTAAAATCCGTAGGTGTTAGCCTCTAGTATTATTGAAAATGGTCGCTCATGGCTATTTTCAAGGTCGCTCATGGCTATTTTCATAAAAAATGGGGGTTGTGTGGCCATTTATCATCGACTAGAGGCTCATAAACCTCACCCCACATATGTTTCCTTGCCATAGATCACATTCTTGGATTTCTGGTGGAGACCATTTCTTGGTCAAAAACTCGTACGTGTTAGCCTTCGGTATTATTGAAAATGGTCGTTCATGGCTATTTTCGACAAAAATGGGGGTTGTGGAGACCATTTCTTGGTCAAAAATCCGTAGGTGTTAGCCTTCGATATTATTGAAAATGGTCGTTCATGGCTATTTTCGACAAAAATGGGGGTTGTGTGGCCATTGATCATCGACCAGACGCTCATACACCTCACCCCACATATGTTTCCTTGCCATAGATCACATTCTTGGATTTCTGGTGGAGACCATTTCTTGGTCAACAATCCATAGGTGTTAGCCTTCGGTACTATTGTAAATGGTCATTCATGGCTATTTTCGACAAAAATGGGGGTTGTGTGGCCATTGATCATCGACAAGAGGCTCATACACCTCACCCCACATATGTTTCCTTGCCATAGATCACATTCTTGGATTTCTGGTGGAGACCATTTCTTGGTCAAAAATCCGTAGGTCTTAGCCTTCGGTATTATTGAAAATGGTCATTCATGGCTATTTTCGGCAAAATGGGGGTTGTGTGGCCATTGATCGTCGACCAGAGGCTCATACACCTCACCCCACATATGTTTCCTTGTCGTAGATCACATTCTTGGATTTCTGGTGGAGACCATTTTTTGGTCAAAAACTCGTACGTGTTAGCCTTCGGTATTATTGAAAATGGTCATTCATGGCTATTTTCGGCAAAATGGGGGTTGTGTGGCCATTGATCATCGACCAGAGGCTCGTACACCTCACCCCACATATGTTTCCTTGCCATAGATCACATTCTTGGATTTCTGGTGGAGACCATTTCTTGGTCAAAAATCCGTAGGTGTTAGCCTTCGGTATTATTGAAAATGGTCGTTCATGGCTATTTTCGAAAAAAATGGGGGTTGTGTGGCCATTGATCATCACCAGACGCTAATACACCTCACCCCACATATGTTTCCTTGCCATAGATCACATTCTTGGATTTCTGGTGAAGACCATTTCTTGGTCAAAATTCCGTACGTGTTAGCCTTTGGTATTTTTGAAAATGGTCGTTCATGGCTATTTTCGACAAAAATGGGGGTTGTGTGGCCATTGATCATCGACCAGAGGCTCATACACCTCACCCCACATATGTTTCCTTGCCATAGATCACATTCTTGGATTTCTGGTGGAGACCATTTCTTGGGCAAAAATCCGTACGTGTTAGCCTTCGGTATTATTGAAAATGGTCATTCATGGCTATTTTCGACAAAAATGGGGGTTGTGTGGCCATTGATCATCGACTAGAGGCTCATACACCTCACCCCACATATGTTTCCTTGCCATAGATTACATTCTTGGATTTCTGGTGGAAACCATTTCTTGGTTAAAAACACGTATGTGTTAGCCTTCGGTATTATTGAAAATGGTCATTCATGGCTATTTTCGACAAAAATGGGGGTTGTGTGGCCATTGATCATCGACCACCCCCATTTTTGTCGAAAATAGCCATGAATGACCATTTACAATAATACCGAAGGCTAACACGTACGGATTTTAGACCAAGAAATGGTCTCCACCAGAAATCCAAGAATGTGATCTATGGCAAGAAAACATATGTGGGTTGAAGTGTACGAGCCTCTGGTCGACGATCAATGGCCACACAACCCCCATTTTGCCGTAAATAGCCATGAATGACCATTTTCAATAATACCGAAGGCTAACACGTACGAGTTTTTAACCAAGAAATGGTTTCCACCAGAAATCCAAGAATGTGATCTATGGCAAGGAAACATATGTGGGGTGAGGTGTACGAGCCTCTGGTGGAGACCATTTCTTGGTCAAAAATCCGTAGGTGTTAGCCTTCGATATTATTGAAAATGGTCGTTCATGGCTATTTTCGACAAAAATGGGGGTTGTGTGGCCATTGATCATCGACCAGACGCTCATACACCTCACCCAAATATGTTTCCTTGCCATAGATCACATTCTTGGATTTCTGGTGCAGACCATTTCTTGGTCAAAAATCCGTAGGTGTTAGCCTTCGGTATTATTGTAAATGGTCATTCATGGCTATTTTCGACAAAAATGGGGGTTGTGTGGCCATTGATCATCGACAAGAGGCTCATACACCTCACCCCACATATGTTTCCTTGCCATAGATCACATTCTTGGATTTCTGGTGGAGACCATTTCTTGGTCAAAAATCCGTAGGTCTTAGCCTTCGGTATTATTGAAAATGGTCATTCATGGCTATTTTCGGCAAAATGGGGGTTGTGTGGCCATTGATCGTCGACCAGAGGCTCATACACCTCACCCCACATATGTTTCCTTGTCGTAGATCACATTCTTGGATTTCTGGTGGAGACCATTTCTTGGTCAAAAACTCGTACGTGTTAGCCTTCGGTATTATTGAAAATGGTCATTCATGGGTATTTTCGGCAAAATGGGGGTTGTGTGGCCATTGATCATCGACCAGAGGCTCGTACACCTCACCCCACATATGTTTCCTTGCCAGAGATCACATTCTTGGATTTCTGGTGGAGACCATTTCTTGGTCAAAAATCCGTAGGTGTTAGCCTTTGGTATTATTGAAAATGGTCGTTCATGGCTATTTTCGACAAAAATGGGGGTTGTGTGGCCATTGATCATCGACCAGACGCTCATACACCTCACCCCACATATGTTTCCTTGCCATAGATCACATTCTTGGATTTCTGGTGGAGACCATTTCTTGGTCAAAAATCCGTACGGGTTAGCCTTTGGTATTTTTGAAAATGGTCGTTCATGGCTATTTTCGACAAAAATGGGGGTTGTGTGGCCATTGATCATCGACCAGAGGCTCATACACCTCACCCCACATATGTTTACTTGCCATAGATCACATTCTTGGATTTCTGGTGGAGACCATTTCTTGGGCAAAAATCCGTACGTGTTAGCCTTCGGTATTATTGAAAATGGTCATTCATGGCTATTTTCGACAAAAATGGGGGTTGTGTGGCCATTAATCATCGACCAGAGGCTCATACACCTCACCCCACATATGTTTCCTTGCCATAGATTACATTCTTGGATTTCTGGTGGAAACCATTTCTTGGTTAAAAACTCGTATGTGTTAGCCTTCGGTATTATTGAAAATGGTCATTCATGGCTATTTTCGACAAAAATGGGGGTTGTGTGGCCATTGATCATCGACCACCCCCATTTTTGTCGAAAATAGCCATGAATGACCATTTACAATAATACCGAAGGCTAACACGTACGGATTTTAGACCAAGAAATGGTCTCCACCAGAAATCCAAGAATGTGATCTATGGCAAGAAAACATATGTGGGTTGAAGTGTACGAGCCTCTGGTCGACGATCAATGGCCACACAACCCCCATTTTGCCGAAAATAGCCATGAATGACCATTTTCAATAATACCGAAGGCTAACACGTACGAGTTTTTAACCAAGAAATGGTTTCCACCAGAAATCCAAGAATGTGATCTATGGCAAGGAAACATATGTGGGGTGAGGTGTACGAGCCTCTGGTGGAGACCATTTCTTGGTCAAAAATCCGTAGGTGTTAGCCTTCGATAATATTGAAAATGGTCGTTCATGGCTATTTTCGACAAAAATGGGGGTGGTCGATGATCAATGGCCTCACAACCCCCATTTTTGTCGAAAATAGCCATGAATGACCATTTTCAATAATACCGAAGGCTAACACGTACGAGTTTTTAACCAAGAAATGGTTTCCACCAGAAATCCAAGAATGTAATCTATGGCAAGGAAACATATGTGTGGTGAGGTGTATGAGCCTCTGGTCGATGATCAATGGCCACACAACCCCCATTTTTGTCGAAAATATCTATGGCAAGGAAACATATGTGGAGTGAGGTGTACGATCCTCTGGTCGATGATCAATGGCCACAACCCCCATTTTTGTCGAAAATAGCCATGAATGACCATTTTCAAAAATTCCGAAGGCTAACACCTACGGATTTTTGACCAAGAAATGGTCTCCACCAGAAATCCAAGAATGTGATCTATGGCAAGGAAACATATGTGGGGTGAGGTGTATGAGCGTCTGGTCGATGATCAATGGCCACACAACCCCCATTTTGCCGAAAATAGCCATGAACGACCATTTTCAATAATACTAGAGGCTAACACCTACGGATTTTTGACCAAGAAATGGTCTCCACCAGAAATCCAAGAATGTGATCTATGGCAAGGAAACATATGTGGGGTGAGGTGTATGAGCCTATGGTCGATGATCAATGGCCACACAACCCCCATTTTTTATGAAAATAGCCATGAGCGACCTTGAAAATAGCCATGAGCGACCATTTTCAATAATACTAGAGGCTAAGACCTACGGATTTTTGACCAAGAAATGGTCTCCACCAGAAATCCAAGAATGTGATCTATGGCAAGGAAACATATGTGGGGTGAGGTGTATGAGCCTCTGGTCGATGATCAATGGCCACACAACCCCCATTTTTGTCGAAAATAGCCATGAATGACCATTTACAATAATACCGAAGGCTAACACCTACGGATTTTTGACCAAGAAATGGTCTCCACTAGAAATCCAAGAATGTGATCTATGGCAAGGAAACATATGTGGGGTGAGGTGTATGAGCGTCTGGTCGATGATCAATGGCCACACAACCCCCATTTTTTATGAAAATAGCCATGAGCGACCATTTTCAATAATACCGAAGGCTAACACGTACGAGTTTTTAACCAAGAAATGGTCTCCACCAGAAATCCAAGAATGTGATCTATGGCAAGGAAACATATGTGGGGTGAGGTGTACGAGCCTCTAGTCGATGATAAATGGCCACACAACCCCCATTTTTTATGAAAATAGCCATGAACGACCATTTTCAATAATACCGAAGGCTAACACCTACAGATTTTTGACCAAGAATTGGTCTCCACCAGAGGTGTATGAGCCTCTGGTCGATGATCAATGGCCACACAACCCCCATTTTTTATGAAAATAGCCATGAGCGACCATTTTCAATAATACTAGAGGCTAAGACCTACGGATTTTTGACCAAGAAATGGTCTCCACCAGAAATCCAAGAATGTGATCTATGGCAAGGAAACATATGTGGGGTGAGGTGTATGAGCCTCTGGTCGACGATCAATGGCCACACAACCCCCATTTTTGTCGAAAATAGCCATGAACGACCATTTTCAATAATATCGAAGGCTAACACCTACGGATTTTTGACCAAGAAATGGTCTCCACCAGAAATCCAAGAATGTGATCTATGGCAAGGAAACATATGTGGGGTGAGGTGTATGAGCCTCTGGTCGATGATAAATGGCCACACAACCCCCATTTTGCCGAAAATAGCCATGAATGACCATTTTCAATAATACCTAAGGCTAACACCTACGAGTTTTTAACCAAGAAATGGTCTCCACCAAAAATCCAAGAATGTGATCTATGGCAAGGAAACATATGTGGGGTGAGGTGTATGAGCCTCTGGTCGATGATCAATGGCCACACAACCCCCATTTTTGTCGAAAATAGCCATGAACGACCATTTTCAATAATACCGAAGGCTAACACCTACGGATTTTTGACCAAGAAATGGTCTCCACCAGAAATCCAAGAATGTGATCTATGGCAAGGAAACATATGTGGGGTGAGGTGTATGAGCCTCTGGTCGATGATCAATGGCCACACAACCCCCATTTTTGTCGAAAATAGCCATGAACGACCATTTTCAATAATACTAGAGGCTAAGACCTACGGATTTTTGCCCAAGAAATGGTCTCCACCAGAAATCCAAGAATGTGATCTATGGCAAGGAAACATATGTGGGGTGAGGTATACGAGCCTCTGGTCGATGATCAATGGCCACACAACCCCCATTTTTGTCGAAAATAGCCATGAACGACCATTTTCAATAATACCGAAGGCTAACACCTACAGATTTTTGACCAAGAATTGGTCTCCACCAGAGGTGTATGAGCCTCTGGTCGACGATCAATGGCCACACAACCCCCATTTTGCCGAAAATAGCCATGAACGACCATTTTCAATAATATCGAAGGCTAACACCTACGGATTTTTGACCAAGAAATGGTCTCCACCATAAATCCAAGAATGTGATCTATGGCAAGGAAACATATGTGGGGTGAGATTTATGAGCCTCTAGTCGATGATAAATGGCCACACAACCCCCATTTTTTTATGAAAATAGCCATGAGCGACCATTTTCAATAATATTAGAGGCTAAGACCTACGGAATTTTGACCAAGAAATGGTCTCCACCAGAAATCCAAGAATGTGATCTATGGCAAGGAAACATATGTGGGGTGAGGTGTATGAGCCTCTGGTCGATGATCAATGGCCACACAACCCCCATTTTTGTCGAAAATAGCCATGAACGACCATTTTCAATAATACCGAAGGCTAACACCTACGGATTTTTGACCAAGAAATGGTCTCCACCAGAAATCCAAGAATGTGATCTATGGCAAGGAAACATATGTGGGGTGAGGTTTATGAGCCTCTAGTCGATGATAAATGGCCACACAACCCCCATTTTTTATGAAAATAGCCATGAGCGACCTTGAAAATAGCCATGAGCGACCATTTTCAATAATACTAGAGGCTAACACCTAAGGATTTTTGACCAAGAAATGGTCTCCACCAGAAATCCAAGAATGTGATCTATGGCAAGGAAACATATGTGGGGTGAGCTGTACGAGCCTCTGGTCGATGATCAATGGCCACACAACCCCCATTTTTGTCGAAAATAGCCATGAACGACCATTTTCAATAATACCGAAGGCTAACACGTACGAGTTTTTGACCAAGAAATGGTCTCCACCAGAAATCCAAGAATGTGATCTATGGCAAGGAAACATATGTGGGGTGAGGTTTATGAGCCTCTAGTCGATGATAAATGGCCACACAACCCCCATTTTTTATGAAAATAGCCATGAGCGACCTTGAAAATAGCCATGAGCAACCATTTTCAATAATACTAGAGGCTAACACCTACGGATTTTAGACCAAGAAATGGTCTCCACCAGAAATCCAAGAATGTGATCTATGGCAAGGAAACATATGTGGGTGTCGAAAATAGCCATGAACGACCATTTTCAATAATACCGAAGGATAACACCTACGGATTTTTGACCAAGAAATGGTCTCCACTAGAAATCCAAGAATGTAATCTATGGCAAGGAAACATATGTGGGGTGAGGTTTATGAGCCTCTAGTCGATGATAAATGGCCACACAACCCCCATTTTTTATGAAAATAGCCATGAGCGACCATTTTCAATAATACTAGAGGCTAAGACCTACGGATTTTTGACCAAGAAATGGTCTCCACCAGAAATCCAAGAATGTGATCTATGGCAAGGAAACATATGTGGGGTGAGGTGTATGAGCCTCTGGTCGACGATCAATGGCCACACAACCCCCATTTTTGTCGAAAATAGCCATGAACGACCATTTTCAATAATATCGAAGGCTAACACCTACGGATTTTTGACCAAGAAATGGTCTCCACCAGAAATCCAAGAATGTGATCTACGACAAGGAAACATATGTGGGGTGAGGTGTATGAGCCTCTGGTCGACGATCAATGGCCACACAACCCCCATTTTGCCGAAAATAGCCATGAACGACCATTTTCAATAATACCGAAGGCTAACACGTACGAGTTTTTAACCAAGAAATGGTCTCCACCAGAAATCCAAGAATGTAATCTATGGCAAGGAAACATATGTGGGGTGAGGTGTATGAGCCTCAGGTCGACGATCAATGGCCACACAACCCCCATTTTTGTCGAAAATAGCCATGAATGACCATTTACAATAATACCGAAGGCTAACACCTACGGATTTTTGACCAAGAAATGGTCTCCACCAGAAATCCAAGAATGTGATCTATGGCAAGGAAATATATGTGGGGTGAGGTGTATGAGCCTCTGGTCGATGATCAATGGCCACACAACCCCCATTTTTGTCGAAAATAGCCATGAACGACCATTTTCAATAATACAGAAGGCTAACACCTACGGATTTTTGACCAAGAAATGGTCTCCACCAGAAATCCAAGAATGTGATCTATGGCAAGGAAACATATGTGGGGTGAGGTGTATGAGCCTCTGGTCGACGATCAATGGCCACACAACCCCCATTTTTGTCGAAAATAGCCATGAACGACCATTTTCAATAATATCGAAGGCTAACACCTACGGATTTTTGACCAAGAAATGGTCTCCACCAGAAATCCAATGAATGTGATCTACGACAAGGAAACATATGTGGGGTGAGGTGTATGAGCCTCTGGTCGACGATCAATGGCCACACAACCCCCATTTTGCCGAAAATAGCCATGAACGACCATTTTCAATAATACCGAAGGCTAACACGTACGAGTTTTTAACCAAGAAATGGTCTCCACCAGAAATCCAAGAATGTAATCTATGGCAAGGAAACATATGTGGGGTGAGGTGTATGAGCCTCAGGTCGACGATCAATGGCCACACAACCCCCATTTTTGTCGAAAATAGCCATGAATGACCATTTACAATAATACCGAAGGCTAACACCTACGGAATTTTTGACCAAGAAATGGTCTCCACCAGAAATCCAAGAATGTGATCTATGGCAAGGAAACATATGTGGGGTGAGGTGTATGAGCCTCTGGTCGATGATCAATGGCCACACAACCCCCATTTTTGTCGAAAATAGCCATGAACGACCATTTTCAATAATACAGAAGGCTAACACCTACGGATTTTTGACCAAGAAATGGTCTCCACCAGAAATCCAAGAATGTGATCTATGGCAAGGAAACATATGTGGGGTGAGGTGTATGAGCCTCTGGTCGACGATCAATGGCCACACAGCCCCCATTTTTGTCAAAAATAGCCATGAACGACCATTTTCAATAATATCGAAGGCTAACACCTACGGATTTTTGACCAAGAAATGGTCTCCACCAGAAATCCAAGAATGTGATCTACGACAAGGAAACATATGTGGGGTGAGGTGTATGAGCGTCTGGTCGATGATCAATGGCCACACAACCCCCATTTTTGTCGAAAATAGCCATGAACGACCATTTTCAATAATACCGAAGGCTAACACCTACGGATTTTTGACCAAGAAATGGTCTCCACCAGAAATCCAAGAATGTAATCTATGGCAAGGAAACATATGTGGGGTGAGGTGTATGAGCCTCTGGTCGACGATCAATGGCCACACAACCCCCATTTTGCCGAAAATTGCCATGAGCGACCATTTTCAATAATATTAGAGGCTAAGACCTACGGATTTTTGACCAAGAAATGGTCTCCACCCGAAATCCAAGAATGTGATCTATGGCAAGGAAACATATGTGGGGTGAGGTGTATGAGCCTCTGGTCGACGATCAATGGCCACACAACCCCCATTTTTTATGAAAATAGCCATAAGCGACCTTGAAAATAGCCATGAGCGACCATTTTCAATAATACTAGAGGCTAACACCTACGAATTTTTGACCAAGAAATGGTCTCCACCAGAAATCCAAGAATGTGATCTATGGCAAGGAAACATATGTGGGGTGAGGTGTATGAGCCTCTGGTCGATGATCAATGGCCACACAACCCCCATTTTTGTCGAAAATAGCCATGAACGACCATTTTCAATAATACCGAAGGCTAACACCTACGGATTTTTGACCAAGAAATGGTCTCCACCAGAAATCCAAGAATGTGATCTATGGCAAGGAAACATATGTGGGGTGAGGTGTATGAGCCTCTGGTCGATGATCAATGGCCACACAACCCCCATTTTTGTCGAAAATAGCCATGAACGACCATTTTCAATAATATCGAAGGCTAACACCTACGGATTTTTGACCAAGAAATGGTCTCCACAAGAAATCCAAGAATGTGATCTATGGCAAGGAAACATATGTGGGGTGAGGTGTATGAGCCTCTGGTCGACGATCAATGGCCACACAACCCACATTTTTTATGAAAATAGCCATGAGCGACCATTTTCAATAATACTAGAGGCTAACACCTACGGATTTTAGACCAAGAAATGGTCTCCACCAGAAATCCAAGAATGTGATCTATGGCAAGGAAACATATGTGGGGTGAGGTGTATGAGCGTCTGGTCGATGATCAATGGCCACACAACCCCCATTTTTGTCGAAAATAGCCATGAACGACCATTTTCAATAATACTAGAGGCTAAGACCTACGGATTTTTGACCAAGAAATGGTCTCCACCAGAAATCCAAGAATGTGATCTATGGCAAGGAAACATATGTGGAGTGAGGTGTACGATCCTCTGGTCGATGATCAATGGCCACACAACCCCCATTTTTGTCGAAAATAGCCATCAATGACCATGTTCAAAAATACCGAAGGCTAACACGTTCGGATTTTTGACCAAGAAATGGTCTCCACCAGAAATCCAAGAATGTGATCTATGGCAAGGAAACATATGTGGGGTGAGGTGTATGAGCGTCTGGTCGATGATCAATGGCCACACAACCCCCATTTTTGTCGAAAATAGCCATGAACGACCATTTTCAATAATACCGAAGGCTAACACTTACGGATTTTTGACCAAGAAATGGTCTCCACCAGAAATCCAAGAATGTGATCTATGGCAAGGAAACATATGTGGGGTGAGGTGTATGAGCCTTTGGTCGATGATCAATGGCCACACAACCCCCATTTCTTGGTCAAAGATCCGTAGGTGTTAGCCTTCGGTATTATTGAAAATGGTCGTTCATGGCTATTTTCGACAAAAATGGGGGTTGTGTGGCCATTGATCATCGACCAGAGGCTCATATACCTCACCCCACATATGTTTCCTTGCCATAGATCACATTCTTGGATTTCTGGTGGAGACCATTTCTTGGTCAAAAATTCGTAGGTGTTACCCTTCGATATTATTGAAAATGGTCGTTCATGGGTATTTTCGACAAAAATGGGGGTTGTGTGGCCATTGATCATCGACCAGAGGCTCATACACCTCACCCACATAAGTTTCCTTGCCATAGATCACATTCTTGGATTTCTGGTGGAGACCATTTCTTGGTCAAAAATCCGTAGGTGTTAGCCTTCGGTATTATTGAAAATGGTCGTTCATGGCTATTTTCGACAAAAATGGGGGTTGTGTGGCCATTGATCATCGACCAGACGCTCATACACCTCACCCCACATATGTTTCCTTGCCATAGATCACATTCTTGGATTTCTGGTGGAGACCATTTCTTGGTCAAAAATCTGTAGGTGTTAGCCTTCGGTATTATTGAAAATGGTCGTTCATGGCTATTTTCGACAAAAATGGGGGTTGTGTGGCCATTGATCATCGACCAGACACTCATACACCTCACCCCACATATGTTTCCTTGCCGTAGATCACATTCTTGGATTTCTGGTGGAGACCATTTCTTGGTCAAAAATCCGTAGGTGTTAGCCTTCGATATTATTGAAAATGGTCGTTCATGGCTATTTTTGACAAAAATGGGGGTTGTGTGGCCATTGATCGTCGACCAGAGGCTCATACACCTCACCCGACATATGTTTCCTTGCCATAGATCACATTCTTGGATTTCTGGTGGAGACCATTTCTTGGTCAAAAATCCGTAGGTGTTAGCCTTCGGTATTATTGAAAATGGTCGTTCATGGCTATTTTCGACAAAAATGGGGGTTGTGTGGCCATTGATCATCGACTAGAGGCTCATACACCTTCATTCATGGCTATTTTCGACAAAAATGGGGGTTGTGTGGCCATTGATCATCGACCAGAGGCTCATACACCTCACCCCACATATGTTTCCTTGCCATAGATCACATTCTTGGATTTCTGGTGGAGACCATTTCTTGGTCAAAAATCCGTAGGTGTTAGCCTTCGGTATTATTGAAAATGGTCATTCATGGCTATTTTCATAAAAAATGGGGGTTGTGTGGCCATTTATCATCGACCAGAGGCTCATACACCTCACTACACATATGTTTCCTTGCCATAGATCACATTCTTGGATTTTTGGTGGAGACCATTTCTTGGGCAAAAATCCGTAGGTGTTAGCCTTCAGTGTCATTGAAAAATGGTCGTTCATGGATATTTTCGACAAAAATGGGGGTTGTGTGGCCATTGATCATCGACCAGAGGCTCATACACCTCACCCCACATATGTTTCCTTGCCATAGATCACATTCTTGGATTTCTGGTGGAGACCATTTCTTGGTCAAAAATCCGTACGTGTTAGCCTCTAGTATTATTGAAAATGGTCGCTCATGGCTATTTTCAAGGTCGCTCATGGCTATTTTCATAAAAAATGGGGGTTGTGTGGCCATTTATCATCGACCAGAGGCTCATACACCTAACCCCACATATGTTTCCTTGCCATAGATCACATTCTTGGATTTCTGGTGGAGACCATTTCTTGGTCAAAAATCCGTAGGTGTTAGCCTTCAGTGTCATTGAAAATGGTCATTCATGGCTATTTTCGACAAAAATTAGGGTTGTGTGGACATTGATCGTCGACCAGAGGCTCATACACCTCACCCCACATATGTTTCCTTGCCATAGATCACATTCTTGGATTTCTGGTGGAGACCATTTCTTGGTCAAAAATCCGTAGGTGTTAGCCTTCGGTATTATTGAAAATGGTCGTTCATGGCTATTTTCGACAAAAATGGGGGTTGTGTGGCTATTTTCGGCAAAATGGGGGTTGTGTGGCCATTGATCGTCGACCAGAGGCTCATACACCTCACCCCACATATGTTTCCTTGTCGTAGATCACATTCTTGGATTTCTGGTGGAGACCATTTCTTGGTCAAAAATCCGTAGGTGTTAGCCTTCGATATTATTGAAAATGGTCGTTCATGGCTATTTTCGACAAAAATGGGGGTTGTGTGGCCATTGATCATCGACCAGAGGCTCATACACCTCACCCCACATATGTTTCCTTGCCATAGATCACATTCTTGGATTTCTGGTGGAGACCATTTCTTGGTCAAAAATCCGTAGGTGTTAGCCTTCGGTATTATTGAAAATGGTCGTTCATGGCTATTTTCGACAAAAATGGGGGTTGTGTGGCCATTGATCATTGACCAAACGCTCATACACCTCACCCCACATATGTTTCCTTGCCATAGATCACATTCTTGGATTTCTGGTGGAGACCATTTCTTGGTCTAAAATCCGTAGGTGTTAGCCTCTAGTATTATTGAAAATGGTCGCTCATGGCTATTTTCAAGGTCGCTCATGGCTATTTTCATAAAAAATGGGGGTTGTGTGGCTATTTATCATCGACTAGAGGCTCATAAACCTCACCCCACATATGTTTCCTTGCCATAGATCACATTCTTGGATTTCTGGTGGAGACCATTTCTTGGTCAAAAATCCGTAGGTGTTAGCCTTCGATATTATTGAAAATGGTCGTTCATGGCTATTTTCGACAAAAATGGGGGTTGTGTGGCCATTGATCATCGACCAGACGCTCATACACCTCACCCCACATATGTTTCCTTGCCATAGATCACATTCTTGGATTTCTGGTGGAGACCATTTCTTGGTCAAAAATCCGAACGTGTTAGCCTTCGGTATTTTTGAAAATGGTCATTCATGGCTATTTTCGACAAAAATGGGGGTTGTGTGGCCATTGATCATCGACCAGAGGATCGTACACCTCACTCCACATATGTTTCCTTGCTATAGATCACATTCTTGGATTTCTGGTGGAGACCATTTCTTGGTCAAAAATCCGTAGGTGTTAGCCTTCGGTATTATTGAAAATGGTCGTTCATGGCTATTTTCGACAAAAATGGGGGTTGTGTGGCCATTGATCATCGACCAGACGCTCATACACCTCACCCCACATATGTTTCCTTGCCATAGATCACATTCTTGGATTTCTGGTGGAGACCATTTCTTGGTTAAAAACTCGTACGTGTTAGCCTTCGGTATTATTGAAAATGGTCATTCATGGCTATTTTCGGCAAAATGGGGGTTGTGTGGCCATTGATCATCGACCAGAGGCTCGTACACCTCACCCCACATATGTTTCCTTGCCATAGATCACATTCTTGGATTTCTGGTGGAGACCATTTCTTGGTCAAAAATCCGTAGGTGTTAGCCTTCGGTATTATTGAAAATGGTCGTTCATGGCTATTTTCGACAAAAATGGGGGTTGTGTGGCCATTGATCATCGACCAGACGCTCATACACCTCACCCCACGTATGTTTCCTTGCCATAGATCACATTCTTGGATTTCTGGTGGAGACCATTTCTTGGTTAAAAACTCGTACGTGTTAGCCTTCGGTATTATTGAAAATGGTCATTCATGGCTATTTTCGGCAAAATGGGGGTTGTGTGGCCATTGATCATCGACCAGAGGCTCGTACACCTCACCCCACATATGTTTCCTTGCCATAGATCACATTCTTGGATTTCTGGTGGAGACCATTTCTTGGTCAAAAATCCGTAGGTGTTAGCCTTCGGTATTATTGAAAATGGTCGTTCATGGCTATTTTCGACAAAAATGGGGGTTGTGTGGCCATTGATCATCGACCAGAGGCTCATACACCTCACCCCACATATGTTTCCTTGCCATAGATCACATTCTTGGATTTCTGGTGGAGACCATTTTTGGTCAAAAATCCGTAGGTGTTAGCATTTGGTATTATTGAAAATGTCGTTCATGGCTATTTTCAAGGTCGCTCATGGCTATTTTCATAAAAAATGGGGGTTGTGTGGCCATTGATCATCGACCAGACGCTCATACACCTCACCCCACATATGTTCCCTTGCCATAGATTACATTCTTGGATTTCTGGTGGAAACCATTTCTTGGTTAAAAACTCGTACGTGTTAGCCTTCGGTATTATTGAAAATGGTCATTCATGGCTATTTTCGGCAAAATGGGGGTTGTGTGGCCATTGATCGTCGACCAGAGGCTCATACACCTCACCCCACATATGTTTCCTTGTCGTAGATCACATTCTTGGATTTCAGGTGGAGACCATTTCTTGGTCAAAAATCCGTAGGTGTTAGCCTTCGATATTATTGAAAATGGTCGTTCATGGCTATTTTCGACAAAAATGGGGGTTGTGTGGCCATTGATCATCGACCAGAGGCTCATACACCTCACCCCACATATGTTTCCTTGCCATAGATCACATTCTTGGATTTCTGGTGGAGACCATTGAAAGTCGCCTAGAGGGGGGTGAATAGGGCGAAACTGAAATTTACAAATATAAACACAACTACAAGCCGGGTTAGCGTTAGTAATAAAGAAACGAGTCCGCGAGAGAGGGTGGAAAACAAATCGCAAGCAAATGAAGAGTGTGACACGCGGATTTGTTTTACCGAGGTTCGGTTCTTGCAAACCTACTCCCCGTTGAGGAGGCCACAAAGGGCGGGTCTCTTTCAACCCTTCCCTCTCTCAAACGATCCCACGGATCGAGTGAGCTTTCTCTTCTCAATCACTTGGAACACAAAGTTCCCACAAGGGCCACCACACAATTGGTGCCTCTTGCCTCGATTACAAGTGAGTGCTTGATCGTAATGAAAGAATCAAGAAAGCACGATTGCAAAAAGGCCAAGCGACAAGAGCGACGAATAACACACGGATCACTTTCTCTCTCAAGTCACTAATCACTAATGATCTCTTTTCTCAATTGTGAAACTTGGAGAGATGGAGGCTTTGAATGTGTCTTGGAATGGAATGCTAGCTCTTGTATTGAATGTTGAAAGTTGGAATGCTTGGATGAAGTGAATGGAGGTGGTTGGGGTTGTATTTATAGCCACCAACCACTTCCTAGCCGTTGCTCCATTCTGCTGAGCGCGGACGGTCCGCGTGCCAGGTCCGGACGGTCCGCCCCAGTAGATCAACGGCTGAAAATGCAACGGTCAGCAGTAACGGCTATATCAACGGCTATATTGCATTTAATGCGTTGTCAGATGTCAGACAGACCCAGTCGCGGACGGTCCGCGATCCTGGCCCGGACGGTCCGTGAACCCGCTATAATTCATTTCTCCGAACCCGTCACCTTCGGGTTTTTCGGTTTCTCACCTACCGGACGGTCCGCGCCAGAGGCCGGACGGTCCGCGCAAGGGCTCGAACGGTCTTTGCTTTTCCTCCGGACAGTCCATAGTGTAGACTTCGATTTTTGCATTGGTTCTGGCCGAGTGACATCCTTGTGTCGCGGACGGTCCGCCGCAAGGGCCCGGACAGTCCGCGCTTGGCCTGTTTTTCCAAAAAGCTTCTCCTGTCCGGAATAATCTACGGTATTTCGGACAGTCGATTTAGTATGGTTATAGATGAACCTTTGGCACCTGTAGAACATATAATCTAGAGCAAAACTAGTCAGTCCAATTGTTTGTGTTGGGCAATTCAACCACCAAAATTATATAGGAACTAGGTGTAAGCCTAATTCCCTTTCAATCTCCCCCTTTTTGGTGATTGATGCCAACACAAACCAAAGAAAATGTAGAAGTGCATAATTGAACTAGTTTGCATAATGTAAGTGCAAAGGTTGCTTGGAATTGAGCCAATATAAATGCTTACAAGATATGCATGGATTGTTTCTTCATTTTTAACATTTTGGACCACGCTTGCACCACATGTTTTGTTTTTGCAAAATCTTTTGTAAATCTTTTCAAAGTTCTTTTGCAAATAGTCAAAGGCAAATGAATAAGATTTTGAGAAGCATTTTCAAGATTTGAAATTTTCTCCCCCTGTTTCAAATGCTTTTCCTTTGACTAAACAAAACTCCCCCTAAATGAGATTCTCCTCTTAGTGTTCAAGAGGGTTTTGATGTATCATTTTGAAATACTACTTTCTCCCCCTTTTGAACACAATAGGATACCAATTGAAAATATTCAACACTTAAGTTAAGTTTTTGAAATTGGTGGTGGTGCGGTCCTTTTGCTTTGGGCTCTTACTTTCTCCCCCTTTGGCATGAATCGCCAAAAACGGAATCATTAGAGCCCTCGAAGTGCTTTCTTCCCCTTTGGTCATAAATAAATGAGTTAAGATTATACCAAAGACGAAGTCCTTTTGCTTGGTGCTCAAGTTTTCTCCCCCTTGAACGGAGAGTTGCTTGGAGCGACGGCGAAGGATGAGTTACGTAGTGGAAGCCTTTGTCTTCGCCGAAGACTCCAATTCCCTTTCAATACACCTATGACTTGGTTTGAAATAGACTTGAAAACACATTAGTCATAGCATATGAAAGAGACATGATCAAAGGTATATAAAATGAGCTATATGTGCAAGCTAGCAAAAGAAATTGCGCGAATCAAGAATATTGAGCTCATGCCTAAGTTTGTTAAAAGATTGTTCATCAAGAGGCTTGGTAAAGATATCGGCTAATTGATCTTTAGTATTAATGTAAGAAATCTCGATATCTCCCTTTTGTTGGTGATCCCTCAAAAAGTGATACCGAATGGCTATGTGTTTAGTGCGGCTATGCTCGACGGGATTGTCGGCCATTTTGATTGCACTCTCATTATCACATAGCAAAGGAACTTTGGTTAATTTGTAACCGTAGTCCCGCAGGGTTTGCCTCATCCAAAGCAATTGCGCGCAACAATGGCCTGCGGCAATATACTCGGCTTCGGCGGTGGAAAGAGCGACCGAATTTTGCTTCTTTGAAGCCCAAGACACCAAGGATCTTCCCAAGAACTGGCAAGTCCCCGATGTGCTCTTCCTATTGATTTTACACCCCGCCCAATCGGCATCCGAATAACCAATCAAATCAAATGTGGATCCCCAAGGATACCAAAGCCCAAACTTAGGAGTATAAGCCAAATATCTCAAGATTCGTTTTACGGCCGTAAGGTGAGCTTCCTTAGGGTCGGCTTGGAATCTTGCACACATGCATACGGAAAGCATAATATCCGGTCGAGATGCACATAAATAGAGTAAAGAACCTATCATCGACCGGTATACCTTTTGATCCACGGACTTACCTCCCGTGTCGAGGTCGAGATGCCCATTAGTTCCCATGGGTGTCTTGATGGGTTTGGCATCCTTCATCCCAAACTTGGTTAGAATGTCTTGAGTGTACTTCGTTTGGCTGATGAAGGTGCCCTCTTGGAGTTGTTTGACTTGGAACCCTAGAAAATACTTCAACTCCCCCATCATAGACATCTCGAACTTCTGTGTCATGATCCTACTAAACTCTTCACATGTAGACTCATTAGTAGACCCAAATATAATATCATCAACATAAATTTGGCATACAAACAAGTCATTTTCAAGAGTTTTAGTAAAGAGTGTGGGATCGGCCTTTCCGACTTTGAAGCCATTTGCAATAACGAAATCTCTAAGGCATTCATACCATGCTCTTGGGGCTTGCTTGAGCCCATAAAGCGCCTTAGAGAGCTTATAGACATGGTTAGGATACTCACTATCTTCAAAGCCGGGAGGTTGCTCAACATAGACCTCTTCCTTGATTGGTCCATTGAGGAAGGCACTTTTCACGTCCATTTGATAAAGCTTAAAGCCATGGTAAGTAGCATAGGCCAATAATATTCGAATTGACTCAAGCCTAGCTACGGGTGCATAGGTTTCACCGAAATCCAAACCTTCGACTTGGGAGTATCCCTTGGCCACAAGTCGAGCTTTGTTCCTTGTCACCACACCATGCTCATCTTGCTTGTTGCGGAAGACCCATTTGGTTCCTACAACATTTTGGTTAGGACGTGGAACTAAATGCCATACCTCATTCCTAGTGAAGTTGTTGAGTTCCTCTTGCATTGCCACCACCCAATCCGAATCTTGAAGTGCTTCCTCTACCCTGTGTGGCTCAATAGAGGAAACAAACGAGTAATGTTCGCAAAAGTGTGCAACACGAGATCTAGTGGTTACCCCCTTATGAATGTCGCCGAGGATGGTGTCGACGGGGTGATCTCGTTGGATTGCTTGGTGGACTCTTGGGTGTGGCGGCCTTTGCTCTTCATCCTCCTTGTCTTCCTCATTTGCATCTCCCCCTTGATCATTGCCATCATCTTGAGGTGGCTCATTTGCTTGATCTTCTACTTCATCAACTTGAGCTTCATCCTCATTTTGAGTTGGTGGAGATGCTTGCGTGGAGGAGGATGGTTGATCTTGTGTGTTTGGAGGCTCTTTGGATTCCTTAGGACACACATCCCCGATGGACATGTTCCTTAACGTGATGCACGGAGCCTCGTCATCACCTATCTCATCAAGATCAACATGCTCTACTTGAGAGCCGTTAGTTTCATTAAACACAACGTCACATGAGACTTCAACTAGTCCGGTGGACTTGTTAAAGACCCTATATGCCCTTGTGTTTGAGTCATAACCAAGTAAAAAGCCTTCTACAGTCTTAGGAGCAAATTTAGATTTTCTACCTCTTTTAACTAGAATAAAGCATTTGCTACCAAAGACTCTAAAATATGAAATGTTGGGCTTTTTACCGGTTAGGAGTTCATACGATGTCTTCTTGAGGATTCGGTGAAGATATAACCGGTTGATGGCGTAGCAAGCGGTGTTGACCGCCTCGGCCCAAAACCGATCCGAAGTCTTGTACTCATCAAGCATGGTCCTTGCCATGTCCAATAGAGTTCTATTCTTCCTCTCCACTACACCATTTTGTTGAGGTGTGTAGGGAGAAGAGAACTCATGCTTGATTCCCTCCTCCTCAAGGAAGCCTTCGATTTGAGAGTTCTTGAACTCCGTCCCGTTGTCGCTTCTAATTTTCTTGATCCTTAAGCCGAACTCATTTTGAGCCCGTCTCAAGAATCCCTTTAAGGTTTCTTGGGTTTGAGATTTTTCCTGTAAAAAGAATACCCAAGTGAAGCGAGAATAATCATCCACAATAACTAGACAGTACTTACTCCCGCCGATGCTTATGTAGGCTATTGGGCCGAATAGATCCATGTGCAGGAGCTCCAGTGGCCTGTTGGTCGTCATTATGTTCTTATGCGGATGATGAGAGCCAACTTGCTTTCCTGCTTGGCATGCGCTACAAATCCTGTCTTTCTCAAAATGAACATTTGTTAGTCCTAAAATGTGTTCTCCCTTTAGAAGCTTATGAAGATTCTTCATCCCAACATGAGCTAGTCGGCGGTGCCAGAGCCAACCCATGTTAGTCTTAGCAATTAAGCAAGTGTCGAGTTCAGCTCTATCAAAATCTACCAAGTATAGCTGACCCTCTAACACTCCCTTAAATGCTATTGAATCATCACTTCTTCTAAAGACAGTGACACCTATATCAGTGAATAGACAGTTGTAGCCCATTTGACATAATTGGGAAACAGAAAGCAAGTTGTAATCTAAGGAATCAACAAGAAAAACATTGGAAATGGAATGGTCCGGAGATATAGCAATTTTACCCAAACCTTTGACCAAACCTTGATTTCCACCCCCAATGTGATAGCTCGTTGGGGATCTTGGTTTTTCTCATAGGAGGAGAACATTTTCTTCTCCCCTGTCATGTGGTTCGTGCACCCGCTGTCGAGTATCCAACTTGAGCCCCCGGATGCATAAACCTACAAAACAAGTTTAGTTCTTGACTTTAGGTACCCAAATGGTTTTGGGTCCTTTGGCATTAGACACAAGAACTTTGGGTACCCAAACACAAGTCTTTGACCCCTTGTGCTTGCCCCCAACATATTTGGCAACTACCTTGCCGGATTTGTTAGTTAAAACATAAGATGCATCAAAAGTTTTAAAGGAAATGTTTTGATCATTTGATGCACTAGGAGTTTTCTTTCTAGACAACCTAGCACGGGTTGGTTGCCTAGAGCTAGATGTCTCACTCTTATACATAAAAGCATGGTTAGAACCAGAGTGAGACTTCCTAGAATGAATTTTTCTAATTTTGTCCTCGGGATAACCGGCAGGGTATAAAATGTAACCCTCGTTATCCTGAGGCATGGGAGCCTTGCCCTTAACAAAATTGGACAATCTTTTAGGAGGGGCATTAAGTTTGACATTGTCTCCCCTTTGGAAGCCAATGCCATCCTTGATGCCAGGGCGTCTCCCATTATAAAGCATGCTACGAGCAAATTTAAATTTCTCATTTTCTAGGTTGTGCTCGGCAATTTTAGCATCTAATTTAGCTATATGATCATTTTGTTGTTTAATTAAAATCATGTGATCATGAATAGCATCTACATCAATATCTGTACATCTAGTGCAAATAGTGACATGCTCAATGGTAGATCTAGAGGGTTTGCAAGAATTAAGTTCAACAATCTTAGCATGAAGTATATCATTCTTATCTCTAAGATCGGAAATTGTAATTTTGCAAACATCAAAATCTTTAGCCTTAGCAAGCAATTTTTTATTTTCATCTCTAAGGCTAGCAAGGGAAATGTTTAATTCATCAATCCTAGCAAGCAAATCATCATTATTATCTCTAGGATTGGGAATTGAAACATTGCAAACATGTGAATCAACCTTATTTAAACTAGCATTTTCATTCCTAAGGTTGTCAATCATCTCACGGCAAGTGCTTAGCTCACTAGATAATTTTTCACATTTTTCTACTTCTAGAGCATAAGCATTTTTAACCTTAACATGCTTCTTATTTTCTTTAATAAGGAAGTCCTCTTGGGTGTCCAAGAGATCATCCTTTTCATGAATGGCACTAATCAATTCATTAAGTTTTTCTTTTTGTTGCATGTTGAGGTTGGCAAAAAGAGAGCGCAAGTTATCCTCCTCATCACTAGCATTATCATCACTAGAAGACTCATATTTAGTGGATGATTTGGATTTTACCTTCTTTTTGCCGTCCTTTACCATGAGGCACTTGTGGCCGACGTTTGGGAAGAGAAGTCCCTTGGTGACGGCGATGTTAGCGGCGTCCTCGTCGTCGGAGGAGTCGCTTGAGCTTTCGTCGGAATCCCACTCCCGACAAACATGGGCATCTCCGCCCTTCTTCTTGTAGTACCTCTTCTTCTCCTTTCTTCTCCCTTTCTTGTCGTTGCCTCGGTCACTGTCACTTGATATAGGACATTAAGCAATAAAATGACCGGGCTTACCACATTTGTAGCAAACCTTCTTGGAGCGGGACTTGTAGTCTTTCCCCCTCCTCTGTTTGAGGATTTGGCGGAAGCTCTTGATGACTAGCGCCATTTCTTCATTGTCAAGCTTGGAGGCGTCTATTGGTTGTCGATTTGGTGTAGACTCCTCCTTCTTTTCTTCCGTCGCTTTGAATGCGACGGGTTGAGCTTCGGATGTAGATGGATCATCAAGCTCGTTGATCTTCCTTGAGCCTTCGACCATGCACTCAAAACTTACAAAATGCCCGATAACTTCCTCGGGGGTCATTTTAGTATATCTACGATTACCATGAATTAATTGAACTTGAGTAGGGTTAAGGAAAATAAGAGATCTTAGAATAACCTTAACCACCTCGTGGTCATCCCACTTTACGCTCCCGAGGTTGCGCACTTGGTTCACCAAGGTCTTGAGCCGGTTGTACATATGTTGTGGCTCCTCCCCTTTGCGAAGCCGGAACCGACCGAGCTCCCCCTCGATCGTTTCCCGCTTGGTGATCTTGGTGAGCTCGTCTCCCTCGTGCGCGGTTTTGAGCACATCCCAAACCTCCTTGGCGCTCTTCAACCCTTGAACTTTGTTATACTCCTCTCTACTCAAAGAGGCGAGGAGTATTGTTGTCGCTTGAGAGTTGAAGTGCTCGATTTGGGCCACCTCATCCTCGTCATAGTCTTTATCCCCTACTGACGGTACCTGTGCACCAAACTCAACAACATCCCATATACTTTTGTGGAGTGAGGTTAGATGAAATCTCATTAAATCACTCCACCTAGCATAATCTTCACCATCAAAAGTTGGTGGTTTGCCTAATGGGACGGAAAGTAGAGGTGCATGTTTAGAAATGCGAGAATAGTGTAGGGGGATCTTACTAAACTTCTTACGCTCTTGGCGTTTAGAAGTTACGGAGGGCGCATCGGAGTCGGAGGTTGATGTTGATGAAGTGTCGGTCTCGTAGTAGACCACTTTCCTCATCCTCTTTTGCTTGTCCCCGCTTCGATGCGGCTTGTGGGAAGAAGATTTTTCCTTCTTCTCTTTGTGGTGAGAAGAAGATTTCTTCTCCTTCCCTTTGTTGGAGGAGCTCTTCTTCTTCTCCCTCCTTTTGGTGCGGGACTCTTCCGATGAAGTGCTCCCGTGGCTTGTAGTGGGCTTTTCGCCGGTCTCCATCTCCTTCTTGGCGTGATCTCCCGACATCACTTCGAGCGGTTAGGCTCTAATGAAGCACCGAGCTTTGATACCAATTGAAAGTCGCCTAGAGGGGGGGTGAATAGGGCGAAACTTAAATTTACAAATATAAACACAACTACAAGCCGGGTTAGCGTTAGTAATAAAGAAACGAGTCCGCGAGAGAGGGTGGAAAACAAATCGCAAGCAAATGAAGAGTGTGACACGCGGATTTGTTTTACCGAGGTTCGGTTCTTGCAAACCTACTCCCCGTTGAGGAGGCCACAAAGGCCGGGTCTCTTTCAACCCTTCCCTCTCTCAAACGATCCCACGGATCGAGTGAGCTTTCTCTTCTCAATCACTTGGAACACAAAGTTCCCACAAGGGCCACCACACAATTGGTGCCTCTTGCCTCGATTACAAGTGAGTGCTTGATCGTAATGAAAGAATCAAGAAAGCACGATTGCAAAAAGGCCAAGCGACAAGAGCGACGAATAACACACGGATCACTTTCTCTCTCAAGTCACTAATCACTAATGATCTCTTTTCTCAATTGTGAAACTTGGAGAGATGGAGGCTTTGAATGTGTCTTGGAATGGAATGCTAGCTCTTGTATTGAATGTTGAAGGTTGGAATGCTTGGATGAAGTGAATGGAGGTGGTTGGGGTTGTATTTATAGCCACCAACCACTTCCTAGCCGTTGCTCCATTCTGCTGAGCGCGGACGGTCCGCGTGCCAGGTCCGGACGGTCCGCCCCAGTAGATCAACGGCTGAAAATGCAACGGTCAGCAGTAACGGCTATATCAACGGCTATATTGCATTTAATGCGTTGTCAGATGTCAGACAGACCCAGTCGCGGACGGTCCACGATCCTGGCCCGGACGGTCCGCGAACCCGCTATAATTCATTTCTCCGAACCCGTCACCTTCGGGTTTTTCGGTTTCTCACCTACCGGACGGTCCGCGCCAGAGGCCGGTCGGTCCGCGCAAGGGCTCGGACGGTCTTTGCTTTTCCTCCGGACAGTCCATAGTGTAGACTTCGATTTTTGCATTGGTTCTGGCCGAGTGACATCCTTGTGTCGCGGACGGTCCGCCGCAAGGGCCCGGACAATCCGCGCTTGGCCTGTTTTTCCAAAAAGCTTCTCCTGTCCGGAATAATCTACGGTATTTCGGACAGTCGATTTAGTATGGTTATAGATGAACCTTTGGCACCTGTAGAACATATAATCTAGAGCAAAACTAGTCAGTCCAATTGTTTGTGTTGGGCAATTCAACCACCAAAATTATATAGGAACTAGGTGTAAGCCTAATTCCCTTTCAACCATTTCTTGGTCAAAAATCCGTAGGTCTTAGCCTCTAGTATTATTGAAAATGGTCGCTCATGGCTATTTTCATAAAAAATGGGGGTTGTGTGGCCATTTATCATCGACTAGAGGCTCATAAACCTCACCCCACATATGTTTCCTTGCCATAGATTACATTCTTGGATTTCTGGTGGAGACCATTTCTTGGTCAAAAATCCGTAGGTGTTAGCCTTCGGTATTATTGAAAATGGTCGTTCATGGCTATTTTCGACACCCACATATGTTTCCTTGCCATAGATCACATTCTTGGATTTCTGGTGGAGACCATTTCTTGGTCTAAAATCCGTAGGTGTTAGCCTCTAGTATTATTGAAAATGGTCGCTCATGGCTATTTTCAAGGTCGCTCATGGCTATTTTCATAAAAAATGGGGGTTGTGTGGCCATTTATCATCGACTAGAGGCTCATAAACCTCACCCCACATATGTTTCCTTGCCATAGATCACATTCTTGGATTTCTGGTGGAGACCATTTCTTGGTCAAAAACTCGTACGTGTTAGCCTTCGGTATTATTGAAAATGGTCGTTCATGGCTATTTTCGACAAAAATGGGGGTTGTGTGGCCATTGATCATCGACCAGAGGCTCGTACACCTCAACCACATATGTTTCCTTGCCATAGATCACATTCTTGGATTTCTGGTGGAGACCATTTCTTGGTCAAAAATATGTAGGTGTTAGTCTTCGGTATTTTTGAAAATGGTCGTTCATGGCTATTTTCGACAAAAATGGGGGTTGTGTGGCCATTGATCATCGACCAGAGGCTCGTACACCTCACCCCACATATGTTTCCTTGCCATAGATCACATTCTTGGATTTCTGGTGGAGACCATTTTTGGTCAAAAATCCGTAGGTGTTAGCATTTGGTATTATTGAAAATGTCGTTCATGGCTATTTTCGACAAAAATGGGGGTTGTGTGGCCATTGATCATCGATCAGAGTCTCGTACACCTCACCCCACATATGTTTCCTTTCCATATATCACATTTTTGGATTTCTGGTGGAGACGATTTCTTGGTCAGAAATCCGTAGGTGTTAGCCTTCGGTATTATTGAAAATAGTCGTTCATGGCAATTTTTGACAAAAATGGGGGTTGTGTGGCCATTGATCATCGACCAGATGCTCGTACACCTCACCCCACATATGTTTCCTTGCCATAGATCACATTCTTGGATTTTTGGTGGAGACCATTTCTTGGTCAAAAATCCGTAGCTGTTAGCCTTCGGTATTATTGAAAATGGTCATTCATGGCTATTTTCGGCAAAATGGGGGTTGTGTGGCCATTGATCGTCGACCAGAGGCTCATACACCTCACCCCACATATGTTTCCTTGTCGTAGATCACATTCTTGGATTTCTGGTGGAGACCATTTCTTGGTGAAAAATCCGTAGGTGTTAGCCTTCGATATTATTGAAAATGGTCGTTCATGGCTATTTTCGACAAAAAAAGGGGGTTGTGTGGCCATTGATCATTGACCAGAGGCTCATACACCTCACCCCACATATGTTTCCTTGCCATAGATCACATTCTTGGATTTCTGGTGGTGTTGGGGGCTTGTTCTCAAATGCTAAGAGTTAAGAACAAGGCAACACAGAAAATGTTAAATATTAAGGTCCTTCGTCCTCCATTTCATTATATCCCTTCAGGGACATAAGGAACTTCGGACGAAGGTTACGAAGAACGCACCTTCATAAACATAATAACGTAGAATGAAGCATTCATATAAATCATGAGGTATAAAATAGACATTCAAATGTTAACATAGAATCATTTCCATTTCTATTAATACGAATGAATATAAATGACAGATGTACCTTCGGTCTTGAGGAAGGCAGGAGTACAAGTGTGATGCGAAGGCAAATGACAGGTTCGCCTGAACAGTGCAGAGGTACTGTTCATCTATTTATAGGCACAGGTCGCAGCCTGTGACAAATTACAATTATGCCCCTTACAAATGTTTACAACATTGACTCAGACCTATATGAATAAAAAGGTCATTCTATCTCTATGTCGGTTTAAAACGCCGAAGCTCCATGAAAAGGAACCTTCGGCTATCTCTTGGAGACGACTTCAGCCGAAGCTGCTTCTTCGTGTGAGACCTTCGGCGCACCGAAGCACGACCCCAACAGTAGCCCCTTTCGCGGTGCTAGATCGTTTTTCGTAACGAGCTTGACCCGTGAAAAAAGAGCCTCTTCAGCTTCGGGAAGCCGAAGGTCCAAAAAACACCTTCCCTGAGCTCGTTGAGTACTGTTTGATCTTTGCGGTCCACTGCACAGCGAGTACAAGTGACCGCCCGTCTGGTGTAAAAATCTTGCCGCTTCGCCTTCTTACCTGCAGCACTATATAAACAAACGGGTAGGTGTGAAGTTACCACAGCATTCATTGCTATTTGCACTGTTTTGCTGCCAAAATTTTCCACCATAGCCGAAGCTTGACTCTCAGAATCGAACGAAGGTCCGTCTCGACGCTTGCTTCGTCAGAAAGGAGAGCTTCGGAGAAAAGAAAAAAGAAAAACGTTTCTGACCTCCCCAAACTCAGAATCACATGGCACGAGTGCGATCTACTGCCAAAGTTGTACGTGAGGGAGACGAAGCCGAAGGTTCGGACACTGTGCCCATCTCCGAAGCGATGCAGCGCTCCGGTCTAGTGACTACGGAACAAAGGCCTGCTGCCGAAGCAAACCCGACAACAGCCGAAGAAGAAGAAGAAAACATTGATGGGACTGACTCCGAAGATGACTACCACATTGCCATGCCCAGCAAGCCCAGTCACCTGGATTTTGGGAAATCAACTGTCTCAAAAGCTGATCTTTCGAAGATGGTGAAAGCAGGTTATTTCAATGAAGATCAGAAGAAGGTTCTCCGCTTCGGGGGAGAAGAAACCACCCCGAAGCCAGGGAAGGATGAGATTGTTATCTTCAAAAGCTTTTTAAAGGCTGGGCTGAGATTTCCTCTGCACAATATTATTGCAGAGATATTGAGGAGGTTTGGTATCTACTTTCATCAATTGACTCCTAACGCCATCGTTAGGCTCAATGTTTATATCTGGGCCCTTCGAAGCCAGGCCAGTGGAACCGTTTGCTGACAGCTTCTGCCGAGTTCACGAATTACACTACCAAACAAAGGCCAGAAAAGATGGGCTACATGATAATTTCGGTTGCTATAATTTTGCCTACCGGAAGACAACAAAATGTCCTGTCATCAGCTACCGAAGCAAATGGCCAGCAGGCTGGAAATCTGAGTGGTTTTATGTGAAAGTTGACGAAGACAGAGAAAAATTGGTACAAAGCCCTTTGGAGTTAATCTTCGGAGAGACGAGGCCACGATGCCGCATCGGCGATCTAAAAGGTCCCACCTGGGCTGCTCTGGGTGAATTTGAAATCATTTCAAAACATATTGGCACCAGGGATTTAGTTCAGGAATTTTTGGCATTCAGAGTTTTCCCTACTCTAAAAGAGTGGGAAATGCCGAAGCTGAAGGGAGAAAAGAAGAAGGGGGAGCTTGTCCGTCTGCCCTATCACTTTAAATTCAAGAAGTACTTTAAGAAACCCTGCAAAGAGTGGTTAGACACAGTTGAGACAATGTGCAATGAAATCTTGGGGAATTACTCCAAAAAAGAGGATCAATTAATGACAGCGGCCTTCGGCGCCCGACCGAAGCGAAGGCTGAACCGAGTATTCGATGCCCTGGGCTTCGAGTACCCAGACTATGAGCAGTTGAACAAGGGTGCCGAGGGCCACAAAAGAAAAAGAATGGCCGAAAGTCTGACCAAGGATGAAGAGCAACCAGCAGCAGAGAAGAAGATTCCCAAGAAAAGGAAAATATCAACTCCGAAACGGAAAATATCCGAAGAAGAGGGGACACCCACACCACCTTCTACCAGCGACGTGGAAGAAATTTTAAAGGTAATGACTGAACCCATGCCCGCGAAGCTAAGTCCATTAGGGCTCCATCTGACGAAGCTTTTTCAAAAGGTGGACGAGCCGGATCAGACGAAGATAAGCAAACCCAAGCGGCAAAGAATCATTACGGTAACTGAAGTTATCGATAAGACGCCGCCAAGGGCGTCAGTTCAGAAAACAGCAGCTGCCGAAAGCACCAAAAACGTCGAAGTCGCACCTTCGGAGGTCGCGGCTACCGAAGCCGCTACAGCCGAAGGTGTCAATTTAGAAACAACCATTGAGGATATTAACAAAATTTTGAAAGACATAGATGCAGAAGAAGCTGGTGTTGCTACTGAAAAATCCATGGCCACAGTGCCTGAAAAAGGAAAAGAAATAGCCGAAGATACTTCGGATGACGAAGCCTACTCCTTTCAGAATTTAATTGGACAAAAACTGACGAAGGACGAAATAGAAGAACTTAAAGACTATGCCAAATCTTGCGGCTACAAGTCAGGTGCCCTCCTATTTGGAGGTGTAGACGATGAAAAACTAGGCTGCATTCGAGACCAGACTGGTGCTAAGGTAATCGGTACTCTATCAAAGAGTATCGGTTTTCCGAAGCTAGAGACAGACATCAGCCGCTACCGACGACAGCATATCGTCGGCAGCTTATTTTACTCCAACTTCAAGGTAAACAACCTTTTCTCTGGTTTTTATTGCTGTTAATAATGAAGATATTACTAACATAAGTTGTTTCTGTACAGAGCATGCTACTGAGCAAAGCTCTGAAGATGCAACAAGACTTGGAGGACAAAAAGCACGAAGCTGTAATTGAAAACTTAGAAAGCAAAATAAAAGAGCAATCTGCCATCATTGAAAAGAAAGACTTCGAGCTCCAATCGACCGAAGGCTTACTGGCTGAGACTGAGGCTAAATTATCAGAGTTGAATTCGAAGCTTATCAATCAATCAAAACAATTCGACCAGGAGAAGCTAGAACTGAATTCGAAGCTTAAAGCCGAAGTCCAGACCAGCTCAGAGTTGAAGAAAACATTAACAAGCCTTCAAGACAAATGCTTGAACTTTGGCAATAATTGCATTGGACGATTAAAGAAGATATTTCACTCTGTTGGAGCCAGCAGCGGGAAATTTAACCCTTCAGCAGAAAAATTACCCCAGGCCTTCGATCATATCGAAGCTGAAATCGAAGAGCTTGACGAAGTTATAGCCGGGCACGGCGACTTCTGTGCCTGGGTAGCTTCTCGGGGTACCGCTGCTGCATTTCTGAAGGCCGGCTGCGAACATGGAAAAATTGTCAACAGGCCCAACTTCACCTTATCTCCATCAATCCTGGATGATATGCCTGACCTCGCCCGAAGTATCTCCAATAGATTTATAAAAATGATATGGACAAAAGGCGGGCTGGAGAAGGCTGGAGACGAAGCCCGAAGTCATCTTGAACCAGTAAGAAATGATATTTCGTACTTACCTTTTCCTTTGGGCTTGATTTTTACTTACGATTCCTTGATTCATGCAGGATGACGAAGGTGAAGATGATGCCTAAGATATGTCGCCGAAGCTGTCGCCGAAGCTGAAGCTTAATGAAGATTAGTAGAAGTGTGCTATAGAAAAACTCAGGATATTTTTGCAACAACTCTTGTAAATAGAATTAAACTGTTCTTCAAGGAACTTTGTACATACCTTGTAATATATTCTTACCCTTCGATTGAGGCGCTTTGATGTGGACGAAATCAGTATTTTGAGCCGAAGGCGAAAAAACACCTTCCCTTCTTTTCGTACACAACGAAGCATAAAAACAATTCTTCTTTTTGCCGAGCAACGAAACTTTTCTCTTTTGTACACAACATAGCATAACAAATCATAAAAACGCACTTCTCCGAAGCTTTTCTTTTACATAACGAATCATAAAAAACCACTTCTCCGAAGCTTTTTGCCGAAGCAGCCACTTGGGAACACAAATGCTATGAATGAATGCTTATGCATGCAAATGTTATGATGTAATGTAATGCACGAATGAATGTCCGAAGCATATGTCCGAAGCCACATTGTCAGCCATTACTTAGAAACAACCACACATTAGCTCTGCATTCCCTTAGGAACGACTTTGGAGCCTCTTCGCCTTTTACTTAGGCAGTATCAGCGTTGACTTTTCGCTGTAAGCTCTGCATCCCCTTAGGGACGTCTTTGGAGCTTCTTCGCCTTTTACTTTCGGCGGAATCAGCGTTGACTTTTCGCTGTAAGCTCTGCATCCCCTTAGGGACGTCTTCGGAGCTTTTTTCTCTTTTTCAGTTTCGGCACTCGATGGTGCGCTCTCAGCTTTTACATTTACATTCTTTGGGGGATTTTGCTCTTATAAAACTAAAAAAGGAAAATTACATATGATGGCCCCATTAAAAACCTTTCTCCCCCTTTAGAAAGGAAAAGGGTGCCATGAAAAAGAAAAGAAAAGACAAAATTACATCAAGTTATACATAAAACCGCCGAAGCTCATCCGCATTCCAAGATCTTGGAATTTCATTGCCATTCATGTCCTTCAGTCTGTACGAACCAGGCCTTGACGAAGATGCTACTAAGAAAGGCCCTTCCCATTTCAGTTGCAACTTGCCTACTGTATCCGGGTTGGCCACTCTCCGAAGCACCAAATGTCCTGGCTCAATATTTTTTAGCCGGACTTTTCTATCTCGCCATTTGATTGTTTCAGCCTGGTATTTGTTGATATTTTCCACGGCCTGAAGCCTGATCCCTTCTAAGGCATCTTTTTCCACAAGACAAGTATCTTCGGCACCTGATTCTGCCGAAGCTACCACTCTTATTGATCCAGCTTTAGCTTCTTCTGGAGTTAACGCTTCGTCACCGAATAACAACTTGAATGGGGTAAAGCCTGTAGACCTTGATGTTGTTGTATTGTGGCTCCACACCACTTTGGTCAACTGATCTGGCCATTTTCCCCTTGGTTGATTAAAAATTAGCTTCATTATTCCTGTCATTATGATGCCGTTGGCCCTTTCAACAAGCCCATTCGACTCCGGATGCCTGACTGATGCAAAGTGGATCTTCGTGCCAATTTGGTCACAGAAATTTCTGAAATCTTCGGAGTCGAACTGTGTTCCATTATCTACAGTGATGGCCTTCGGCACTCCGAAGCGACAGACAATATTCTGCCAGAAAAATTTTTGGACAGTGGCCGAAGTTATTGTTGCTAATGGCTTCGCCTCAATCCACTTAGAAAAATACTCCACAGCCACTATAACATATTTCAGATTGCCTTGAGCCGGTGGTAATGAACCCAGCAAATCGAGGCCCCACCTTTGCAATGGCCAGATTGGTTGTATCAGCTGTGTCAAAGACGAAGGTTGCTTTTGATCTCTTGCACATTTTTGACAACCTTCGCACTTTTGAACTAACTCCGCTGCATCCGAAGCTGCCTTCGGCCAATAAAATCCTTGGCGGAACACTTTTCCAAGTAACGGCCTGGATCCGATGTGGGATCCGCACAGGCCTGCATGTATCTCCTTCATCAACTCTATACCTTCGGCCCTAGACAAGCACTTGAGCAGCGGGGCACAAACTCCATGCTTGTATAATTCCCCTTCTATCATGACATAAGGACGAGCTCTTGCCTCTATCCTTTTATTATAAGCTTCGTCATCTGATAAGAAGTTACCCTGAAGGTAAGAGATTATTTCAGTTCTCCAATCTTCACTGTACACAGGAGAAATGTTAAGGACTGCTCTTTCAAGTAGCTCCACTGAAGGTGCCTTTATTGTTTCGAAGAACACATCCGAAGGTAGCGGCAGCCCCTGTGCTGCAGACTTGGCCAACAAATCAGCATGCTCATTTTGTCCTCGAGGGATATTCTTAACAGAAAATCCTTCGAAGGAAGCTTCGATCCTCCGGACCGTGTCTAGGTATTTTTCAAGCTTCGGGTCTTTAGCCTTGCAACTTTTGTCAATATGACCCGAAACAACCTGAGAATCAGTTTTAAGGATCGCCCTTCTGATCCCCATTGCCTTTAGTTTCCGAAGACCCAGGAGCAAGGCTTCGTACTCAGCGATATTATTTGTGCAGCTGAAGTCAAGTCTTGCTGCATAGCAAGTTTTAACTTTTGATGGAGAGACCAACACAGCAGCTGCACCTGCTCCGAAGGTTCCCCAAGAGCCATCACAAAACACTGTCCATGCTTCGGCATCTTTATTCGCTTCTTCGTCCTGAGCCCCTGGCGTCCAGTCGGCAATGAAATCTGCCAATGCTTGAGACTGAATTGAGGATCTATGCACATAATCAATGTAAAATTCATTGAGTTCCGCAGCCCATTTTCCAATACGCCCGGTAGCTTCTCTATTCCTCATGATGTCCTTCAACGGCTGCGAAGAAGGAACAATAATGTTGAATGCCTGAAAGTAATGCCGAAGCTTCCTGGATGCCATTAAAACGGCATACAACACCTTCTCCAGCTCTGTATAATTTTTCTTTGAGACACTGAGGACCTCAGACACAAAATATACTGGGACCTGCTTCTTGACTTGTCCATCAAACTTCTCCTGGACAAGCGCCGCACTTACTGCTGAGTGCGAAGCTGCCACATACAACAACAGAGGAGCCCCTGGCATTGGTGGAGTTAATGTTGTGAGATCTATTAAGTATTGCTTCAGCTCTTCGAAGGCTTTTTGTTGACTTGGGCCCCATTGAAAGACTTCAGCTGACTTCAGCACCTCGAAGAATGGTAAGTTTCTTTCTGCTGATCTGGATATAAATCTGTTGAGAGATGCCAGCCTTCCTGTCAATCTTTGGGCCCCCTTTCTTGTGGTTGGTGGCTCCATTCGAAGTATAGCTTCGATTTTATTTGGATTAGCTTCGATTCCCTTTGTTGAAACCAAGCATCCAAGAAATTTGCCCTTCTTCACTCCGAAGACACATTTTTCTGGATTCAGCTTCAGACCAGCCTGTCTGAAGCTGGCGAAGGTCTCCTGCAGATCAGCAATATGATTTTCTTGCTTCGTGCTTTTTACAATGATGTCATCGACATAAGTCAGCACATTTCTGCCTATCTGAGATTGGAGAACCTTCGCAGTCATTCTGCTGAAACTCCCTCCAGCATTCTTGAGCCCCTCAGGCATCCGAAGATAGCAATATGTACCACTTGGGGTGATGAAACTAGTCTTCGGCTCATCTTCCTTCTTCATCCAGATTTGATGATAGCCTGAGTAGCAGTCCAGGAGACTCATGAGCTCCGAAGAAGCTGCTGCGTCAACTAAAGAATCTATCCTTGGCAGCGGGAATTCATCCTTCGGACAAGCCTTGTTGAGATCTGTGAAATCAATACACATTCTCCACTTGCCATTGGCCTTCTTCACCATAACGGTGTTAGCTAACCACTCTGGATACTTCACTTCTCTGATAACTCCTGCACTGAGGAGTCTTTTTACTTCATTGCGAGCCCCTTCGGCCTTGTCATCAGACATTTTCCGAAGCCTCTGCTTTCGGGGTCTGAAGGATGGGTCAACATTGAGCGAATGTTCAATAACATCCCGATTCACTCCACAAAGATCATTGGCTGACCATGCAAAAACATCTTTGTTGTTGAATAAAAACCTTATCAAGGTTTTCTCCTGGTCTTCAGATAGTTGCGAGCCCAACAGCACCTTCTGCTCTGCTATGTCTTCACACAATAACATGGGCTTCGGCTGGTCTGCTGAAGCTGCCTTCTCCCTCCTGAATTTGTACTGTTCACAAGCTTCAGCTCCATCTATGTTATGGATTGCCTTAGAGTCGGTCCAGCTTCCTTCGGCCCTTCTAGCAGCTTCCTGGCTTCCATGAATAGCAATAGGTCCTTGGTCCGAAGGTATCTTCATGCAGAGATAAGCTGGGTGAAGAATTGCTTCGAAAGCATTAAGAGTTCCGCGACCAATGATAGCATTATAAGGATATTCCATGTCAACAATATCAAACACAATTTGCTCAGTCTTTGTGTTGTTAACAAACCCGAAGGTTACCGGCATGGTAATCTTCCCAAGTGCCACAATCTGCCGCCCTCCGAAGCCACAAAGAGGGTGCGTAGCATCATGAATCTTGTCTTCGGGCTCTTGCATTTGTCTGAAGGCTTTAGCAAATATAATGTCAGCTGCACTGCCTGTGTCAACTAGGACATTGTGGACCAGAAATCCTTTGATCACGCAAGAGATAACCATGGCATCATTGTGGGGATAATCCTTAAGCTGAAGGTCTTCCTGAGAGAAGGTAACTGGAATATGGGACCATTTTGACTTGATGAAGGGTCCCTGCACTCCAACATGCTGCACCCTTCTCTGAGCCTCCTTCTTCTGCTTCTTGTTAGCCGGCTCTGAGCAAGAACCGCCTGTTATCGGGAGCACCAGCTTCGAAGCCGAAGCAGCTCCAGCTTGGTTGTTGAACGAAGCCATCAGCTCAGAAAAGTGGAAGTGAGTTCACCGGAGGTGGGCGCCAATGTTGGGGGCTTGTTCTCAAATGCTAAGAGTTAAGAACAAGGCAACACAGAAAATGTTAAATATTAAGGTCCTTCGTCCTCCATTTCATTATATCCCTTCGGGACATAAGGAACTTCGGACGAAGGTTACGAAGAACGCACCTTCGTAAACATAATAACGTAGAATGAAGCATTCATATAAATCATGAGGTATAAAATAGACATTCAAATGTTAACATAGAATCATTTCCATTTCTATTAATACGAATGAATATAAATGACAGATGTACCTTCGGTCTTGAGGAAGGCAGGAGTACAAGTGTGATGCGAAGGCAAATGACAGGTTCGCCTGAACAGTGCAGAGGTACTGTTCATCTATTTATAGGCACAGGTCGCAGCCTGTGACAAATTACAATTATGCCCCTTACAAATGTTTACAACATTGACTCAGACCTATATGAATAAAAAGGTCATTCTATCTCTATGTCGGTTTAAAACGCCGAAGCTCCATGAAAAGGAACCTTCGGCTATCTCTTGGAGACGACTTCAGCCGAAGCTGCTTCTTCGTGTGAGACCTTCGGCGCACCGAAGCACGACCCCAACAGGTGGAGACCATTTCATGGGCAAAAATCCGTAGGTCTTAGCCTCTAGTATTATTGAAAATGGTCGCTCATGGCTATTTTCGGCAAAAATGGGGGTTGTGTGGCCATTGATCATCGACCAGACGCTCATACACTTCACCCCACATATGTTTCCTTGCCATAGAATGACCATTTACAATAATACCGAAGGCTAACACCTACGAATTTTTGACCAAGAAATGGTCTCCACCAGAAATCCAAGAATGTGATCTATGGCAAGGAAACATATGTGGGGTGAGGTGTATGAGCCTCTGGTGGAAGATCAATGGCCACACAACCCCCATTTTTGTCAAAAATAGCCATGAATGACCATTTTCAATAATATCGAAGGCTAACACATACAGATTTTTGACCAAGAAATGGTCTCCACCTGAAATCCAAGAATGTGATCTATGGCAAGGAAACATATGTGGGGTGAGGTGTATGAGCGTCTGGTCGATGATCAATGGCCACACAACCCCCATTTTTGTCGAAAATAGCCATGAACGACCATTTTCAATAATACCGAAGGCTAACACCTACGAATTTTTGACCAACAAATGGTCTCCACGAGAAATCCAAGATTCTGATCTATGGCAAGAAAACATATGTGGGGTGAAGTCTACGAGCCTCTGGTCGATGATTAATGGCCACACAACCCCCATTTTTGTTGAAAATAGCCATGAACGACCATTTTCAATAATACCAAAGGCTAACACGTATGGATTTTTGACCAAGAAATGGTCTCCACCAGAAATCCAAGAATGTGATCTATGGCAAGGAAACATATGTGGGGTGAGGTGTATGAGCCTCTGGTCGATGATCAATGGCCACACAACCCCCATTTTTGTCGAAAATAGCCATGAACGACCATTTTCAATGATATCGAAGGCTAACACCTACGGATTTTTGACCAAGAAATGGTCTCCACCAGAAATCCAAGAATGTGATCTATGGCAAGGAAACATATGTGGGGTGAGGTGTATGAGCCTCTGGTCGACGATCAATGGCCACACAACCCCCATTTTGCCAAAAATAGCCATGAATGACCATTTTCAATAATATCGAAGGCTAACACCTACGGATTTTTGACCAAGAAATGGTTTCCACCAGAAATCCAAGAATGTGATCTACGACAAGGAAACATATGTGGGGTGAGGTGTATGAGCCTCTGGTCGACGATCAATGGCCACACAACCCCCATTTTGCCGAAAATAGCCATGAATGACCATTTTCAATAATATCGAAGGCTAACACCTACGGATTTTTGACCAAGAAATGGTCTCCACCAGAAATCCAAGAATGTGATCTACGATAAGGAAACATATGTGTAGTGAGGTGTTTGAGCCTCTGGTCGAAGATCAATGGCCACACAACCCCCATTTTTGTCGAAAATAGCCATGAACGACCATTTTCAATAATACCGAAGGCTAACACCTACGAATTTTTGACCAACAAATGTCTCCACGAGAAATCCAAGATTCTGATCTATGGCAAGAAAACATATGTGGGGTGAAGTGTACGAGCCTCTGGTCGATGATCAATGGCCACACAACCCCCATTTTTGTCGAAAATAGCCATGAACGACCATTTTCAATAATACCGAAGGCTAACACGTACGGATTTTTGACCAAGTAATGGTCTCCACCAGAAATCCAAGAATGTGATCTATGGCAAGGAAACATATGTGGGGTGAGGTGTATGAGCCTCTGGTCGATGATCAATAGCCACACAACCCCCATTTTTGTCGAAAATAGCCATGAACGACCATTTTCAATAATATTAGAGGCTAACACGTACGAGTTTTTAACCAAGAAATGGTCTCCACCAGAAATCCAAGAATGTGATCTATGGCAAGGAAACATATGTGGGGTGAGGTGTATGAGCGTCTGGTCGATGATCAATGGCCACACAACCCCCATTTTTGTCGAAAATAGCCATGAACGACCATTTTCAATAATACCGAAGGCTAACACGTACGAGTTTTTGACCAAGAAATGGTCTCCACCAGAAATCCAAGAATGTGATCTATGGCAAGGAAACATATGTGGGGTGAGGTGTATGAGCCTCTGGTCGATGATGAATGGCCACACAACCCCCATTTTTGTCGAAAATAGCCATGAACGACCATTTTCAATAATACCGAAGGCTAGCACCTACAGATTTTGACCAAGAAATGGTCTCCACCAGAAATCCAAGAATGTAATCTATGGCAAGGAAACATATGTGGGGTGAGGTTTTGACCAAGAAATGGTCTCCACCAGAAATCCAAGAATGTGATCTATGGCAAGGAAACATATGTGGGGTGAGGTGTATGAGCCTCTGGTCGATGATCAATGGCCACACAACCCCCATTTCTTGGTCAAAGATCCGTAGGTGTTAGCCTTCGGTATTTATGAAAATAGCCATGAGCGACCTTGAAAATAGCCATGAGCGACCTTGAAAATAGCCATGAGCGACCATTTTCAAAAATACCAAAGGCTAACACGTATGGATTTTTGACCAAGAAATGGTCTCCACCAGAAATCCAAGAATGTGATCTATGGCAAGGAAACATATGTGGGGTGAGGTGTATGAGCCTCTGGTCGACGATCAATGGCCACACAACCCCCATTTTTGCCGAAAATAGCCATGAACGACCATTTTCAATAATACCGAAGGCTAACACCTACGGATTTTTGACCAAGAAATGGTCTCCACCAGAAATCCAAGAATGTGATCTATGGCAAGGAAACATATGTAGGGTGAGGTGTATGAGCCTCTGGTCGATGATCAATGGCCACACAACCCCCATTTTTTATGAAAATAGCCATGAACGACCATTTTCAATAATACCAAAGGCTAACACCTATGGATTTTTGACCAAGAAATGGTCTCCACCAGAAATCCAAGAATGTGATCTATGGCAAGGAAACATATGTGGGGTGAGGTGTATGAGCCTCTGGTCGATGATCAATGGCCACACAACCCCCATTTTTGTTGAAAATAGCCATGAATGAAGGTGTATGAGCCTCTAGTCGATGATCAATGGCCACACAACCCCCATTTTTGTCGAAAATAGCCATGAACGACCATTTTCAATAATACCGAAGGCGAACACCTACGGATTTTTGACCAAGAAATGGTCTCCACCAGAAATCCAAGAATGTGATCTATGGCAAGGAAACATATGTGGGGTGAGGTGTATGAGCCTCTGGTCGACGATCAATGGCCACACAACCCCCATTTTTGTCAAAAATAGCCATGAACGACCATTTTCAATAATATCGAAGGCTAACACCTACGGATTTTTGACCAAGAAATGGTCTCCACCAGAAATCCAAGAATGTGATCTACGACAAGGAAACATATGTGGGGTGAGGTGTACGAGCGTCTGGTCGATGATCAATGGCCACACAACCCCCATTTTTGTCGAAAATAGCCATGAACGACCATTTTCAATAATACCGAAGGCTAACACCTACAGATTTTTGACCTAGAAATGGTCTCCACCAGAAATCCAAGAATGTGATCTATGGCAAGGAAACATATGTGGGGTGAGGTGTATGAGCATCTGGTCGATGATCAATGGCCACACAACCCCCATTTTTGTCGAAAATAGCCATGAACGACCATTTTCAATAATACCGAAGGCTAACACCTACGGATTTTTGACCAAGAAATGGTCTCCACCAGAAATGCAAGAATGTGATCTATGGCAAGGAAACATATGTGGGGTGAGGTGTATGAGCCTCTGGTCGATGATCAATGGCCACACAACCCCCATTTTTGTCGAAAATAGCCATGAACGACCATTTTCAATAATATCGAAGGCTAACACGTACGAGTTTTTGACCAAGAAATGGTCTCCACCAAAAATCCAAGAATGTGATCTATGGCAAGGAAACATATGTGGGGTGAGGTGTATGAGCCTCTCGTCGATGATCAATGGCCACACAACCCCCATTTTTGTCGAAAATAGCCATGAACGACCATTTTCAATAATATCGAAGGCTAACACCTACGGATTTTAACCAAGAAATGGTCTCCACCAGAAATCCAAGAATAACACCTACGGAATTTTGACCAAGAAATGGTCTCCACCAGAAATCCAAGAATGTGATCTATGGCAAGGAAACATATGTGGGGTGAGGTGTATGAGCCTCTGGTCGATGATCAATGGCCACACAACCCCCATTTTTGTCGAAAATAGCCATGAATGAAGGTGTATGAGCCTCTAGTCGATGATCAACGGCCACACAACCCCCATTTTTGTCGAAAATAGACATGAACGACCATTTTCAATAATACCGAAGGCTAACACCTACGGATTTTTGACCAAGAAATGGTCTCCACCAGAAATCCAAGAATGTGATCTATGGCAAGGAAACATATGTGGGGTGAGGTGTATGAGCCTCTGGTCAACGATCAATGGCCACACAACCCCCATTTTTGTCAAAAATAGCCATGAACGACCATTTTCAATAATATCGAAGGCTAACACCTACGGATTTTTGACCAAGAAATGGTCTCCACCAGAAATCCAAGAATGTGATCTCTGACAAGGAAACATATGTGGGGTGAGGTGTATGAGCGTCTGGTCGATGATCAATGGCCACACAACCCCCATTTTTGTCGAAAATAGCCATGAACGACCATTTTCAATAATACCGAAGGCTAACACCTACAGATTTTTGACCTAGAAATGGTCTCCACCAGAAATCCAAGAATGTGATCTATGGCAAGGAAACATATGTGGGGTGAGGTGTATGAGCGTCTGGTCGATGATCAATGGCCACACAACCCCCATTTTTGTCGAAAATAGCCATGAACGACCATTTTCAATAATACCGAAGGCTAACACCTACGGATTTTTGACCAAGAAATGGTCTCCACCAGAAATGCAAGAATGTGATCTATGGCAAGGAAACATATGTGGGGTGAGGTGTATGAGCCTCTGGTCGATGATCAATGGCCACACAACCCCCATTTTTGTCGAAAATAGCCATGAACGACCATTTTCAATAATATCGAAGGCTAACACGTACGAGTTTTTGACCAAGAAATGGTCTCCACCAAAAATCCAAGAATGTGATCTATGGCAAGGAAACATATGTGGGGTGAGGTGTATGAGCCTCTCGTCGATGATCAATGGCCACACAACCCCCATTTTTGTCGAAAATAGCCATGAACGACCATTTTCAATAATATCGAAGGCTAACACCTACGGATTTTAACCAAGAAATGGTCTCCACCAGAAATCCAAGAATAACACCTACGGAATTTTGACCAAGAAATGGTCTCCACCAGAAATCCAAGAATGTGATCTATGGCAAGGAAACATATGTGGGGTGAGGTGTATGAGCCTCTGGTCGATGATCAATGGCCACACAACCCCCATTTTTGTCGAAAATAGCCATGAATGAAGGTGTATGAGCCTCTAGTCGATGATCAACGGCCACACAACCCCCATTTTTGTCGAAAATAGACATGAACGACCATTTTCAATAATACCGAAGGCTAACACCTACGGATTTTTGACCAAGAAATGGTCTCCACCAGAAATCCAAGAATGTGATCTATGGCAAGGAAACATATGTGGGGTGAGGTGTATGAGCCTCTGGTCAACGATCAATGGCCACACAACCCCCATTTTTGTCAAAAATAGCCATGAACGACCATTTTCAATAATATCGAAGGCTAACACCTACGGATTTTTGACCAAGAAATGGTCTCCACCAGAAATCCAAGAATGTGATCTCTGACAAGGAAACATATGTCGGGGTGAGGTGTATGAGCGTCTGGTCGATGATCAATGGCCACACAACCCCCATTTTTGTCGAAAATAGCCATGAACGACCATTTTCAATAATACCGAAGGCTAACACCTACGGATTTTTGACCAAGAAATGGTCTCCACCAGAAATCCAAGAATGTGATCTATGGCAAGGAAACATATGTGGGGTGAGGTGTATGAGCGTCTGGTCGATGATCAATGGCCACACAACCCCCATTTTTGTCGAAAATAGCCATGAACGACCATTTTCAATAATACCGAAGGCTAACACCTACGGATTTTTGACCAAGAAATGGTCTCCACCAGAAATCCAAGAATGTGATCTATGGCAAGGAAACATATGTGGGGTGAGGTGTATGAGCCTCTGGTCGATGATCAATGGCCACACAACCCCCATTTTTGTCAAAAATAGCCATGAACGACCATTTTCAATAATATCGAAGGCTAACACCTACGGATTTTTAACCAAGAAATGGTCTGCACCAGAAATCCAAGAATAACACCTACGGATTTTTGACCAAGAAATGGTCTCCACCAGAAATCCAAGAATGTGATCTATGGCAAGGAAACATATGTGGGGTGAGGTGTATGAGCCTCTGGTCGACGATCAATGGCCACACAACCCCCATTTTTGTCAAAAATAGCCATGAACGACCATTTTCAATAATATCGAAGGCTAACACCTACGGATTTTTGACCAAGAAATGGTCTCCACCAGAAATCCAAGAATGTGATCTACGACAAGGAAACATATGTGGGGTGAGGTGTACAAGCGTCTGGTCGATGATCAATGGCCACACAACCCCCATTTTTGTCGAAAATAGCCATGAACGACCATTTTCAATAATACCGAAGGCTAACACCTACAGATTTTTGACCTAGAAATGGTCTCCACCAGAAATCCAAGAATGTGATCTATGGCAAGGAAACATATGTGGGGTGAGGTGTATGAGCGTCTGGTCGATGATCAATGGCCACACAACCCCCATTTTTGTCGAAAATAGCCATGAACGACCATTTTCAATAATACCGAAGGCTAACACCTACGGATTTTTGACCAAGAAATGGTCTCCACCAGAAATGCAAGAATGTGATCTATGGCAAGGAAACATATATGGGGTGAGGTGTATGAGCCTCTGGTCGATGATCAATGGCCACACAACGCCCATTTTTGTCGAAAATAGCCATGAACGGCCATTTTCAATAATATCGAAGGCTAACACGTACGAGTTTTTGACCAAGAAATGGTCTCCACCAAAAATCCAAGAATGTGATCTATGGCAAGGAAACATATGTGGGGTGAGGTGTATGAGCCTCTCGTCGATGATCAATGGCCACACAACCCCCATTTTTGTCGAAAATAGCCATGAACGACCATTTTCAATAATATCGAAGGCTAACACCTACGGATTTTTAACCAAGAAATGGTCTCCACCAGAAATCCAAGAATAACACCTATGGATTTTTTACCAAGAAATGGTCTCCACCAGAAATCCAAGAATGTGATCTATGGCAAGGAAACATATGTGGGGTGAGGTGTATGAGCCTCTGGTCGATGATCAATGGCCACACAACCCCCATTTTTGTCGAAAATAGCCATGAATGAAGGTGTATGAGCCTCTAGTCGATGATCAATGGCCACACAACCCCCATTTTTGTCGAAAATAGACATGAACGACCATTTTCAATAATACCGAAGGCTAACACCTACGGATTTTTGACCAAGAAATGGTCTCCACCTAGAAATCCAAGAATGTGATCTATGGCAAGAAAACATATGTGGGGTGAGGTGTATGAGCCTCTGGTCAACGATCAATGGCCACACAACCCCCATTTTTGTCAAAAATAGCCATGAACGACCATTTTCAATAATATCGAAGGCTAACACCTACAGATTTTTGACCAAGAAATTGTCTCCACCAGAAATCCAAGAATGTGATCTCTGACAAGGAAACATATGTGGGGTGAGGTGTATGAGCGTCTGGTCGATGATCAAAGGCCACACAACCCCCATTTTTGTCGAAAATAGCCATGAACGACCATTTTCAATAATACCGAAGGCTAACACCTACGGATTTTTGACCAAGAAATGGTCTCCACCAGAAATCCAAGAATGTGATCTATGGCAAGGAAACATATGTGGGGTGAGGTGTATGAGCGTCTGGTCGATGATCAATGGCCACACAACCCCCATTTTTGTCGAAAATAGCCATGAACGACCATTTTCAATAATACCGAAGGCTAACACCTACGGATTTTTGACCAAGAAATGGTCTCCACCAGAAATCCAAGAATGTGATCTATGGCAAGGAAACATATGTGGGGTGAGGTGTATGAGCCTCTGGTCGATGATCAATGGCCACACAACCCCCATTTTTGTCGAAAATAGCCATGAACGACCATTTTCAATAATACCGAAGGCTAACACCTACGGATTTTTGACCAAGAAATGGTCTCCACCAGAAATCCAAGAATAACACCTACGGATTTTTGACCAAGAAATGGTCTCCACCAGAAATCCAAGAATGTGATCTATGGCAAGGAAACATATGTGGGGTGAGGTGTATGAGCCTCTGGTCGATGATCAATGGCCACACAACCCCCATTTTTGTCGAAAATAGCCATGAATGAAGGTGTATGAGCCTCTAGTCGATGATCAATGGCCACACAACCCCCATTTTTGTCGAAAATAGACATGAACGACCATTTTCAATAATATCGAAGGCTAACAACTACGGATTTTTGACCAAGAAATGGTCTCCACCAGAAATCCAAGAATGTGATCTATGGCAAGGAAACATATGTGGGGTGAGGTGTATGAGCCTCTGGTCAACGATCAATGGCCACACAACCCCCATTTTTGTCAAAAATAGCCATGAACGACCATTTTCAATAATATCGAAGGCTAACACCTACAGATTTTTGACCAAGAAATGGTCTCCACCAGAAATCTAAGAATGTGATCTCTGACAAGGAAACATATGTCGGGTGAGGTGTATGAGCGTCTGGTCGATGATCAATGGCCACACAACCCCCATTTTTGTCGAAAATAGCCATGAACGACCATTTTCAATAATACCGAAGGCTAACACCTACGGATTTTTGACCAAGAAATGGTCTCCACCAGAAATCCAAGAATGTGATCTATGGCAAGGAAACATATGTGGGGTGAGGTGTATGAGCGTCTGGTCGATGATCAATGGCCACACAACCCCCATTTTTGTCGAAAATAGCCATGAACGACCATTTTCAATAATACCGAAGGCTAACACCTACGGATTTTTGACCAAGAAATGGTCTCCACCAGAAATCCAAGAATGTGATCTATGGCAAGGGAACATATGTGGGGTGAGGTGTATGAGCCTCTGGTCGATGATCAATGGCCACACAACCCCCATTTTTGTCGAAAATAGCCATGAACGACCATTTTCAATAATACCGAAGGCTAACACCTACGGATTTTTGACCAAGAAATGGTCTCCACCAGAAATCCAAGAATGTGATCTATGGCAAGGAAACATATGTGGGGTGAGGTGTATGAGCCTCTGGTCAATGATCAATGGCCACACAACCCCCATTTTTGTCGAAAATAGCCATGAACGACCATTTTCAATAATATCGAAGGCTAACACCTACGGATTTTTAACCAAGAAATGGTCTCCACCAGAAATCCAAGAATAACACCTACGGATTTTTGACCAAGAAATGGTCTCCACCAGAAATCCAAGAATGTGATCTATGGCAAGGAAACATATGTGGGGTGAGGTGTATGAGCCTCTGGTCGATGATCAATGGCCACACAACCCCCATTTTTGTCGAAAATAGCCATGAATGAAGGTGTATGAGCCTCTAGCCGATGATCAATGGCCACACAACCCCCATTTTTGTCGAAAATAGACATGAACGACCATTTTCAATAATACCGAAGGCTAACACCTACGGATTTTTGACCAAGAAATGGTCTCCACCAGAAATCCAAGAATGTGATCTATGGCAAGGAAACATATGTGGGGTGAGGTGTATGAGCCTCTGGTCGACGATCAATGGCCACACAACCCCCATTTTTGTCAAAAATAGCCATGAACGACCATTTTCAATAATATCGAAGGCTAACACCTACGGATTTTTGACCAAGAAATGGTCTCCACCAGAAATCCAAGAATGTGATCTCTGACAAGGAAACATATGTGGGGTGAGGTGTATGAGCGTCTGGTCGATGATCAATGGCCACACAACCCCCATTTTTGTCGAAAATAGCCATGAACGACCATTTTCAATAATACCGAAGGCTAACACCTATGGATTTTTGACCAAGAAATGGTCTCCACCAGAAATCCAAGAATGTGATCTATGGCAAGGAAACATATGTGGGGTGAGGTGTATGAGCGTCTGGTCGATGATCAATGGCCACACATCCCCCATTTTTGTCGAAAATAGCCATGAACGACCATTTTCAATAATACCGAAGGCTAACACCTACGGATTTTTGACCAAGAAATGGTCTGCACCAGAAATCCAAGAATGTGATCTATGGCAAGGAAACATATGTGGGGTGAGGTGTATGAGCCTCTGGTCGATGATCAATGGCCACACAACCCCCATTTTTGTCGAAAATAGCCATGAACGACCATTTTCAATAATACCGAAGGCTAACACCTACGGATTTTTGACCAAGAAATGGTCTCCACCAGAAATCCAAGAATGTGATCTATGGCAAGGAAACATATGTGGTTGAGGTGTACGAGCCTCTGGTCGATGATCAATGGCCACACAACCCCCATTTTTATCGAAAATAGCCATGAACGACCATTTTCAATAATATCGAAGGCTAACACGTACGAGTTTTTGACCAAGAAATGGTCTCCACCAGAAATCCAAGAATGTGATCTATGGCAAGGAAACATATGTGGGGTGAAGTGTATGAGCGTCTGGTCGATGATCAATGGCCACACAACCCCCATTTTTGTCGAAAATAGCCATGAACGACCATTTTCAATAATACTAGAGGCTAAGACCTACGGATTTTTGCCCATGAAATGGTCTCCACCAGAAATCCAAGAATGTGATCTATGGCAAGGAAACATATGTGGGGTGAGGTGTATGAGCCTCTGGTCGATGATCAATGGCCACACAACCCCCATTTTTGTCGAAAATAGCCATGAACGACCATTTTCAATAATATCGAAGGCTAACACCTACGGATTTTTCACCAAGAAATGGTCTCCACCAGAAATCCAAGAATGTGATCTACGACAAGGAAACATATGTGGGGTGAGGTGTATGAGCCTCTGGTCGACGATCAATGGCCACACAACCCCCATTTTGCCGAAAATAGCCATGAATGACCATTTTCAATAATACCGAAGGCTAACACCTACGGATTTTTGACCAAGAAATGGTCTCCACCAGAAATCCAAGAATGTGATCTATGGCAAGGAAACATATGTGGTTGAGGTGTACGAGCCTCTGGTCGATGATCAATGGCCACACAACCCCCATTTTTGTCGAAAATAGCCATGAACGACCATTTTCAATAATACCGAAGGCTAACACGTACGAGTTTTTGACCAAGAAATGGTCTCCACCAGAAATCCAAGAATGTGATCTATGGCAAGGAAACATATGTGGGGTGAGGTTTATGAGCCTCTAGTCGATGATAAATGGCCACACAACCCCCATTTTTTATGAAAATAGCCATGAGCGACCTTGAAAATAGCCATGAGCGACCATTTTCAATAATACTAGAGGCTAACACCTACGGATTTTAGACCAAGAAATGGTCTCCACCAGAAATCCAAGAATGTGATCTATGGCAAGGAAACATATGTGGGTGTCGAAAATAGCCATGAACGACCATTTTCAATAATACCGAAGGCTAACACCTACGGATTTTTGACCAAGAAATGGTCTCCACCAGAAATCCAAGAATGTAATCTATGGCAAGGAAACATATGTGGGGTGAGGTTTATGAGCCTCTAGTCGATGATAAATGGCCACACAACCCCCATTTTTATGAAAATAGCCATGAGCGACCATTTTCAATAATACTAGAGGCTAAGACCTACGGATTTTTGACCAAGAAATGGTTGAAAGGGAATTAGGCTTACACCTAGTTCCTATATAATTTTGGTGGTTGAATTGCCCAACACAAACAATTGGACTGACTAGTTTTGCTCTAGATTATATGTTCTACAGGTGCCAAAGGTTCATCTATAACCATACTAAATCGACTGTCCGAAATACCGTAGATTATTCCGGACAGGAGAAGCTTTTTGGAAAAACAGGCAAAGCGCAGGACTGTCCGGGCCCTTGCGGCGGACCGTCCGCGACACAAGGATGTCACTCGGCCAGAACCAATGCAAAAATCGAAGTCTACACTATGGACTGTCCGGAGGAAAAGCAAAGACCATCCGAGCCCTTGCGCGGACCGTCCGGCCTCTGGCGCGGACCGTCCGGTAGGTGAGAAACCGAAAAACCCGAAGGTGACGGGTTCGGAGAAATGAATTATAGCGGGTTCGCGGACCGTCCGGGCCAGGATCGCGGACCGTCCGCGACTGGGTCTGTCTGACATCTGACAACGCATTAAATGCAATATAGCCGTTGATATAGCCGTTACTGCTGACCGTTGCATTTTCAGCCGTTGATCTACTGGGGCGGACCGTCCGGACCTGGCACGCGGACCGTCCGCGCTCAGTAGAATGGAGCAACGGCTAGGAAGTGGTTGGTGGCTATAAATACAACCCCAACCACCTCCATTCACTTCATCCAAGCATTCCAACCTTCAACATTCAATACAAGAGCTAGCATTCCATTCCAAGACACATTCAAAGCCTCCATCTCTCCAAGTTTCACAATTGAGAAAAGAGATCATTAGTGATTAGTGACTTGAGAGAGAAAGTGATCCGTGTGTTATTCGTCGCTCTTGTCGCTTGGCCTTTTTGCAATCGTGCTTTCTTGATTCTTTCATTACGATCAAGCACTCACTTGTAATCGAGGCAAGAGGCACCAATTGTGTGGTGGCCCTTGTGGGAACTTTGTGTTCCAAGTGATTGAGAAGAGAAAGCTCACATCGATCCGTGGGATCGTTTGAGAGAGGGAAGGGTTGAAAGAGACCCGGCCTTTGTGGCCTCCTCAACGGGGAGTAGGTTTGCAAGAACCGAACCTCGGTAAAACAAATCCGCGTGTCACACTCTTCATTTGCTTGCGATTTGTTTTCCACCCTCTCTCGCGGACTCGTTTCTTTATTACTAACGCTAACCCGGCTTGTAGTTGTGTTTATATTTGTAAATTTAAGTTTCGCCCTATTCACCCCCCCTCTAGGCGACTTTCAATTGGTATCAAAGCTCGGTGCTTCATTAGAGCCTAACCGCTCGAAGTGATGTCGGGAGATCACGCCAAGAAGGAGATGGAGACCGGCGAAAAGCCCACTACAAGCCACGGGAGCACTTCATCGGAAGAGTCCCGCACCAAAAGGAGGGAGAAGAAGAAGAGCTCCTCCAACAAAGGGAAGGAGAAGAAATCTTCTTCTCACCACAAAGAGAAGAAGGAAAAATCTTCTTCCCACAAGCCGCATCGAAGCGGGGACAAGCAAAAGAGGATGAGGAAAGTGGTCTACTACGAGACCGACACTTCATCAACATCAACCTCCGACTCCGATGCGCCCTCCGTAACTTCTAAACGCCAAGAGCGTAAGAAGTTTAGTAAGACCCCACTACACTATTCTCGCATTTCTAAACATGCACCTCTACTTTCCGTCCCATTAGGCAAACCACCAACTTTTGATGGTGAAGATTATGCTAGGTGGAGTGATTTAATGAGATTTCATCTAACCTCACTCCACAAAAGTATATGGGATGTTGTTGAGTTTGGTGCACAGGTACCGTCAGTAGGGGATAAAGACTATGACGAGGATGAGGTGGCCCAAATCGAGCACTTCAACTCTCAAGCGACAACAATACTCCTCGCCTCTTTGAGTAGAGAGGAGTATAACAAAGTTCAAGGGTTGAAGAGCGCCAAGGAGGTTTGGGATGTGCTCAAAACCACGCACGAGGGAGACGAGCTCACCAAGATCACCAAGCGGGAAACGATCGAGGGGGAGCTCGGTCGGTTCCGGCTTCGCAAAGGGGAGGAGCCACAACATATGTACAACCGGCTCAAGGCCTTGGTGAACCAAGTGCGCAACCTCGGGAGCGTAAAGTGGGATGACCACGAGGTGGTTAAGGTTATTCTAAGATCTCTTATTTTCCTTAACCCTACTCAAGTTCAATTAATTCATGGTAATCGTAGATATACTAAAATGACCCCCGAGGAAGTTATCGGGCATTTTGTAAGTTTTGAGTGCATGGTCGAAGGCTCAAGGAAGATCAACGAGCTTGATGATCCATCTACATCCGAAGCTCAACCCGTCGCATTCAAAGCGACGGAAGAAAAGAAGGAGGAGTCTACACCAAATCGACAACCAATAGACGCCTCCAAGCTTGACAATGAAGAAATGGCGCTAGTCATCAAGAGCTTCCGCCAAATCCTCAAACAGAGGAGGGGGAAAGACTACAAGTCCCGCTCCAAGAAGGTTTGCTACAAATGTGGTAAGCCCGGTCATTTTATTGCTAAATGTACTATATCAAGTGACAGTGACCGAGGCAACGACAAGAATGGGAGAAGAAAGGAGAAGAAGAGGTACTACAAGAAGAAGGGCGGAGATGCCCATGTTTGTCGGGAGTGGGATTCCGACGAAAGCTCAAGCGACTCCTCCGACGACGAGGACGCCGCCAACATCGCCGTCACCAAGGGACTTCTCTTCCCAAACGTCGGCCACAAGTGCCTCATGGCAAAGGACGGCAAAAAGAAGGTAAAATCCAAATCATTCACTAAATATGAGTCTTCTAGTGATGATAATGCTAGTGATGAGGAGGATAACTTGCGCTCTCTTTTTGCCAACCTCAACATGCAACAAAAAGAAAAACTTAATGAATTGATTAGTGCCACTCATGAAAAGGATGATCTCTTGGACACCCAAGAGGACTTCCTTATTAAAGAAAATAAGAAGCATGTTAAGGTTAAAAATGCTTATGCTCTAGAAGTAGAAAAATGTGAAAAATTATCTAGTGAGCTAAGCACTTGCCGTGAGATGATTGACAACCTTAGGAATGAAAATGCTAGTTTAAATAAGGTTGATTCACATGTTTGCAATGTTTCAATTCCCAATCCTAGAGATAATAATGATGATTTGCTTGCTAGGATTGATGAATTAAACATTTCCCTTGCTAGCCTTAGAGATGAAAATAAAAAATTGCTTGCTAAGGCTAAAGATTTTGATGTTTGCAAAATTACAATTTCCGATCTTAGAGATAAGAATGATATACTTCATGCTAAGATTGTTGAACTTAATTCTTGCAAACCCTCTACATCTACCATTGAGCATGTCACTATTTGCACTAGATGTAGAGATATTGATGTAGATGCTATTCATGATCACATGATTTTAATTAAACAACAAAATGATCATATAGCGAAATTAGATGCTAAAATTGCCGAGCACAACCTAGAAAATGAGAAATTTAAATTTGCTCGTAGCATGCTTTATAATGGGAGACGCCCTGGCATCAAGGATGGCATTGGCTTCCAAAGAGGAGACAATGTCAAACTTAATGCCCCTCCTAAAAGATTGTCCAATTTTGTTAAGGGCAAGGCTCCCATGCCTCAGGATAACGAGGGTTACATTTTATACCCTGCCGGTTATCCCGAGGACAAAATTAGAAAAATTCATTCTAGGAAGTCTCACTCTGGTTCTAACCATGCTTTTATGTATAAGAGTGAGACATCTAGCTCTAGGCAACCAACCCGTGCTAGGTTGTCTAGAAAGAAAACTCCTAGTGCATCAAATGATCAAAACATTTCCTTTAAAACTTTTGATGCATCTTATGTTTTAACTAACAAATCCGGCAAGGTAGTTGCCAAATATGTTGGGGGCAAGCACATGGGGTCAAAGACTTGTGTTTGGGTACCCAAAGTTCTTGTGTCTACTGCCAAAGGACCCAAAACCATTTGGGTACCTAAAGTCAAGAACTAAACTTGTTTTGTACGTTTATGCATCCGGGGGCTCAAGTTGGATACTCGACAGCGAGTGCACGAACCACATGACAGGGGAGAAGAAAATGTTCTCCTCCTATGAGAAAAACCAAGATCCCCAATGAGCTATCACATTCGGGGATGGAAATCAAGGTTTGGTCAAAGGTTTGGGTAAAATTGCTATATCTCCGGACCATTCCATTTCCAATGTTTTTCTTGTTGATTCCTTAGATTACAACTTGCTTTCTGTTTCCTAATTATGTCAAATGGGCTACAACTGTCTATTCACTGATATAGGTGTCACTGTCTTTAGAAGAAGTGATGATTCAATAGCATTTAAGGGAGTGTTAGAGGGTCAGCTATACTTGGTAGATTTTGATAGAGCTGAACTCGACACTTGCTTAATTGCTAAGACTAACATGGGTTGGCTCTGGCACCGCCGACTAGCTCATGTTGGGATGAAGAATCTTCATAAGCTTCTAAAGGGAGAACACATTTTAGGACTAACAAATGTTCATTTTGAGAAAGACAGGATTTGTAGCGCATGCCAAGCAGGAAAGCAAGTTGGCTCTCATCATCCGCATAAGAACATAATGACGACCGACAGGCCACTGGAGCTCCTGCACATGGATCTATTCGGCCCAATAGCCTACATAAGCATCGGCGGGAGTAAGTACTGTCTAGTTATTGTGGATGATTATTCTCGCTTCACTTGGGTATTCTTTTTACAGGAAAAATCTCAAACCCAAGAAACCTTAAAGGGATTCTTGAGACGGGCTCAAAATGAGTTTGGCTTAAGGATCAAGAAAATTAGAAGCGACAACGGGACGAAGTTCAAGAACTCTCAAATCGAAGGCTTCCTTGAGGAGGAGGGAATCAAGCATGAGTTCTGTTCTCCCTACACACCTCAACAAAATGGTGTAGTGGAGAGGAAGAATAGAACTCTATTGGACATGGCAAGGACCATGCTTGATGAGTACAAGACTTCGGATCGGTTTTGGGCCGAGGCGGTCAACACCGCTTGCTACACCATCAACGGGTTATATCTTCACCGAATCCTCAAGAAGACATCGTATGAACTCCTAACCGGTAAAAAGCCCAACATTTCATATTTTAGAGTCTTTGGTAGCAAATGCTTTATTCTAGTTAAAAGAGGTAGAAAATCTAAATTTGCTCCTAAGACTGTAGAAGGCTCTTTACTTGGTTATGACTCAAACACAAGGGCATATAGGGTCTTTAACAAGTCCACCGGACTAGTTGAAGTCTCATGTGACATTGTGTTTGATGAAACTAACGGCTCTCAAGTAGAGCATGTTGATCTTGATGAGATAGGTGATGACGAGGCTCCGTGCATCGCGTTAAGGAACATGTCCATCGGGGATGTGTGTCCTAAGGAATCCAAAGAGCCTCCAAACACACAAGATCAACCATCCTCCTCCACGCAAGCATCTCCACCAACTCAAAATGAGGATGAAGCTCAAGTTGATGAAGTAGAAGATCAAGCAAATGAGCCACCTCAAGATGATGGCAATGATCAAGGGGGAGATGCAAATGAGGAAGACAAGGAGGATGAAGAGCAAAGGCCGCCACACCCAAGAGTCCACCAAGCAATCCAACGAGATCACCCCGTCGACACCATCCTCGGCGACATTCATAAGGGGGTAACCACTAGATCTCGTGTTGCACACTTTTGCGAACATTACTCGTTTGTTTCCTCTATTGAGACACACAGGGTAGAGGAAGCACTTCAAGATTCAGATTGGGTGGTGGCAATGCAAGAGGAACTCAACAACTTCACTAGGAATGAGGTATGGCATTTAGTTCCACGTCCTAACCAAAATGTTGTAGGAACCAAATGGGTCTTCCGCAACAAGCAAGATGAGCATGGTGTGGTGACGAGGAACAAAGCTCGACTTGTGACCAAGGGATACTCCCAAGTCGAAGGTTTGGATTTCGGTGAAACCTATGCACCCGTAGCTAGGCTTGAGTCAATTCGAATATTATTGGCCTATGCTACTTACCATGGCTTTAAGCTTTATCAAATGGACGTGAAAAGTGCCTTCCTCAATGGACCAATCAAGGAAGAGGTCTATGTTGAGCAACCTCCCGGCTTTGAAGACAGTGAGTATCCTAACCATGTCTATAAGCTCTCTAAGGCGCTTTATGGGCTCAAGCAAGCCCCAAGAGCATGGTATGAATGCCTTAGAGATTTCCTTATTGCAAATGGCTTCAAAGTCGGAAAGACCGATCCCACACTCTTTACTAAAACTCTTGAAAATGACTTGTTTGTATGCCAAATTTATGTTGATGATATTATATTTGGGTCTACTAATGAGTCTACATGTGAAGAGTTTAGTAGGATCATGACACAGAAGTTCGAGATGTCTATGATGGGGGAGTTGAAGTATTTTCTAAGATTCCAAGTCAAACAACTCCAAGAGGGCACCTTCATCAGCCAAACGAAGTACACTCAAGACATTCTAACCAAGTTTGGGATGAAGGATGCCAAACCCATCAAGACACCCATGGGAACTAATGGGCATCTCGACCTCGACACGGGAGGTAAGTTCGTGGATCAAAAGGTATACCGGTCGATGATAGGTTCTTTACTCTATTTATGTGCATCTCGACCGGATATTATGCTTTCCGTATGCATGTGTGCAAGATTCCAAGCCGACCCTAAGGAAGCTCACCTTACGGCCGTAAAACGAATCTTGAGATATTTGGCTTATACTCCTAATGTTTGGGCTTTGGTATCCTTGGGGATCCACATTTGATTTGATTGGTTATTCGGATGCCGATTGGGCGGGGTGTAAAATCAATAGGAAGAGCACATCGGGGACTTGCCAGTTCTTGGGAAGATCCTTGGTGTCTTGGGCTTCAAAGAAGCAAAATTCGGTCGCTCTTTCCACCGCCGAAGCCGAGTATATTGCCGCAGGCCATTGTTGCGCGCAATTGCTTTGGATGAGGCAAACCCTGCGGGACTACGGTTACAAATTAACCAAAGTTCCTTTGCTATGTGATAATGAGAGTGCAATCAAAATGGCCGACAATCTCGTCGAGCATAGCCGCACTAAACACATAGCCATTCGGTATCACTTTTTGAGGGATCACCAACAAAAGGGAGATATCGAGATTTCTTACATTAATACTAAAGATCAATTAGCCGATATCTTTACCAAGCCTCTTGATGAACCATCTTTTAACAAACTTAGGCATGAGCTCAATATTCTTGATTCGCGCAATTTCTTTTGCTAGCTTGCACATATAGCTCATTTTATATACCTTTGATCATGTCTCTTTCATATGCTATGACTAATGTGTTTTCAAGTCTATTTCAAACCAAGTCATAGGTGTATTGAAAGGGAATTGGAGTCTTCGGCGAAGACAAAGGCTTCCACTACGTAACTCATCCTTCGCCGTCGCTCCAAGCAACTCTCCGTTCAAGGGGGAGAAAACTTGAGCACCAAGCAAAAGGACTTCGTCTTTGGTATAATCTTAACTCATTTATTTATGACCAAAGGGGAAGAAAGCACTTCGAGGGCTCTAATGATTCCGTTTTTGGCGATTCATGCCAAAGGGGGAGAAAGTAAGAGCCCAAAGCAAAAGGACCGCACCACCACCAATTTCAAAAACTTAACTTAAGTGTTGAATATTTTCAATTGGTATCCTATTGTGTTCAAAAGGGGGAGAAAGTAGTATTTCAAAATGATACATCAAAACCCTCTTGAACACTAAGAGGAGAATCTCATTTAGGGGGAGTTTTGTTTAGTCAAAGGAAAAGCATTTGAAACAGGGGGAGAAAATTTCAAATCTTGAAAATGCTTCTCAAAATCTTATTCATTTGCCTTTGACTATTTGAAAAAGAACTTTGAAAAGATTTACAAAAGATTTTGCAAAAACAAAACATGTGGTGCAAGCGTGGTCCAAAATGTTAAAAATGAAGAAACAATCCATGCATATCTTGTAAGCATTTATATTGGCTCAATTCCAAGCAACCTTTGCACTTACATTATGCAAACTAGTTCAATTATGCACTTCTACATTTGCTTTGGTTTGTGTTGGCATCAATCACCAAAAAGGGGGAGATTGAAAGGGAATTAGGCTTACACCTAGTTCCTATATAATTTTGGTGGTTGAATTGCCCAACACAAACAATTGGACTGACTAGTTTTGCTCTAGATTATATGTTCTACAGGTGCCAAAGGTTCATCTATAACCATACTAAATCGACTGTCCGAAATACCGTAGATTATTCCGGACAGGAGAAGCTTTTTGGAAAAACAGGCCAAGCGCGGACTGTCCGGGCCCTTGCGGTGGACCGTCCGCGACACAAGGATGTCACTCGGCCAGAACCAATGCAAAAATCGAAGTCTACACTATGGACTGTCCGGAGGAAAAGCAAAGACCGTCCGAGCCCTTGCGCGGACCATCCGGCCTCTGGCGCGGACCGTCCGGTAGGTGAGAAACCGAAAAACCCGAAGGTGACGGGTTCGGAAAAATGAATTGTAGCGGGTTCGCGGACCGTCCGGGCCAGGATCGCGGACCGTCCGCGACTGGGTCTGTCTGACATCTGACAACGCATTAAATGCAATATAGCCGTTGATATAGCCGTTACTGCTGACCGTTGCATTTTCAGTCGTTGATCTACTGGGGCGGACCGTCCGGACCTGGCACGCGGACCGTCCGCGCTCAGCAGAATGGAGCAACGGCTAGGAAGTGGTTGGTGGCTATAAATACAACCCCAACCACCTCCATTCACTTCATCCAAGCATTCCAACCTTCAACATTCAATACAAGAGCTAGCATTCCATTCCAAGACACATTCAAAGCCTCCATCTCTCCAAGTTTCACAATTGAGAAAAGAGATCATTAGTGATTAGTGACTTGAGAGAGAAAGTGATCCGTGTGTTATTCGTCGCTCTTGTCGCTTGGCCTTTTTGCAATCGTGCTTTCTTGATTCTTTCATTACGATCAAGCACTCACTTGTAATCGAGACAAGAGGCACCAATTGTGTGGTGGCCCTTGTGGGAACTTTGTGTTCCAAGTGATTGAGAAGAGAAAGCTCACTCGATCCGTGGGATCGTTTGAGAGAGGGAAGGGTTGAAAGAGACCCGGCCTTTGTGGCCTCCTCAACGGGGAGTAGGTTTGCAAGAACCGAACCTCGGTAAAACAAATCCGCGTGTCACACTCTTCATTTGCTTGCGATTTGTTTTCCACCCTCTCTCGCGGACTCGTTTCTTTATTACTAACGCTAACCCGGCTTGTAGTTGTGTTTATATTTGTAAATTTCAGTTTCGCCCTATTCACCCCCCTCTAGGCGACTTTCAATTGGTATCAAAGCTCGGTGCTTCATTAGAGCCTAACCGCTCGAAGTGATGTCGGGAGATCACACCAAGAAGGAGATGGAGACCGGCGAAAAGCCCACTACAAGCCACGGGAGCACTTCATCGGAAGAGTCCCGCACCAAAAGGAGGGAGAAGAAGAAGAGCTCCTCCAACAAAGGGAAGGAGAAGAAATCTTCTTCTCACCACAAAGAGAAGAAGGAAAAATCTTCTTCCCACAAGCCGCATCGAAGCGGGGACAAGCAAAAGAGGATGAGGAAAGTGGTCTACTACGAGACCGACACTTCATCAACATCAACCTCCGACTCCGATGCGCCCTCCGTAACTTCTAAACGCCAAGAGCGTAAGAAGTTTAGTAAGACCCCCCTACACTATTCTCGCATTTCTAAACATGCACCTCTACTTTCCGTCCCATTAGGCAAACCACCAACTTTTGATGGTGAAGATTATGCTAGGTGGAGTGATTTAATGAGATTTCATCTAACCTCACTCCACAAAGGTATATGGGATGTTGTTGAGTTTGGTGCACAGGTACCGTCAGTAGGGGATAAAGACTATGACGAGGATGAGGTGGCCCAAATCGAGCACTTCAACTCTCAAGCGACAACAATACTCCTCGCCTCTTTGAGTAGAGAGGACTATAACAAAGTTCAAGGGTTGAAGAGCGCCAAGGAGGTTTGGGATGTGCTCAAAACCGCGCACGAGGGAGACGAGCTCACCAAGATCACCAAGCGGGAAACGATCAAGGGGGAGCTCGGTCGGTTCCGGCTTCGCAAAGGGGAGGAGCCACAACATATGTACAACCGGCTCAAGACCTTGGTGAACCAAGTGCGCAACCTCGGGAGCGTAAAGTGGGATGACAACGAGGTGGTTAAGGTTATTCTAAGATCTCTTATTTTCCTTAACCCTACTCAAGTTCAATTAATTCATGGTAATCGTAGATATACTAAAATGACCCCCGAGGAAGTTATCGGGCATTTTGTAAGTTTTGAGTGCATGGTCGAAGGCTCAAGGAAGATCAACGAGCTTGATGATCCATCTACATCCGAAGCTCAACCCGTCGCATTCAAAGCGACGGAAGAAAAGAAGGAGGAGTCTACACCAAATCGACAACCAATAGACGCCTCCAAGCTTGACAATGAAGAAATGGCGCTAGTCATCAAGAGCTTCCGCCAAATCCTCAAACAGAGGAGGGGGAAAGACTACAAGTCGCGCTCCAAGAAGGTTTGCTACAAATGTGGTAAGCCCGGTCATTTTATTGCTAAATGTCCTATATCAAGTGACAGTGACCGAGGCAACGACAAGAAAGGGAGAAGAAAGGAGAAGAAGAGGTACTACAAGAAGAAGGGCGGAGATGCCCATGTTTGTCGGGAGTGGGATTCCGACGAAAGCTCAAGCGACTCCTCCGACGACGAGGACGCCGCCAACATCGCCGTCACAAAGGGACTTCTCTTCCCAAACGTCGGCCACAAGTGCCTCATGGCAAAGGATGGCAAAAAGAAGGTAAAATCCAAATCATCCACTAAATATGAGTCTTCTAGTGATGATAATGCTAGTGATGAGGAGGATAACTTGCGCTCTCTTTTTGCCAACCTCAACATGCAACAAAAAGAAAAACTTAATGAATTGATTAGTGCCATTAATGAAAAGGATGATCTCTTGGACACCCAAGAGGACTTCCTTATTAAAGAAAATAAGAAGCATGTTAAGGTTAAAAATGCTTATGCTCTAGAAGTAGAAAAATGTGAAAAATTATCTAGTGAGCTAAGCACTTGCCGTGAGATGATTGACAACCTTAGGAATGAAAATGCTAGTTTAAATAAGGTTGATTCACATGTTTGCAATGTTTCAATTCCCAATCCTAGAGATAATAATGATGATTTGCTTGCTAGGATTGATGAATTAAACATTTCCCTTGCTAGCCTTAGAGATGAAAATAAAAAATTGCTTGCTAAGGCTAAAGATTTTGATGTTTGCAAAATTACAATTTCCGATCTTAGAGATAAGAATGATATACTTCATGCTAAGATTGTTGAACTTAATTCTTGCAAACCCTCTACATCTACCATTGAGCATGTCACTATTTGCACTAGATGTAGAGATATTGATGTAGATGCTATTCATGATCACATGATTTTAATTAAACAACAAAATGATCATATAGCTAAATTAGATGCTAAAATTGCCGAGCACAACCTAGAAAATGAGAAATTTAAATTTGCTCGTAGCATGCTTTATAATGGGAGACGCCCTGGCATCAAGGATGGCATTGGCTTCCAAAGGGGAGACAATGTCAAACTTAATGCCCCTCCTAAAAGATTGTCCAATTTTGTTAAGGGCAAGGCTCCCATGCCTCAGGATAACGAGGGTTACATTTTATACCCTGCCGGTTATCCCGAGGACAAAATTAGAAAAATTCATTCTAGGAAGTCTCACTCTGGTTCTAACCATGCTTTTATGTATAAGAGTGAGACATCTAGCTCTAGGCAACCAACCCGTGCTAGGTTGTCTAGAAAGAAAACTCCTAGTGCATCAAATGATCAAAACATTTCCTTTAAAACTTTTGATGCATCTTATGTTTTAACTAACAAATCCGGCAAGGTAGTTGCCAAATATGTTGGGGGCAAGCACAAGGGGTCAAAGACTTGTGTTTGGGTACCCAAAGTTCTTGTGTCTAATGCCAAAGGACCCAAAACCATTTGGGTACCTAAAGTCAAGAACTAAACTTGTTTTGTACGTTTATGCATCCGGGGGCTCAAGTTGGATACTCGACAGCGGGTGCACGAACCACATGACAGGGGAGAAGAAAATGTTCTCCTCCTATGAGAAAAACCAAGATCCCCAACGAGCTATCACATTCGGGGATGGAAATCAAGGTTTGGTCAAAGGTTTGGGTAAAATTGCTATATCTCCGGACCATTCCATTTCCAATGTTTTTCTTGTTGATTCCTTAGATTACAACTTGCTTTCTGTTTCCCAATTATGTCAAATGGGCTACAACTGTCTATTCACTGATATAGGTGTCACTGTCTTTAGAAGAAGTGATGATTCAATAGCATTTAAGGGAGTGTTAGAGGGTCAGCTATACTTGGTAGATTTTGATAGAGCTGAACTCGACACTTGCTTAATTGCTAAGACTAACATGGGTTGGCTCTGGCACCGCCGACTAGCTCATGTTGGGATGAAGAATCTTCATAAGCTTCTAAAGGGAGAACACATTTTAGGACTAACAAATGTTCATTTTGAGAAAGACAGGATTTGTAGTGCATGCCAAGCAGGAAAGCAAGTTGGCTCTCATCATCCGCATAAGAACATAATGACGACCGACAGGCCACTGGAGCTCCTGCACATGGATCTATTCGGCCCAATAGCCTACATAAGCATCGGCGGGAGTAAGTACTGTCTAGTTATTGTGGATGATTATTCTCGCTTCACTTGGGTATTCTTTTTACAGGAAAAATCTCAAACCCAAGAAACCCTAAAGGGATTCTTGAGACGGGCTCAAAATGAGTTCGGCTTAAGGATCAAGAAAATTAGAAGCGACAACGGGACGGAGTTCAAGAACTCTCAAAACAAAGGCTTCCTTGAGGAGGAGGGAATCAAGCATGAGTTCTCTTCTCCCTACACACCTCAACAAAATGGTGTAGTGGAGAGGAAGAATAGAACTCTATTGGACATGGCAAGGACCATGCTTGATGAGTACAAGACTTCGGATCGGTTTTGGGCCGAGGCGGTCAACACCGCTTGCTACGCCATCAACCGGTTATATCTTCACCGAATCCTCAAGAAGGCATCGTATGAACTCCTAACCGGTAAAAAGCCCAACATTTCATATTTTAGAGTCTTTGGTAGCAAATGCTTTATTCTAGTTAAAAGAGGTAGAAAATCTAAATTTGCTCCTAAGACTGTAGAAGGCTTTTTACTTGGTTATGACTCAAACACAAGGGCATATAGGGTCTTTAACAAGTCCACCGGACTAGTTGAAGTCTCATGTGACGTTGTGTCTGATGAAACTAACGGCTCTCAAGTAGAGCATGTTGATCTTGATGAGATAGGTGATGACGAGGCTCCGTGCATCGCGTTAAGGAACATGTCCATCGGGGATGTGTGTCCTAAGGAATCCAAAGAGCCTCCAAACACACAAGATCAACCATCCTCCTCCACGCAAGCATCTCCACCAACTCAAAATGAGGATGAAGCTCAAGTTGATGAAGTAGAAGATCAAGCAAATGAGCCACCTCAAGATGATGGCAATGATCAAGGGGGAGATGCAAATGAGGAAGACAAGGAGGATGAAGAGCAAAGGCCGCCACACCCAAGAGTCCACCAAGCAATCCAACGAGATCACCCCTGTCGACACCATCCTCGGCGACATTCATAAGGGGGTAACCACTAGATCTCGTGTTGCACACTTTTGCGAACATTACTCGTTTGTTTCCTCTATTGAGCCACACAGGGTAGAGGAAGCACTTCAAGATTCGGATTGGGTGGTGGCAATGCAAGAGGAACTCAACAACTTCACTAGGAATGAGGTATGGCATTTAGTTCCACGTCCTAACCAAAATGTTGTAGGAACCAAATGGGTCTTCCGCAACAAGCAAGATGAGCAAGGTGTGGTGACAAGGAACAAAGCTCGACTTGTGGCCAAGGGATACTCCCAAGTCGAAGGTTTGGATTTCGGTGAAACCTATGCACCCGTAGCTAGGCTTGAGTCAATTCGAATATTATTGGCCTATGCTACTTACCATGGCTTTAAGCTTTATCAAATGGACGTGAAAAGTGCCTTCCTCAATGGACCAATCAAGGAAGAGGTCTATGTTGAGCAACCTCCCGGCTTTGAAGACAGTGAGTATCCTAACCATGTCTATAAGCTCTCTAAGGCGCTTTATGGGCTCAAGCAAGCCCCAAGAGCATGGTATGAATGCCTTAGAGATTTCCTTATTGCAAATGGCTTCAAAGTCGGAAAGGCCGATCCCACACTCTTTACTAAAACTCTTGAAAATGACTTGTTTGTATGCCAAATTTATGTTGATGATATTATATTTGGGTCTACTAATGAGTCTACATGTGAAGAGTTTAGTAGGATCATGACACAGAAGTTCGAGATGTCTATGATGGGGGAGTTGAAGTATTTTCTAGGATTCCAAGTCAAACAACTCCAAGAGGGCACCTTCATCAGCCAAACGAAGTACACTCAAGACATTCTAACCAAGTTTGGGATGAAGGATGCCAAACCCATCAAGACACCCATGGGAACTAATGGGCATCTCGACCTCGACACGGGAGGTAAGTCCGTGGATCAAAAGGTATACAGGTCGATGATAGGTTCTTTACTCTATTTATGTGCATCTCGACCGGATATTATGCTTTCCGTATGCATGTGTGCAAGATTCCAAGCCGACCCTAAGGAAGCTTACCTTACGGCCGTAAAACGAATCTTGAGATATTTGGCTTATACTCCTAAGTTTGGGCTTTGGTATCCTTGGGGATCCACATTTGATTTGATTGGTTATTCGGATGCCGATTGGGCGGGGTGTAAAATCAATAGGAAGAGCACATCGGGGACTTGCCAGTTCTTGGGAAGATCCTTGGTGTCTTGGGCTTCAAAGAAGCAAAATTCGGTCGCTCTTTCCACCGCCGAAGCCGAGTATATTGCCGCAGGCCATTGTTGCGCGCAATTGCTTTGGATGAGGCAAACCCTGTGGGACTACGGTTACAAATTAACCAAAGTTCCTTTGCTATGTGATAATGAGAGTGCAATCAAAATGGCCGACAATCCCGTCGAGCATAGCCGCACTAAACACATAGCCATTCGGTATCACTTTTTGAGGGATCACCAACAAAAGGGAGATATCGAGATTTCTTACATTAATACTAAAGATCAATTAGCCGATATCTTTACCAAGCCTCTTGATGAACAATCTTTTAACAAACTTAGGCATGAGCTCAATATTCTTGATTCGCGCAATTTCTTTTGCTAGCTTGCACATATAGCTCATTTTATATACCTTTGATCATGTCTCTTTCATATGCTATGACTAATGTGTTTTCAAGTCTATTTCAAACCAAGTCATAGGTGTATTGAAAGGGAATTGGAGTCTTCGGCGAAGACAAAGGCTTCCACTACGTAACTCATCCTTCGCCATCGCTCCAAGCAACTCTCCGTTCAAGGGGGAGAAAACTTGAGCACCAAGCAAAAGGACTTCGTCTTTGGTATAATCTTAACTCATTTATTTATGACCAAAGGGGAAGAAAGCACTTCGAGGGCTCTAATGATTCCGTTTTTGGCGATTCATGCCAAAGGGGGAGAAAGTAAGAGCCCAAAGCAAAAGGACCGCACCACCACCAATTTCAAAAACTTAACTTAAGTGTTGAATATTTTCAATTGGTATCCTATTGTGTTCAAAAGGGGGAGAAAGTAGTATTTCAAAATGATACATCAAAACCCTCTTGAACACTAAGAGGAGAATCTCATTTAGGGGGAGTTTTGTTTAGTCAAAGGAAAAGCATTTGAAACAGGGGGAGAAAATTTCAAATCTTGAAAATGCTTCTCAAAATCTTATTCATTTGCCTTTGACTATTTGCAAAAGAACTTTGAAAAGATTTACAAAAGATTTTGCAAAAACAAAACATGTGGTGCAAGCGTGGTCCAAAATGTTAAAAATGAAGAAACAATCCATGCATATCTTGTAAGCATTTATATTGGCTCAATTCCAAGCAACCTTTGCACTTACATTATGCAAACTAGTTCAATTATGCACTTCTACATTTGCTTTGGTTTGTGTTGGCATCAATCACCAAAAAGGGGGAGATTGAAAGGGAATTAGGCTTACACCTAGTTCCTATATAATTTTGGTGGTTGAATTGCCCAACACAAACAATTGGACTGACTAGTTTTGCTCTAGATTATATGTTCTACAGGTGCCAAAGGTTCATCTATAACCATACTAAATCGACTGTCCGAAATACCGTAGATTATTCCGGACAGGAGAAGCTTTTTGGAAAAACAGGCCAAGCGCGGACTGTCCGGGCCCTTGCGGCGGACCGTCCGCGACACAAGGATGTCACTCGGCCAGAACCAATGCAAAAATCGAAGTCTACACTATGGACTGTCCGGAGGAAAAGCAAAGACCGTCCGAGCCCTTGCGCGGACCGTCCGGCCTCTGGCGCGGACCGTCCGGTAGGTGAGAAACCGAAAAACCCGAAGGTGACGGGTTCGGAGAAATGAATTATAGCGGGTTCGCGGACCATCCGGGCCAGGATCGCGGACCGTCCGCGACTGGGTCTGTCTGACATCTGACAACGCATTAAATGCAATATAGCCGTTGATATAGCCGTTACTGCTGACCGTTGCATTTTCAGCCGTTGATCTACTGGGGCGGACCGTCCGGACCTGGCACGCGGACCGTCCGCGCTCAGCAGAATGGAGCAACGGCTAGGAAGTGGTTGGTGGCTATAAATACAACCCCAACCACCTCCATTCACTTCATCCAAGCATTCCAACCTTCAACATTCAATACAAGAGCTAGCATTCCATTCCAAGACACATTCAAAGCCTCCATCTCTCCAAGTTTCACAATTGAGAAAAGAGATCATTAGTGATTAGTGACTTGAGAGAGAAAGTGATCCGTGTGTTATTCGTCGCTCTTGTCGCTTGGCCTTTTTGCAATCGTGCTTTCTTGATTCTTTCATTAAGATCAAGCACTCACTTGTAATCGAGGCAAGAGGCACCAATTGTGTGGTGGCCCTTGTGGGAACTTTGTGTTCCAAGTGATTGAGAAGAGAAAGCTCACTCGATCCGTGGGATCGTTTGAGAGAGGGAAGGGTTGAAAGAGACCCGGCCTTTGTGGCCTCCTCAACGGGGAGTAGGTTTGCAAGAACCGAACCTCGGTAAAACAAATCCGCGCGTCACACTCTTCATTTGCTTGCGATTTGTTTTCCACCCTCTCTCGCGGACTCGTTTCTTTATTACTAACGCTAACCCGGCTTGTAGTTGTGTTTATATTTGTAAATTTCAGTTTCGCCCTATTCACCCCCCCTCTAGGCGACTTTCAATGGTCTCCACCAGAAATCCAAGAATGTGATCTATGGCAAGGAAACATATGTGGGGTGAGGTGTATGAGCCTCTGGTCGATGATCAATGGCCACACAACCCCCATTTTTGTCGAAAATAGCCATGAACGACCATTTTCAATAATATCGAAGGCTAACACCTACGGATTTTTGACCAAGAAATGGTCTCCACCAGAAATCCAAGAATGTGATCTACGACAAGGAAACATATGTGGGGTGAGGTGTATGAGCCTCTGGTCGACGATCAATGGCCACACAACCCCCATTTTGCCGAAAATAGCCATGAATGACCATTTTCAATAATACCGAAGGCTAACACGTACGAGTTTTTAACCAAGAAATGGTTTCCACCAGAAATCCAAGAATGTAATCTATGGCAAGGAAACATATGTGGGGTGAGGTGTATGAGCGTCTGGTCGATGATCAATGGCCACACAACCCCCATTTTTTATGAAAATAGCCATGAGCGACCTTGAAAATAGCCATGAACGACATTTTCAATAATACCAAATGCTAACACCTACGGATTTTTGACCAAAAATGGTCTCCACCAGAAATCCAAGAATGTGATCTATGGCAAGGAAACATATGTGGGGTGAGGTGTACGAGCCTCTGGACGATGATCAATGGCCACACAACCCCCATTTTTGTCGAAAATAGCCATGAACGACCATTTTCAATAATACCGAAGGCTAACACCTACGGATTTTTGACCAAGAAATGGTCTCCACCAGAAATCCAAGAATGTGATCTATGGCAAGGAAACATATGTGGGGTGAGGTGTACGAGCCTCTGGTCGATGATCAATGGCCACACAACCCCCATTTTTGTCGAAAATAGCCATGAACGACCATTTTCAATAATACCGAAGGCTAACACCTACGGATTTTTGACCAAGAAATGGTCTCCACCAGAAATCCAAGAATGTGATCTATGGCAAGGAAACATATGTGGGGTGAGGTGTACGAGCCTCTGGTCGATGATCAATGGCCACACAACCCCCATTTTGCCGAAAATAGCCATGAATGACCATTTTCAATAATACCGAAGGCTAACACGTACGAGTTTTTAACCAAGAAATGGTCTCCACCAGAAATCCAAGAATGTGATCTATGGCAAGGAAACATATGTGGGGTGAGGTGTATGAGCGTCTGGTCGATGATCAATGGCCACACAACCCCCATTTTTGTCGAAAATAGCCATGAACGACCATTTTCAATAATACCGAAGGCTAACACCTACGGATTTTTGACCAAGAAATGGTCTCCACCAGAAATCCAAGAATGTGATCTATGGCAAGGAAACATATGTGGGGTGAGGTGTACGAGCCTCTGGTCGATGATCAATGGCCACACAACCCCCATTTTGCCGAAAATAGCCATGAATGACCATTTTCAATAATACCGAAGGCTAACACGTACGAGTTTTTAACCAAGAAGTGGTCTCCACCAGAAATCCAAGAATGTGATCTATGGCAAGGAAACATATGTGGGGTGAGGTGTATGAGCGTCTGGTTGATGATCAATGGCCACACAACCCCCATTTTTGTCGAAAATAGCCATGAACGACCATTTTCAATAATACCGAAGGCTAACACCTACGGATTTTTGACCAAGAAATGGTCTCCACCAGAAATCCAAGAATGTGATCTATAGCAAGGAAACATATGTGGAGTGAGGTGTACGATCCTCTGGTCGATGATCAATGGCCACACAACCCCCATTTTTGTCGAAAATAGCCATGAATGACCATTTTCAAAAATACCGAAGGCTAACACGTTCGGATTTTTGACCAAGAAATGGTCTCCACCAGAAATCCAAGAATGTGATCTATGGCAAGGAAACATATGTGGGGTGAGGTGTATGAGCGTCTGGTCGATGATCAATGGCCACACAACCCCCATTTTTGTCGAAAATAGCCATGAACGACCATTTTCAATAATATCGAAGGCTAACACCTACGGATTTTTGACCAAGAAATGGTCTCCACCAGAAATCCAAGAATGTGATCTATGGAAAGGAAACATATGTGGGGTGAGGTTTATGAGCCTCTAGTCGATGATAAATAGCCACACAACCCCCATTTTTTATGAAAATAGCCATGAGCGACCTTGAAAATAGCCATGAGCGACCATTTTCAATAATACTAGAGGCTAACACCTACGGATTTTAGACCAAGAAATGGTCTCCACCAGAAATCCAAGAATGTGATCTATGGCAAGGAAACATATGTGGGGTGAGGTGTATGAGCGTCTGGTCAATGATCAATGGCCACACAACCCCCATTTTTGTCGAAAATAGCCATGAACGACCATTTTCAATAATACCGAAGGCTAACACCTACGGATTTTTGACCAAGAAATGGTCTCCACCAGAAATCCAAGAATGTGATCTATGGCAAGGAAACATATGTGGGGTGAGGTGTCTGAGCCTCTGGTCGACGATCAATGGCCACACAACCCCCATTTTTGTCAAAATGGCCACACAACCCCCATTTATGTCTATTTTCGACAAAAATGGGGGTTGTGTGGCCATTGATCATCGACCAGACGCTCATACACCTCACCCCACATATGTTTCCTTGTCGTAGATCACATTCTTGGATTTCTGGGGGAGACCATTTCTTGGTCAAAAATTCGTAGGTGTTAGCCTTCGATATTATTGAAAATGGTCGTTCATGGCTATTTTTGACAAAAATGGGGGCTGTGTGGCCATTGATCGTCGACCAGAGGCTCATACACCTCACCCCACATATGTTTCCTTGCCATAGATCACATTCTTGGATTTCTGGTGGAGACCATTTCTTGGTCAAAAATCCGTAGGTGTTAGCCTTCGGTATTATTGAAAATGGTCGTTCATGGCTATTTTCGACAAAAATGGGGGTTGTGTGGCCATTGATCATCGACCAGAGGCTCATACACCTCACCCCACATATGTTTCCTTGCCATAGATCACATTCTTGGATTTCTGGTGGAGACCATTTCTTGGTCAAAAATCCGTAGGTGTTAGCCTTCGGTATTATTGTAAATGGTCATTCATGGCTATTTTCGACAAAAATGGGGGTTGTGTGGCCATTGATCGTCGACCTGAGGCTCATACACCTCACCCCACATATGTTTCCTTGCCATAGATTACATTCTTGGATTTCTGGTGGAGACCATTTCTTGGTTAAAAACTCGTACGTGTTAGCCTTCGGTATTATTGAAAATGGTCGTTCATGGCTATTTTCGGCAAAATGGGGGTTGTGTGGCCATTGATCGTCGACCAGAGGCTCATACACCTCACCCCACATATGTTTCCTTGTCGTAGATCACATTCTTGGATTTCTGGTGGAGACCATTTCTTGGTCAAAAATCCGTAGGTGTTAGCCTTCGATATTATTGAAAATGGTCGTTCATGGCTATTTTCGACAAAAATGGGGGTTGTGTGGCCATTGATCGTCGACCAGAGGCTCATACACCTCACCCCACATATGTTTCCTTGCCATAGATCACATTCTTGGATTTCTGGTGGAGACCATTTCTTGGTCAAAAATCCGTAGGTCTTAGCCTCTAGTATTATTGAAAATGGTCGCTCATGGCTATTTTCATAAAAAATGGGGGTTGTGTGGCCATTGATCATCGACCAGACGCTCATACACCTCACCCCACATATGTTTCCTTGCCATAGATTACATTCTTGGATTTCTAGTGGAGACCATTTCTTGGTCAAAAATCCGTAGGTGTTAGCCTTCGGTATTATTGAAAATGGTCGTTCATGGCTATTTTCGACACCCACATATGTTTCCTTGCCATAGATCACATTCTTGGATTTCTGGTGGAGACCATTTCTTGGTCTAAAATCCATAGGTGTTAGCCTCTAGTATTATTGAAAATGGTCGCTCATGGCTATTTTCAAGGTCGCTCATGGCTATTTTCATAAAAAATGGGGGTTGTGTGGCCATTTATCATCGACTAGATGCTCATAAACCTCACCCCACATATGTTTCCTTGCCATAGATCACATTCTTGGATTTCTGGTGGAGACCATTTCTTGGTCAAAAACTCGTACGTGTTAGCCTTCGGTATTATTGAAAATGGTCGTTCATGGCTATTTTCGACAAAAATGGGGGTTGTGTGGCCATTGATCATCGACCAGAGGCTCGTACAGCTCACCCCACATATGTTTCCTTGCCATAGATCACATTCTTGGATTTCTGGTGGAGACCATTTCTTGGTCAAAAATCCTTAGGTGTTAGCCTCTAGTATTATTGAAAATGGTCGCTCATGGCTATTTTCAAGGTCGCTCATGGCTATTTTCATAAAAAATGGGGGTTGTGTGGCCATTTATCATCGACTAGAGGCTCATAAACCTCACCCCACATATGTTTCCTTGCCATAGATCACATTCTTGGATTTCTGGTGGAGACCATTTCTTGGTCAAAAATCCGTAGGTGTAGCCTTCGGTATTATTGAAAATGGTCGTTCATGGCTATTTTCGACAAAAATGGGGGTTGTGTGGCCATTGATCATCGACCAGAGGCTCATACACCTCACCCCATATATGTTTCCTTGCCATAGATCACATTCTTGGATTTCTGGTGGAGACCATTTCTTGGTCAAAAATCCGTAGGTCTTAGCCTCTAATATTATTGAAAATGGTCGCTCATGGCTATTTTCATAAAAAAATGGGGGTTGTGTGGCCATTTATCATCGACTAGAGGCTCATAAATCTCACCCCACATATGTTTCCTTGCCATAGATCACATTCTTGGATTTATGGTGGAGACCATTTCTTGGTCAAAAATCCGTAGGTGTTAGCCTTCGATATTATTGAAAATGGTCGTTCATGGCTATTTTCGGCAAAATGGGGGTTGTGTGTCCATTGATCGTCGACCAGAGGCTCATACACCTCTGGTGGAGACCAATTCTTGGTCAAAAATCTGTAGGTGTTAGCCTTCGGTATTATTGAAAATGGTCGTTCATGGCTATTTTCGACAAAAATGGGGGTTGTGTGGCCATTGATCATCGACCAGATGCTCGTATACCTCACCCCACATATGTTTCCTTGCCATAGATCACATTCTTGGATTTCTGGTGGAGACCATTTCTTGGGCAAAAATCCGTAGGTCTTAGCCTCTAGTATTATTGAAAATGGTCGTTCATGGCTATTTTCGACAAAAATGGGGGTTGTGTGGCCATTGATCATCGACCAGAGGCTCATACACCTCACCCCACATATGTTTCCTTGCCATAGGTCACATTCTTGGATTTCTGGTGGAGACCATTTCTTGGTCAAAAATCCGTAGGTGTTAGCCTTCGGTATTATTGAAAATGGTCGTTCATGGCTATTTTCGACAAAAATGGGGGTTGTGTGGCCATTGATCATCGACCAGAGGCTCATACACCTCACCCCACATATGTTTCCTTGCCATAGATCACATTCTTGGATTTTTGGTGGAGACCATTTCTTGGTTAAAAACTCGTAGGTGTTAGCCTTCGGTATTATTGAAAATGGTCATTCATGGCTATTTTCGGCAAAATGGGGGTTGTGTGGCCATTTATCATCGACCAGAGGCTCATACACCTCACCCCACATATGTTTCCTTGCCATAGATCACATTCTTGGATTTCTGGTGGAGACCATTTCTTGGTCAAAAATCCGTAGGTGTTAGCCTTCGATATTATTGAAAATGGTCGTTCATGGCTATTTTCGACAAAAATGGGGGTTGTGTGGCCATTGATCGTCGACCAGAGGCTCATACACCTCACCCCACATATGTTTCCTTGCCATAGATCACATTCTTGGATTTCTGGTGGAGACCATTTCTTGGTCAAAAATCCATAGGTCTTAGCCTCTAGTATTATTGAAAATGGTCGCTCATGGCTATTTTCATAAAAAATGGGGGTTGTGTGGCCATTGATCATCGACCAGAGGCTCATACACCTCTAGTGGAGACCAATTCTTGGTCAAAAATCTGTAGGTGTTAGCCTTCGGTATTATTGAAAATGGTCGTTCATGGCTATTTTCATAAAAAATGGGGGTTGTGTGGCCATTTATCATCGACTAGAGGCTCGTACACCTCACCCCACATATGTTTCCTTGCCATAGATCACATTCTTGGATTTCTGGTGGAGACCATTTCTTGGTTAAAAACTCGTACGTGTTAGCCTTCGGTATTATTGAAAATGGTCGCTCATGGCTATTTTCATAAAAAATGGGGGTTGTGTGGCCATTGATCATCGACCAGACGCTCATACACCTCACCCCACATATGTTTCCTTGCCATAGATCACATTCTTGGATTTCTAGTGGAGACCATTTCTTGGTCAAAAATCCGTAGGTGTTAGCCTTCGGTATTATTGTAAATGGTCATTCATGGCTATTTTCGACAAAAATGGGGGTTGTGTGGCCATTGATCATCGACCAGAGGCTCATACACCTCACCCCACATATGTTTCCTTGCCATAGATCACATTCTTGGATTTCTGGTGGAGACCATTTCTTGGTCAAAAATCCGTAGGTCTTAGCCTCTAGTATTACTGAAAATGGTCGCTCATGGCTATTTTCAAGGTCGCTCATGGCTATTTTCATAAAAAATGGGGGTTGTGTGGCCATTGATCATCGACCATAGGCTCATACACCTTACCCCACATATGTTTCCTTGCCATAGATCACATTCTTGGATTTCTGGTGGAGACCATTTCTTGGTCAAAAATCCGTAGGTGTTACCTCTAGTATTATTGAAAATGGTCGTTCATGGCTATTTTCGGCAAAATGGGGGTTGTGTGGCCATTGATCATCGACCAGACGCTCATACACCTCACCCCACATATGTTTCCTTGCCATAGATCACATTCTTGGATTTCTGGTGGAGACCATTTCTTGGTCAAAAATCTGTAGGTGTTAGCCTTCGGAATTTTTGAAAATGGTCATTCATGGCTATTTTCGACAAAAATGGGGGTTGTGGCCATTGATCATCGACCAGAGGATCGTACACCTCACTCCACATATGTTTCCTTGCCATAGATATTTTTGACAAAAATGGGGGTTGTGTGGCCATTGATCATCGACCAGAGGCTCATACACCTCACCCCACATATGTTTCCTTGCCATAGATTACATTCTTGGATTTCTGGTGGAAACCATTTCTTGGTTAAAAACTCGTACGTGTTAGCCTTCGGTATTATTGAAAATGGTCATTCATGGCTATTTTCGACAAAAATGGGGGTTGTGAGGCCATTGATCATCGACCACCCCCATTTTTGTCGAAAATAGCCATGAACGACCATTTTCAATAATATCGAAGGCTAACACCTACGGATTTTTGACCAAGAAATGGTCTCCACCAGAGGCTCGTACACCTCACCCCACATATGTTTCCTTGCCATAGATCACATTCTTGGATTTCTGGTGGAAACCATTTCTTGGTTAAAAACTCGTACGTGTTAGCCTTCGGTATTATTGAAAATGGTCGTTCATGGCTATTTTCGGCAAAATGGGGGTTGTGTGGCCATTGATCGTCGACCAGGGGCTCGTACACTTCAACCCACATATGTTTTCTTGCCATAGATCACATTCTTGGATTTCTGGTGGAGACCATTTCTTGGTCTAAAATCCGTACGTGTTAGCCTTCGGTATTATTGTAATTGGTCATTCATGGCTATTTTCGACAAAAATGGGGGTGGTCGATGATCAATGGCCACACAACCCCTATTTTTGTCGAAAATAGCCATGAATGACCATTTTCAATAATACCGAAGGCTAACACATACGAGTTTTTAACCAAGAAATGGTTTCCACCAGAAATCCAAGAATGTAATCTATGGCAAGGAAACATATGTGGGGTGAGGTGTATGAGCCTCTGGTCGATGATCAATGGCCACACAACCCCCATTTTTGTCGAAAATAGCCATGAATGACCATTTTCAATAATACCGAAGGCTAACACGTACGGATTTTTGCCCAAGAAATGGTCTCCACCAGAAATCCAAGAATGTGATCTATGGCAAGGAAACATATGTGGGGTGAGGTGTATGAGCCTCTGGTCGATGATCAATGGCCACACAACCCCCATTTTTGTCGAAAATAGCCATGAACGACCATTTTCAAAAATACCAAAGGCTAACACGTACGGATTTTTGACCAAGAAATGGTCTCCACCAGAAATCCAAGAATGTGATCTATGGCAAGGAAACATATGTGGGGTGAGGTGTATGAGCGTCTGGTCGATGATCAATGGCCACACAACCCCCATTTTTGTCGAAAATAGCCATGAACGACCATTTTCAATAATACCGAAGGCTAACACCTACGGATTTTTGACCAAGAAATGGTCTCCACCAGAAATCCAAGAATGTGATCTATGGAAAGGAAACATATGTGGGGTGAGGTGTACGAGCCTCTGGTCGATGATCAATGGCCACACAACCCCCATTTTGCCGAAAATAGCCATGAATGACCATTTTCAATAATACCGAAGGCTAACACGTACGAGTTTTTGACCAAGAAATGGTCTCCACCAGAAATCCAAGAATGTGATCTACGACAAGGAAACATATGTGGGGTGAGGTGTATGAGCCTCTGGTCGACGATCAATGGACACACAACCCCCATTTTGCCGAAAATAGCCATGAATGACCATTTTCAATAATACCGAAGGCTAAGACCTACGGATTTTTGACCAAGAAATGGTCTCCACCAGAAATCCAAGAATGTGATCTATGGCAAGGAAACATATGTGGGGTGAGGTGTATGAGCCTCTTGTCGATGATCAATGGCCACACAACCCCCATTTTTGTCGAAAATAGCCATGAATGACCATTTACAATAATACCGAAGGCTAACACCTACGGATTTTTGACCAAGAAATGGTCTCCACCAGAAATCCAAGAAATGTGATCTATGGCAAGGAAACATATTTGGGTGAGGTGTATGAGCGTCTGGTCGATGATCAATGGCCACACAACCCCCATTTTTGTCGAAAATAGCCATGAACGACCATTTTCAATAATATCGAAGGCTAACACCTACGGATTTTTGACCAAGAAATGGTCTCCACCAGAGGCTCGTACACCTCACCCCACATATGTTTCCTTGCCATAGATCACATTCTTGGATTTCTGGTGGAAACCATTTCTTGGTTAAAAACTCGTACGTGTTAGCCTTCGGTATTATTGAAAATGGTCATTCATGGCTATTTTCGGCAAAATGGGGGTTGTGTGGCCATTGATCGTCGACCAGAGGCTCGTACACTTCAACCCACATATGTTTTCTTGCCATAGATCACATTCTTGGATTTCTCGTGGAGACCATTTCTTGGTCTAAAATCCGTACGTGTTAGCCTTCGGTATTATTGTAAATGGTCATTCATGGCTATTTTCGACAAAAATGGGGGTGGTCGATGATCAATGGCCACACAACCCCCATTTTTGTCGAAAATAGCCATGAATGACCATTTTCAATAATACCGAAGGCTAACACGTACGGATTTTTGCCCAAGAAATGGTCTCCACCAGAAATCCAAGAATGTGATCTATGGCAAGGAAACATATGTGGGGTGAGGTGTATGAGCCTCTGGTCGATGATCAATGGCCACACAACCCCCATTTTTGTCGAAAATAGCCATGAACGACCATTTTCAAAAATACCAAAGGCTAACACGTACGGAATTTTGACCAAGAAATGGTCTCCACCAGAAATCCAAGAATGTGATCTATGGCAAGGAAACATATGTGGGGTGAGGTGTATGAGCGTCTGGTCGATGATCAATGGCCACACAACCCCCATTTTTGTCGAAAATAGCCATGAACGACCATTTTCAATAATACCGAAGGCTAACACCTACGGATTTTTGACCAAGAAATGGTTTCCACCAGAAATCCAAGAATGTGATCTATGGCAAGGAAACATATGTGGGGTGAGGTGTACGAGCCTCTAGTCGATGATCAATGGCCACACAACCCCCATTTTGCCGAAAATAGCCATGAATGACCATTTTCAATAATACCGAAGGCTAACACGTACGAGTTTTTGACCAAGAAATGGTCTCCACCAGAAATCCAAGAATGTGATCTACGACAAGGAAACATATGTGGGGTGAGGTGTATGAGCCTCTGGTCGACGATCAATGGCCACACAACCCCCATTTTGCCGAAAATAGCCATGAATGACCATTTTCAATAATACCGAAGGCTAAGACCTACGGATTTTTGACCAAGAAATGGTCTCCACCAGAAATCCAAGAATGTGATCTATGGCAAGGAAACATATGTGGGGTGAGGTGTATGAGCCTCTTGTCGATGATCAATGGCCACACAACCCCCATTTTTGTCGAAAATAGCCATGAATGACCATTTACAATAATACCGAAGGCTAACACCTACGGATTTTTGAGCAAGAAATGGTCTCCACCAGAAATCCAAGAATGTGATCTATGGCAAGGAAACATATGTGGGGTGAGGTGTATGAGCGTCTGGTCGATGATCAATGGCCACACAACCCCCATTTTTGTCGAAAATAGCCATGAACGACCATTTTCAATAATATCGAAGGCTAACACCTACGGATTTTTGACCAAGAAATGGTCTCCACAACCCCCATTTTTGTCGAAAATAGCCATGAACGACCATTTTCAATAATACCGAAGGCTAACACGTACGAGTTTTTGAACAAGAAATGGTCTCCACCAGAAATCCAAGAATGTGATCTATGGCAAGGAAACATATGTGGGGTGAGGTTTATGAGCCTCTAGTCGATGATAAATGGCCACACAACCCCCATTTTTTATGAAAATAGCCATGAGCGACCTTGAAAATAGCCATGAGCGACCATTTTCAATAATACTAGAGGCTAACACTTACGGATTTTAGACCAAGAAATGGTCTCCACCAGAAATCCAAGAATGTGATCTATGGCAAGGAAACATATGTGGGTGTCGAAAATAGCCATGAACGACCATTTTCAATAATACCGAAGGCTAACACCTACGGATTTTTGACCAAGAAATGGTCTCCACCAGAAATCCAAGAATGTAATCTATGGCAAGGAAACATATGTGGGGTGAGGTTTATGAGCCTCTAGTCGATGATCATTGGCCACACAACCCCCATTTTTGTCGAAAATAGCCATGAACAACCATTTTCAATAATACTAGAGGCTAAGACCTACGGATTTTTGACCAAGAAATGGTCTCCACCAGAAATCCAAGAATGTGATCTATGGCAAAGAAACATATGTGGGGTGAGGTGTATGAGCCTCTAGTCGATGATCAATGGACACACAACCCCCATTTTTGTCGAAAATAGCCATGAATGACCATTTTCAAAAATACCAAAGGCTAACACGTACGGATTTTTGACCAAGAAATGGTCTCCACCAGAAATCCAAGAATGTGATCTATGGCAAGGAAACATATGTGGGGTGAGGTGTATGAGTGTCTGGTCGATGATCAATGGCCACACAACCCCCATTTTGCCGAAAATAGCCATGAACGACCATTTTCAATAATACTAGAGGCTAACACCTACGGATTTTTGACCAAGAAATGGTCTCCACCAGAAATCCAAGAATGTGATCTATGGCAAGGAAACATATGTGGGGTGAGGTGTATGAGCCTATGGTCGATGATCAATGGCCACACAACCCCCATTTTTTTATGAAAATAGCCATGAGCGACCTTGAAAATAGCCATGAGCGACCATTTTTAATAATACTAGAGGCTAAGACCTACGGATTTTTGACCAAGAAATGGTCTCCACCAGAAATCCAAGAATGTGATCTATGGCAAGGAAACATATGTGGGGTGAGGTGTATGAGCCTCTGGTCGATGATCAATGGCCACACAACCCCCATTTTTGTCGAAAATAGCCATGAATGACCATTTACAATAATACCGAAGGCTAACACCTACGGATTTTTGACCAAGAAATGGTCTCCACCAGAAATCCAAGAATGTGATCTATGGCAAGGAAACATATGTGGGGTGAGGTGTATGAGCGTCTGGTCGATGATCAATGGCCACACAACCCCCATTTTTTATGAAAATAGACATGAGCGACCATTTTCAATAATACCGAAGGCTAACACGTACGAGTTTTTAACCAAGAAATGGTCTCCACCAGAAATCCAAGAATGTGATCTATGGCAAGGAAACATATGTGGGGTGAGGTGTACGAGCCTCTAGTCGATGATAAATGGCCACACAACCCCCATTTTTTATGAAAATAGCCATGAACGACCATTTTCAATAATACCGAAGGCTAACACCTACAGATTTTTGACCAAGAATTGGTCTCCACCAGAGGTGTATGAGCCTCTGGTCGATGATCAATGGCCACACAACCCCCATTTTTTATGAAAATAGCCATGAGCGACCATTTTCAATAATACTAGAGGCTAAGACCTACGGATTTTTGACCAAGAAATGGTCTCCACCAGAAATCCAAGAATGTGATCTATGGCAAGGAAACATATGTGGGGTGAGGTGTATGAGCCTCTGGTCGATGATCAATGGCCACACAACCCCCATTTTTGTCGAAAATAGCCATAAACGACCATTTTCAATGACACTGAAGGCTAACACCTACGGATTTTTGACCAAGAAATGGTCTCCACCAGAAATCCAAGAATGTGATCTATGGCAAGGAAACATATGTGGGGTGAGGTTTATGAGCCTCTGGTTGATGATCAATGGCCACACAACCCCCATTTTTGTCGAAAATAGCCATGAACGACCATTTTCAATAATACTAGAGGCTAAGACCTACGGATTTTTGACCAAGAAATGGTCTCCACCAGAAATCCAAGAATGTGATCTATGGCAAGGAAACATATGTGGAGTGAGGTGTACGATCCTCTGGTCGATGATCAATGGCCACACAACCCCCATTTTTGTCGAAAATAGCCATGAATGACCATTTTCAAAAATACCGAAGGCTAACACGTTCGGATTTTTGACCAAGAAATGGTCTCCACCAGAAATCCAAGAATGTGATCTATGGCAAGGAAACATATGTGGGGTGAGGTGTATGAGCGTCTGGTCGATGATCAATGGCCACACAACCCCCATTTTTGTCGAAAATAGCCATGAACGACCATTTTCAATAATACCGAAGGCTAACACATACGGATTTTAGACCAAGAAATGGTCTCCACCAGATGGGGTGAGGTGTACGAGCCTCTGGTCGATGATCAATGGCCACACAACCCCCATTTTTGTCGAAAATAGCCATGAATGACCATTTTCAATAATACCGAAGGCTAACACCTACGGATTTTTGACCAAGAAATGGTTTCCACCAGAAATCCAAGAATGTGATCTACGACAAGGAAACATATGTGGGGTGAGGTGTATGAGCCTCTGGTCGACGATCAATGGCCACACAACCCCCATTTTGCCGAAAATAGCCATGAATGACCATTTTCAATAATACCGAAGGCTAAGACCTACGGATTTTTGACCAAGAAATGGTCTCCACCAGAAATCCAAGAATGTGTTCTATGGCAAGGAAACATATGTGGGGTGAGGTGTATGAGCCTCTGGTCGATGATCAATGGCCACACAACCCCCATTTTTGTCGAAAATAGCCATGAATGACCATTTACAATAATACCGAAGGCTAACACCTACGGATTTTTGACCAAGAAATGGTCTCCACCAGAAATCCAAGAATGTGATCTACGACAAGGAAACATATGTGGGGTGAGGTGTATGAGCCTCTGGTCGATGATCAATGGCCACACAACCCCCATTTTTGCCGAAAATAGCCATGAGCGACCATTTTTTAAATAATACACCTCACCCCACATATGTTTCCTTGCCATAGATCACATTCTTGGATTTATGGTGGAGACCATTTCTTGGTCAAAAATCCGTAGGTGTTAGCCTTTGGTATTTTTGAAAATGGTCATTCTATGGCAAGGAAACATATGTGGGGTGAGGTGTATGAGCGTCTGGTCGATGATCAATGGCCACACAACCCCCATTTTTGCTGAAAATAGCCATGAACAACCGTTTTCAATAATACCGAAGGCTAACACCTACGGATTTTTGACCAAGAAATGGTCTCCACCAGAAATCCAAGAATGTGATCTATGGCAAGGAAACATATGTGGGGTGAGGTGTATTATTGAAAATGGTCGCTCATGGCTATTTTCGGCAAAAATGGGGGTTGTGTGGCCATTGATCATCGACCAGAGGCTCATACACCTCACCCCACATATGTTTCCTTGTCGTAGATCACATTCTTGGATTTCTGGTGGAGACCATTTCTTGGTCAAAAATCCGTAGGTGTTAGCCTTCGGTATTATTGTAAATGGTCATTCATGGCTATTTTCAACAAAAATG